>VZRU01020533.1:83451-112899 GCA_013398155.1 Pedionomus torquatus | reverse complement strand
AAAATTTCCTCTCAAAGTTTTTTTTTTTTTTTTTTTTTTTTTTTTTTTTTTTTTTTTTTTTTTTTTTAGTCTCTCTCTCGGAAGAATAGTGCAGTATTTAAGTGTGGGAATGTTTCTTTTAAACCTGTGTAAATCACACATTTCTCCTTGCAGGCTGCAGCATAACCATAGTGGCGGTGGGGGCGGGGAAGACGAAATACTGGTCAAGCAGTGTGTTAATGAAACATTTACACAAGCAGTTTATGTGGTAGTAATGAAAAAGGCCTCTTTCATTCCATCCTTTCATTACTTAGCACAATCTTTAAGAGGATTAGTTTAAAAAAAAGGTGGTGGTGGTGGGGAGAATGTGCTTATCAGTTGATTCTCAGGATCGGTGGTGCTGAGTTCTTAATAGATTGCCCCTGGATTTGGGATTATTGCAGCACAAGCTCTTTCAGGCATCACTACAGAACAGAAAGCAGTTTGTTTTTGCTGCATTCTCACTCTCGGATGAAGAGAGCTATTGACTTTGTGATGAAATGACAAGGGACTCCAACTTGCTATGGACTGATCCTTTCTGTTGCTCCACCTTTCCCTTAAAGAAGAAACTACATATTCATAATGATTTTTTTACGGTGGATGATGCAGATTGCACTGAGACACGCACTAATTCCTCAGCTAATATGATTAAAAGCTGCTGACACTGTGAGTTTAGGCACAGCAATCAGCAAGCTCTCACAAAATCCCCGAGCTGGAATTCACCTCTACAAGCAATTTACCCTGGAGCAAACGGCTACAGCACCTTGTGCAAATGTGGACATTTTAGCTCTGTTTGGATCAAGAATCATTTTGTACGGGAACAGATTATACTGGATGATGTGTGTGCCTGCATCTCCATCTTCTTAAATTGCTCAGTATTCTGCTTTGTATGCAGTGCTGCCCTACCACATGGCTCTGAGCTTGCTCCCACCAGCCACTGCTGCTTTGACCTCTTGCACATGAATATTCTCTTGCATGTGAATATTCTTCCATCACATGGAAGCACTCCCAAAAGTCTCACCTACACCAGACATGCTTGCAAACAGACCTATGAAGACATCTTCAACTCAAATGAGAAAAAAATGTGTATTTGGCCCGTATGTCTCTTTTAAAATTACGCGAGGCTAGATCTGCAGCTGACACTGCCAAGTCCCTCAGACTGCTGCTGGGTACCGTGAATACATATTGACCGTGCAGCCTGGCCAAGGCAACACATAGTAGGGTTCAGCAGGAAGACAGAGACAGCTTAGATGGAAGGAGCTGCCCTGTGCCATCCTGATGGGTGCTACTGCTCTCTACCTTTGACTGGTTTGTATTTCATAAATGCACACATATTTTTGATGGTGTTGAGTAGATCTTGTTGTCTACTGGCCCTAGCACTGGTGCTGGCTTCCCAGCATTATCACCATGTTTCAAACCTCTGCTTTCCCATTGCCTTAAGGAAATGAACTAAAGAGAGGAAAATGGGCAAAACTGATATACTGTTTGTGAAATAAATTTCCATTCTTACTATAATTTCGTTATACATTGCCATGAGATTTTATTTTCCACCAGGTATTGGTAACAATGACAGAAGATGATAAGCAGATATTCATCTTCAATTTTCTGATATCTTCCATTTGGTATCTTAAAATATAGGAAAATAATACTGGGTAACAAGAGAAGTAAACATTTCTACTGATATTTACACTGAAATCTAATGTACTGAAATTTGAAAAAAAATATGAGATTCTTTAAATTCTTTAAACTTTTTAATTTAAAAATTAACATTTTTAAATTCTTTAAATTCTTTTACTTTCCTATTGTCAGTTAGGAAATAAAACATTTTATTTTCTCTTTAACCCTTAATGAAATTGTACAAGAACAGTTTTCAACAACAATGAAATAAATTACAATTAATAATCTACTTAAAAGCATGATTCAGTAAGTTTTTCACAGGACTCAAAAAAAAAAAAAAAGCAATGGACTCCCTGCATCTGGAATCACCAAATAGGGCAGAAGGATTTCATAATTTTGTTAATTATCTCCCCATTGATGATGGTTTTGGAAGTGGTTTTGACAGCTCATCTGTAGCAGGCCTGAAGTGTTGTAGTATTATAACACGCTGTCTTGCCTTTAAATCCTCTTTTACTTTAGAGTTTCGATGCTTTTTGCTTTTGTTTCTTGACAAGGAGGAAGCAAAGTTAGTGGTTCAAGCAAGTGAATAGGAGGTAGGAAAAAATACGGAAACATTTCCAGCAGACATTTTTTCTGTTCTGTTTCTAATGTTGATCAGGATATCTCTCTTTATTTGGTTTTTCAGTCTGAATGGAAATTTTAACTAAGAACATGCAAACTGCAATTGGTAACTGCTAATTATTTTGCAGTATTGAGGATTTTCCTTTCAGTCCACACAAAATTTATATTTAGGAGAATATTATGATATCATGGTTAAGCATTCAATAGTCAGAATGCACAAATCTTAGCTCTGTGCCACGGACATTTTTAATGATACTAGACCTTAATTACAGAATTAGTTCTCAGAATTGCTGAACAATTTTTCTACAATCTGTGTACAACATATGGTAAGATCCCCCCTCTATTTTATAGTGTTTTTATTTTAACATTATAACAATTCTGTGTATCTCACTGAGTTAATTTCAGATTGCAAGTTCTTTCGGCCAATAGTATTTTAAAAAGTTTATAGATTTCCATGATGTACATTGTATTTCTTGCTGCAAACACTGTACAGAGATGAATCAGAGTATAACCACAATGTTAACGTACTTGGAAAATTCTGCAGACTATGCATGCATGTTTCTGTATGTGTGTATGTATACACACACACATATGCACATGCCCACATATGTGCCTGGGATATTCTTAAAATACAGCAAAAACAAAAAACAAGTTTTGCTGAAATCAAATTGTCAGTCTCAATTTGATTAAAAATTAGTATTTGTAGACTTTTTTTTTCCATTAATTTAGTCTAAATGATATTTTTAATCATATATAAAGTCCTAATAAAAATTTATTAGAAAAAGAAAAAGAAAAGGATTATAGAGATGCAGACTGACAGCAGCTGAACAATCTAGTGTCATGGGATTCTGGAAATGAGGAGCTTCCTCACACCTTGTTCTTTCTTTTGTTGACCATGTGTATGAACAAATTCAGTTCACTAAATCTGCAGAAAACTGACCCGGTGGGGGTGGGGAGTATAATTAGCTAAATTATCTTATTGGGAGGTCCTGGAGTGGGGTATGTGAGAATGGCTGGGATTACACAGACAGATACAGGGAAGTGAAAGGCAATGAAGTAGGAGTGGGAGGATGAGACCTGCACATTGCAACAGTAGTGAGATGTTAGATCAACTCAGCTGCCTCAGAGAGACAGCAGTATTGGAAAAAATGGAAGTCTTACATGCATGTTGCCAAAAGGTTGCTTTTACATGAGATCTCTCTGTTAAAAATAATAATCATGAAGCTTAATTAGTTTTTGCTCCTTGATATGCATACACATATGTGTGTGGTTTTTTATTTCTGATACACAACTTCCAGGGGTGATTTTCTTCAGTAGTGTTTATCAGATGGTATCCCCGAGCTCCATATACCTCTGTCTAAAATACTAGTCTTGCAAAAAGCTGTACATTTAATTTACTTTATGTGTTATCAGGTTTTGAGACTGTGCAGTCTCCATCCTAGGAGGGCTTCAAACCCTGACTAGACAAAGCATGCTGCTCTGACCTCAGACCTGACCCTGCTGTGAGCATCACATTGGACCAGAGACCTCCTGAAGTCCCTTGTGGCCTGAATCATCCTATAATCCTAAATTGACTCATGTGACTTAAACAATTGCAGAAGTCTTATTTTAGGATTGGGACATAAAAGTTCAGAGACAGTGGCATAATATCCTGAAAAGAGAATAACATTTGACCACATAATCAAGCACCATGTGTAAGTATTAAAGGGCAATAATAATACTAGAAATGTTATTGCTAGAAATGGAAAGAAAGGGAGAAATGGTCAAAATGAACACAATCTGAAAAAACAAAACCCATGCTAGGTCAGAAAGTAATGTTTGCCGGGAGTTCCTGATTGTATGTGATAAATTGTCTCTGTTGCTGCACACAAGAGGAGAAAGGATCATTATGAAATTCCTGACAGACCATAGAAGAATATAGAATCAGTTTACTCTGCTACTTCAAATGCAGACCAGATGAAAGACAAAAATAGTAGAGTTTATTCCATCTGGCTGGATCTATGCCCACAGAAAGACACAGAAGTAAATAGACAAAGAAGCTGAAGTTTTCAATTTAAAGTCTAATTGGTCAATTAAAAAAAAAAATAAATTAAAACTAAAGATTTGGAAAACATATGCCAATCAGTTACTGTCTCAAGAAGAGCTTAAGTTCAGAGCAACTTGGATTTCAAGTTCATTTCCAAAGCAGCCCAAAATCCATTGCAGAGCAAACCTCAATGATTCTGTCCCTCTCATGCACAAAAAAATCTTTCACACAAGTTTCATGGTAATTTCGATTCAGATTTACTTTACTGAGGATTCACATAACCCTCTGGTTGCTCTCACTCTGTCACAAATCAGGTAATTATAGAGCAGTTCCTTTTACCTCAGGAAAAAGGGAGAACAAATGAATTTCTGAGTGCCATCATACCACAAATAAAGAGCACATTAACCTGGGAGTGGGGCTGCCTACAGCTAGACTGCATGGAACTAGCTTGGGTCTTGTGACAAAGATTCAGCCATAAACTTGCTGTGTTCTACATATGCCTTGTAAAGAATCAAGGCCAATACACTTATTGTGTCCAACACAGTCTCATCCGTTTACTCCAGACTTGAATAGCTGGTGGTATAACATGATCATGATTCTTTGCTGTATGATGGAGCTGCCTTCTATCAGCTATTCCCTCCATGCAAAGGTGCAAGCAAGTTTACAGTAATATTCGCCATAACCAAAATTTTCCCTCACTGTGCTTAAAAATGGAGAGTATTCAAGCGCCTTCATCCAAACACAGCTAACCTTTAGAAAATAAAAGGCTGTGATATTCTCTTATCATTGTAATCAATATTTCAAAGCTGAAAAATGCCCAGCTGTGGATCCTGTTCATCCTTAGAGTCACAGGTGCCTCAGTTTTGTGCTGAGTTGATACAGAAAAGGAGGTGAATAAAAAACTCCAGTCACACCTTTTGTTGTCATATTATTTCTCCTGATCACTATGGATACATATGTCAAGCAGTTAATTAAACATGACATTAAAAAACTGTGACTAGGTCAAAAGAAAGTAAAGATATGGTGAGCGTAGTGAATGTGAAGCCTCTTTCTTTTTGCCATGCTTTCTTGCCCTCATCTTTTTCTTACTTTTTTTTTTTTTTTTTTTCCCTGAGGTCCTAACTCATTCCTACTCAAAACTTCTCTGCTAACTTTATTCTTCACTTCTAAAAACAAAAAGCAAATGCTTTCTTTCTGTGGGCATTCCCATCCTGAAAGAGCATTCCCCTTTCCTTTTGTTCCTACAACACAATTCTTCACCAATAAGCATGGCTGACTTGATTTGTGTGGACATGGAGAAGGTTGTTAATCTCTCTGTAGATTAATTTCTTTATTAGTAAAATGTTTCTACAAGAGTACTGTGAGAATTTATTGATTAGCTTTTGCTAATCTTGGAGATTTCTGGATGGTCAGAACTACATATATGTCTTATATAAAGCATATATGTTATACATATGATATATATGTGTGTATGTATATCTATGCATTTATCTGTATGAATGTATACATGTACATACATATACCTATCACAATTAGATTTCTATCTGATTGCTGATATCTTCCTTTGTTTTAGATGTTGCTTGCAGTATATTTCCCTATTATGAGTAAGTATTTTTCCTCACTGAAAATCACCCTTAACTCCTTTTTATCCCTTTTTAAACCCTGTATGCCCCAAGAAACCCACAGTAGAAAGTTTTGTCTTGTCATGTGTTTTAGCTTATGAACTAGGAAATAGATTCCCTCTGTTTTCCCAAGCTGCTGTATTCCAGAGCTTATTTAAGCTATGTCTTCCCTTCTTGACCTTGCTAAGATGGCCTTTCTGAACCAGAAGTTTCATAATCACTGATGTCTTCCACATGGCACATCCCTCTACTTTTCACAACTGTGCTGTTAACAGACCAGCATCTCATGCAAATTTCAACTCATAATTTATTAAGAAAAACAAATGCAGTGAGAACATAAAATGACACAGTGAAAAAATTAGAATTCTGGAAGTTCATCTGTTAATGCGTTGAGATAAAGTTGTTGTCAGTACATGGTTTTGGTACAGTAGTGAGTACTGTATCAAAATAAAGATGAGCTGAAAAAGAAAAGGAGAGATTCGTCTTCTAGAGGCACTGATGTCTTTTTAGTGATATGAAGCACTGAGTCACCAGTTATGAGTGTTATATAAATGGCTTTACGTGTAAGAAGTATAGGGAATAAATTACAGTTTGTAACAGTAGGTAGTAACACAGAAGTGCTTACAAGTTCCTTATCCTTTTGACAATCAGGAAATTTTTCATAGGTACAAGATAGAATTCTGTTTGGGAAAGAAGACAGAGTGAAAATTCGAGTACACCAATGTGTGATCTGTGCCAGATCACTGCCAAGTACTGCAAAATACAGAGAGCAAAGAAGCACATTGTGGATAAGCACTGTAATGATCAGCTTTTGCATGCTGTGAAATTCATTACAGAATTAAGTATTTTTTTATAAAACTGTTTGCATTTTCTTCCAAATCTCCCAACACCTGCACCCCATATAAAAGTATAGGCCTTCCTATTTGTATTAATTTGATTCATTGTGACAATACTGTCACATCATAGTCACAAGCTATAAAGAAATTCCCAAGTATGTGCTACATTTTATACCATCCAGCAAACAAACAATAATGGAAAGAAGAAAAGATGCAAATAGATGAGTGATACCACCCCCACATACTTGCTGGGTTTCTAGAAAGTGAAAACATTAAGAAGCATGAAAGAGAAACACACAAATTTGTCTCCCACAGAATGAGTAGCTGTTCAAAGACAAATGACAAGACATAAAATAGCATCCATAAAAGCAATGAATCATCTAACTCTACAGGAATTTACCATCATCATGCAGCTGATAAGTGAATTTGCTGTTGTTGATCATCTAGGGTAATTTCTAACAAAACATCAAACAATTCATAGGTGTATGAGGAACTCAATGGGTGTTTTCATCCTCTGACAAATACGTGGAGAAATATCTTGAAAGACATTAGAGAAGAATGAGGTAATTTACACCTGTCTCTCTGCTTCCGTAGTGCTCTGTTCTTTGGCCTTTGAAGGCTCACATAAAATCCTGAGAAATCAATGGAAGGACTTTCTCATTTCCGTGGGATTTAGAACATATCCTGAAGAAAGTTTTGTAGCATGGTTGAGGTACTTTCAGTTAGGGAAGACAAAGAGTTGCATTCATTCAACTCTCAGAGGTGTGAATTAGCAATATGAAGTTATCTTACTATCACCACCCGTGCATACAACACAATGCTAAGATATATGTTTTCTTTCCTGCAGTTCTTTTCAGTGTGTTAGAAGAGGAACGATTAAAACAACAGTTGAAAAGCCAACACAGCAGCATAAATTTCTACACTGCTTTTCACAAGTAAAAGAAATAAAGTAAATCAAAGATACGGCATTTATTGTCATGATGGGAGGTGACTTGGAGTCCAAACTGACTATATATCCCTTTACTAATTGAATTGTTTGAGCAAGAACAATTTATTGCAAAGGAATATTGCTTCAGCCATGTCTAAGGGGCAAATATATTGATTGAGATTCTGCCCAGGACTCTGCTCTTCTCTGACAAAAGTACACTTCTTTAAACAAGTATCTATCTTACAGCTGGTGACACCATTGTGGGTGTTGAAGATGACACCTACATTGTCTTAATAGCACATCGTAAACTCTTGAAGCCTGAGAAAAAAAATTGTAAACCCAAAGAAATAGCACTGCATATAAGAAGACATCTGAGCAGCTGCTTTTCCTTTTTCACATAACAATTCTTAGATGTCTTTTGCTCTGGTGAATTGCTCTCTTTTAGGCACACTATTTTGCCTTCTACTCTTTACATGATACACTATAATACTTGTCAAACATGATATCTTTTCACTGCAATTTTCTGGAAGACCTAATTCTATTTTAAAAGCAGCATTATATGATAAAAGGCTTAGTTTCTCTAAGTCCTTGATATTTCTGCTCAGGGTCAGTGAGCCACACATGAACAGTTCATGTGCACATGAACAATTCCACAATTCCTTCTGTGAAATCAGACCAGGTTTTGTGTTTGCAATGACATTTGAGACAGGCTGACCGGTGAGTTTTCCAAAACTGCTATTGAATGTTCTGAACTTCACAGAAATTTGTGAAGTTGTCTCTGACTAATAGAGCAGAAAATTAAATAGATGAGTCCACCCTGAGTTTTTAAAATTGAACCCTGCAAAGGGTATAGAACATGTGCAGAAGTAAATGAGTTTCAGTTTAGAGAGTATCTGTGGTATCTTAAATTTCTGCAATTTAGCAAAAGTGATTCATGAGATAAAATTTGTCACAATATCATCAGATGGCAGACTTCTTACTTCATTATCATTATATATACCTTAGATCAGACTGGTAATACTGATTCAAAACTGATGTGAAATTTCACAACTTATTTGGAGCTTTGTGTCAACACTTGACAGGATTATGCATCTGAGGACGTTACAGGGAGCTCATAAAAGCCCATCAAACTGGTGACTCTTGTTAAAAGACTCTCCATGTTAAAGGAAACTAATTATTCTCCAGGAGCAAATTTCATCCTTCTGTGCAAGAGACTCACTAAAAGTCTCCACATGTCTCAAGTCCCAATTAGATCCTTAGAGGAAGGCAGATGTGGTGCTAAATGGTGTCAAAGAAATGGTACAGAACCACTAAAGAGAGGAAGATTTTGTTCCCTGTAAAGATTACAACTGGAGAGTGAGGAGAGTTATCTAAACCGAACATGTTTTTGTCACAGGAATTTGTATCCTCATGCTCACTCAAATGAACTCACTGGGTATGCATGTGTGTGTACTCATGCCTGCGAATAAACCAAAGCATCACACAACTGCTGTTGCAAGTCTGAATTGAAACCACAAATAGTAAAAAATAAAAAAAGGAAAATATATGCCTTCTTTAGAAATTAGCACTAATGTGACATAATAAAATAAAAAATAAATAAAAACTGTTAGAGCCTTCCTCTTACTTTTGATCATCACTAATCCTTGGGAACTCCAAAATAAATTAAAACTACTTATCTGTGAGAAGAAAAGAATGATACATAAGAACTTCAAATACAGTATCTAAATCAATATATGAGAGATTATGGCTTTGGTCTAATCTAATATAATCAGAAGTGTGATCTTTTTTCCTTTTGATGAAGAATCTTGTAGAGGGGTTGGGGTGGGAGAAAACTCACTTCTGAGAAAGCATCAGCAAAGAACAAGTCACTATGACATTTCATTTCTTAGCAGCTTGAGAGATTAATGCTCTCTTCTGCAGCTCATGCATTACTATTCCTAGCTATCCAGAAATGAAAAATCGTGTACTCAACTCATTCTTTACTGCATAAATGTTATACAAAGAGAATGGAAATTTGCATTTAGGTCTTTTTTTTTTCTGCTAAAGTGTTACAGACTTGATAACATTAGGTTGAGAAATGCTTTAGTGCCTGTGCACTTTCATATTCAGGATCACTGAAACAGTTTAATGTATTCTAATTACAAGGTGGGAAATAAGAGACTTAAATTATATTAAACTATGTGGGGACTACACTGATTTGAAAAGTCTTGTCATATCTACATTGCACAGAAAATCTAATAATACATCCTTCCAAACCCAGAATCACCGAGGGCAGAACTGCCCAACCTGTCAGCAGCTGACAACTGAGGAAGAACATAATGTTGCCAGTAGCTTTTTACAGTAACTGAACATCAGAGACAAAGGCTATTACAAGGACATTTTAGTGCAAAGAGCTGGTCAAACACATGCAGTAGACACTATTGTGCTGGTAGTATACATAGCATGTGACCTCTTGGAAAGGAATGGCTTGTTGGATGTATAACTTGGTTCGGTTATGTCTCTCCTTGAAATGGACAGCTTTGCTCTGTCAGAGAAATGAATGAAATTTGAGCATGACAGAATAAGCTGTTGCAGAGATGAAATTGCCATTGATTAATTTGTTACTGGAATTAACAACGTAAAGCTGACTTGACTTGATCTGAGTGTTGGGGTCAGGAAGATAAAGTGGTTCCATATTCAATAGTGTCAAGAAAGACACCAGAGTTCTCATAGACACTGCTCTGCAGCACTCTTCTTTTCTTCTACAATAGCTTTTATACCCATACAATAAATTTCTGGCATACATTTTTAAGAAAACCAACACTTCCATTGATATGTTATGTTGTTTCAAGACAAAGAAAGTCCACAGTTTTATATGCTTTTATTTAGGTTTCATACAATGAGCTGTTCAGGAGTTCTCCTGAAGAACCAAGACCAAGAAAGAAATTTAGTTTTAATTAATTTCTAAAGGTGGGAGCAGAAATTTGATTGAGGACTTCTAAGAAATACCAGTTCTAGTGTTCTTTCAGAAGAGAAGCCTCTAAAAAGATGTTTCTCCAAGTCTGGAGATTGAAGGGTGAAAGAAATAGAAAGGTTTTCATTCACAGGTTTTATCACATCAATCTACATGAAAGAATTTCATTCAGTAGTAAACAAACATTACTTGAGTTAGAAGATGGTGTCCATGGGAAGCTTGTCCTCCAAGTTTCTGTCATAGGAGCATTTCACAAGCATGAAAGTGGAAGAAAATAAGATACTAAAGTTATTCAGAAAAGGCAGTTCCCTTTCATACTGCCAAAGTTACGGTGATAACGGGGATAGAGAGGGAGTCCTCTCTTTCATTGCCCACTCCACCCCCCAACTCAAAATCCATCCTACTGCAGAGAAACTTAAAGATTTGTAGAAAGTTGTTGATCTTAATGTAATTTTGCATTTCTAGCAACTAAAGATACCCTCCTGCACGTTTTTAAATATTTTTCATCTTATCTTAAACCTTGAATCAGACAGGAAAATAGAAAATTATACCAAAAGGGGAAAGGCAGGAAAAATACCGGCTTACAAACAGCCTAACTTAATTTCATTGCTCTTAGTATCTACTATAAAAATAAGTTAGCTGGTAAGCACCAGAAATCTGTTCCTCTAGTGCACTAACTTCTACTTTTGCAATAATGAAGATGACAGCTGGTGCTTACTAGGCTGCAATTCCCATCTCACAAGTTGAACTCGGTCAGTTCAACTAACAGAGTACCAAATGTGTGTGTTGACCTTCGGCTTTTTGCTTCAGCAGCTGTTTTAAATCTGAGTCTGTAAAACTGTGTTAGTGTCTTCTTTTTGAATTATGCACTTTGAAAGCGTGAATACTTGGAATACTTTTTTTTTTTTTAATTTTTTTTTTTTTTTATTTCCCTGGTTCTAATAACTTTAAAATAGTATGTAATATAGTTTATTTTCTATGTTGTCATAAGTTCAGTCACTGCTTATCTGTTGTTAGCTGGGATTTACTTGCCCACGTTTCTACATATGCTGTTTTCATTGATACAATGAAACTTGAATTTTAAGTTCAGCTTTTCAAAAAAAGCTGGTGTCTACCCTTGTAGTTCGTAAAGGTTTTTCACTTTCAGCATTAACAAGTTCTGTCAGCTGTTGTGCCATGTAATGGTGTAATATTGAGGAAAATATTGAGTTGTGCTGAACTAGTGAAGACTATGTCTGGAAGAGAGGCTATTGGCCTACTTCCTGCATTTTGTGTAATGAATACCTAAGAAGTTTATGACAATTTCATCAACATTTCAAAACTACAAAAAGAAAAAAAAATTCCAGAATTAAGAGCACTTACTGTTTTTCCAGGTAAAATTTGTACTGTAGGTGGATCAAAATGAAATAGAAAAAAAAAAATAGCAGGAGAAATGAGAGATAAGATGCATAATAATAAATAGCAAAAATAGGCACATTTTATTTCTCTTGGCATGTTACTGCTAAGGAACATGTCTTTTGGAATACAATTTTCCAGTTTCCTTTGGGAAAGTGGTGAATCTCCCAGGAACTTCAATGGCACTTCCTGACAAGATTCCACATGATTTTACTAAACATCTGGCCTCTGTGGTATGCAATTATATTGCTCTTTTCTTTTTACACTGACCTCCAAGTTCAACTGCCTCTGACATGAGCAGCAGGAGAGAGCAAGCAGCTCAGTACCGTGTGAAAAGAAAATTGTGAAGCTGGAAGTTGAATGTAAAGTCATTATCGGGGCAAATGGAAGCACTGGAGAGCGGCTCGGCATACAATCTGGGAGAAAAACACTGCACAGAGACTGAGTGGTGCCAACTGTGCTGCGTATTTGTCAGTCTGCTGATATATGGATGAGGAAAAATGCTCTCATAAAGCCTTATTTTCTGAATTCTCCTATGAAATTATGCTTAACCTTAGTAATAGGGCACCACAAAACAAAGACAGGAGGCAGAAGCTTTGGATTAGGTCAAAGAATATAAGTCTAATTGAAGGCAGGTTGCTCACTGATAGCTTTTACATCTAAAGAATGATGATGGGGAGGAACAGTTCATTTACTTTGGCTCAAAAATATATGCCAGAGGCCTCATTCTGCCAGGGACATGCACTTGTTAAGTGTTCTCTGTGATTAAGTGATTAACCCATATAATATAACACCAGCAAGAATACTTCTATTCAGCAACCCCCTCCCCAAGATAAATTACACCCACACCATGTTAATCTTCCTCTGCGGAGGGGGAGCAGGAAACAGGGACCATTACTAAGACTCACAGCAGAAGGAATGATGCATTTGATATGCGTAACATCAGGTGCACAGAAAGGGCACATCTTTGTAATACTGCCCCAAGGGTGAAAATTGGACAACCAGTGTCATCATTAATCTTGCAGCACAGTCTAAAACGGTACAGTCATTTAGTCCAACAAAGCCCTTCTTAACAGCCAGGATACATATTTGATTTTGATCCAGTGACAAATGTCTTTTGATGGCTTTCTGGCAGGCCAGCAACATGCTGGATTAAGTATCTGTGAGAAGTCGAACACAAGAGTCACTATAGAGGGCTCTGAGTTCCAGATTTTTTCTGAAAAAGACAATATTTTTTGTGCTAGACACATTTGCAGACAACTGACTTTGGAGTCTACTGTATGGCACCAATATTTATTCATGCTCCTGTAATTCTATTAATAAATTAAGATTATGCAATCACTGTAGTTTTTTGCATGTAATTCAATCAGTGTTTAAAAATTAGTCTTGTCCTAGGTTTTCAAGTCAGTGCTCTATTTGTGCAGCATTGAGAAACCAGACATCAGGTGGGCACTGAAATCTCTACAGCTCTTGAATAATGAAAATAATATTAAAGAACGTATAATCTTTTCTCCGCTAAATCATCCTTTGAACATTAGGAATCTGTTCACGGGATTTAATTAGGTTATGCACGTGCCAATGCAAATATTCTAGCCTTTAATCTTTCCAAAATATTTGGAAAGTGCTTTTTTCTCTCCATGTAGAATTCATTTATATAATTCATCACCACAGACCCAGCACAGCTGTACACTACAACTCCTTGTTTGCTCCTGTTGGAATGTGTACAGGAAAAAACCCCAAATAGACCAAAAAAAACCCCAAACCAAAACAAAACACTCACACAAAAAAACCCACAACAGTGAAAATGGACAGATAAAATAGGATTACAATAGGAGTTCTTCATACGTTTTCATAATAGCTCATGTACCACTACCTACAGTTCTGTGGAATAGATGGCTCAGAATATGGCAGAAAACTGCATGCCTATTTATTCAACAGTCTGAATAGGAATAAGTACTTACCGTGGTAACCCTTGTGTGACACAGAGACTGAGAGAACTTTTTTTAAGACACAGATGCTACACATAAGGTATGTGGCTTGTGGATTTGCACACTGCCCTATTCATGAACAGTAAGAATGACACCATCTTACCCTCAGTGAGCTGTGTCTTGAAAACCATACTTCTGGAAAAGAACATTATTTATGTTACATATGAATAGTTACAGTTTGTGTGTTTAAGATGTGAATGCCTCTTTTTGGTTATGCATCCACTAGAACACATAACATAGCCTAACCTCCTTCAGTGCTCTGGGAGGGTAATGTTGGGCTTAATGGCTAGCAATGTGGGATAGCCTTGTGAAGATCACAAACTGGACTTTTATTAATTTTTCTGTCATGAAAAGGGAGTATAAAGTCACTGCACATTCAGGCAGCCTTGTCAATCCACAAAAGCTCAGAAATTGAGTGGTATAACTGGAAACAGACTATTAGTTGCATAGGCACACTAAAACTTAGCAGAGAGGTATTTTTTAAAGTGAGTACCTTTTTGAATTAGGAGAAGAGAAGCTTGACTATATAAATATATATATTCATGTCCTTTTTACAGTTGTGCATCTGCTTGTGTGGTTGTGCAAATAAACATATGCAGAACCTAATTTCAACACTGAACCCATTAGTATTGAGCTGAGCTTATCGTTCCCAAGGAGAGGATTACTCATAAGAGGAGATATTTGTTAACTCCGCATATCCTCCCTCTTATCAGCCAGCTGTCGATATTTTCTTGTCTCCCTCAAACATCACTTACTTTTCCCACATAAGTCTGCATAGTCCTTTATTGTATATTTGCCATAATCATATTAAAGTAGATAACCATTCCTCAGCTGTTTTCGCTTTGTATGGATCCCAGTGACTATTCTTCCCTAGAAAGCTTTCCAAAAGCTGTCACGTAGGGACGCCCTCCCAAGGAATCTTACAGGAAGCAGGTGCTATTCCACATTATTTGATTCAAGAAGAAGGAAGGAAAATGCAGCTCTCTAATCCCCATCATGGGGACAGGACAGGTAAATAAGGCAGCAGAATCTTTCGGTTAGGAATCAGTCTTATAGAGGCTTGAAAAAAACGCCTTGAGAAGGACTCAACACTACTCCTGGTCTCCAGGATCTGTTTGACAACAGATCCGACTCACTGAAGGCCACATCATCCTACAAAACTCTAGATATCAACATGCAAACAGACAGGACAAGGGCTTGTTGTGAATATGCAGTGTGCTACACATGCAAATAATCAGCAGAGAGTTATTTAAAGTGTATGTTCCTTGTTTTGTGACCATCTGTTTGTTCAGTGTTGGAAGAGGGTTTAGCACTGTGAAAAATAAGAGGATACCTTGATCCATCAAAAGAGTGCTGTTCATAGAAGCTTCCCAGCACAATAACAAATAACAATGATATAACCCAGCAATGTGTCCTGCCACCTAGATTACAATTTTTTTTTTTCTACACAAATAATTTATTGCAATTTGCTTAAACCAGGAAATTTATGGAGCACATCATGGAGGTAAGGCATTTTCCCCCACCATCTCATTACTTCAAGAAATGCCACATATTGCTGCCAACTTGTTTATGTTGCATTAACAGCTTTTAACTTCTTTCCTAGGAAACAAACCATATTGGAATTTAATACCTCAGGAAGTTTCCTGGCAACAAATGGACAACAAAGATAATCCCTGAAATTGCTCTGTGGGGTGTCCTAGAAAGGTATCCCTTCTAACCTGAGCCAGCCCGAAGAGCTTCCAGTTGGAAATGGAGGCAAAGAAGACTAGAGACAGAGCAAGCAAAGAGAGAGAAAATGAGTGCAGGCTTACCCTTCTAATTTGCTGGATTGTTTGCTCGGCCAAACAAATAAACTATTGCCATTTTTCTACTTTAAATTAAACCAATCAGAGTAGGATTTCTACATACTTTCAAAAATACATCATGCTAAATAATTATTTTGCAGATCCATTTTGCACAAGAAAGCAAAAAACTCTTCTATTACACTCTTCATGACATAAGAAAAGCCTAGCCAAGAGTAGCTGAACATGTTTTAGGGAGGGTGTGCATACAAGAGAAAAACGGTTCAGTAATGAGTAATAGGAGGAGGAAGAGGTGTGAAAGACTTCTAATGTTACAGTGCTGGCTGGCTTTGATAAATTGCCACAGAGAACAGCCAAGAGTAAATATCGGAATTAAGAGTCTGCTGTTTCTCCAGGGGCTATGCTAATGACCCCACCCTAGTTCCTGCTGGAATCAAACCTCAAAGCTATTAACTTGTCCAGTTGACTGAAAAAATCCTGCCCCAAAGAATATTTTAATTTTTCATAATGTCTACAAGATGCCTAAAAAAACTCAAACAGCTAAGCCTTTATTCTAACATCCATGGAAAGCTTCTATTTAAGTGGCTATGTGACTGATGCAGTGTATTGGAGCCTCGGGGGGAAAATATCAAGACTAAATATGGATTCATCAGTTTCTAAAATGCAGCCACATTTCCAGGGAAACTTATACATCACAGTCTACTAAAAATTACCTATTTCCCACGTTTTTCATGTACAAGCAATAAATGGCTGGTTTAGTAGATGTACAGATTAATATTAGTCATAAGAACATGTAAACTATATACTTCTTTAAAAAGTACTCTTTAAATCTCATTAGTTCAATCTGACACTGAAGGAGCCCTGATTTAGAAATGATTTACGCTGCACAGATTGTTTGTCCAGATTTAGAGTTCTTTTATGAAATGAAAAACGTGAAGATGAATTTAATATTTCTCAAATGAATAGGCACGGGGCTTGAAACCTTCCTTTGACAGAGGTAACTGAATTTTGTTTCAGTGTAAATAAATTCACTTTTGTAAAATTGTGGGGCTATTTTTCCTTAGATTCATTCCTAGTTACTGTCCATGAGTCTCTGTGTAAAATTACCTCCTCCATCAGAAAAAAGCAACACAACCAGCTAAAGAACAAATATATAAGATTAGTACATTATGAAGAATAAAGAGCAGCTTTCAGCTCTCTGTCATGGATGGTATTTATCACTTTTCTCTCTACCAGGCTCCTAACAATGCTGAAAAGATAAAGTAGGCTGGATGCATTTTTCCTGTATATTGTGTTTTAAAACAACAATAATAGTAAGAAGAGTGGGAAATGATGCATGTATTTTTCTTCTTCTTGGATTTTATTTTTCTTAGAAAGAAAAAAAAATACTTCTAAAAAAAAAAAAAAGTGGGCTTAGACTTTTCTGTCAGTTATGCTAATATATTCATAGAAAAAGCTGGTGCTAAGGGCGGTTCTCCAATTAAGACAAATGAGCCACATTGAATTTCTCCCTCAGGGCACAGCAGGGGTGCTGGCAAAATCTACTTTATTCTTTCTGTCAGGGCTGAACTGGAAACAAAAGCATGAAAATTCAACACATCCACTTACAGAATAATAAAGGCTGTTGTTTAAAGCGTGAAGAGTTTTGGCACCCTTCTGGGGCCTTATGCAAATCATTCTTCCTCTCAACTGCTACCAAACCATCGGTCTTGGAAATTAAAGATGTAC
This sequence comes from Pedionomus torquatus, assembly GCA_013398155.1. NCBI lineage: Eukaryota > Metazoa > Chordata > Aves > Charadriiformes > Pedionomidae > Pedionomus > Pedionomus torquatus. Next base: position 95,365 of record VZRU01020533.1, on the reverse strand, counting down.
TTGGTCGGTTAACAGCTGAAAAGAGAAGAGCGGCCTGAAAGTCAATTAGATTTGTATTAAGCAAATAAATCAGGTCTGACTGATATTGGCCAAACCAAAATGCATTATTATGGTCTGACAGTAATTCTAATTTGATTGACAAATGTATGTAGTGTATTATTAAGCTAAATGAAAGATGAGAATAATCCTATTATTTTTTTTAGAACTGCTTTCAAGCAAATAGCCTCCCCTCCCAAACACAATAAAGGCCACCAATGTTGTATTGTTATCTACAGTACTGTTAAAAAAACCCAAACAGAAGTGTATTTTATGAGATATTAAAATAATTAAGACAGAGTAGCACGTTTAGAAAATGACATTTTTGCACAAATTTTTCGTGTGTCTTCCTAAAGATAAAAATGTATGAAGTAAAAGTTCTTGTTTCCTTATTTTTTTTCTGTTTTTTTTTTTGTTTGTTTTGTTTTGTTTTGTTTTGTTTTTTTTTTTTTTTTTTTTTTTTTTTTTTTTTTTTTTTTTTTTTTTTTTTTTTTTTTTTTTTTTTTTTTTTTTTTTTTTTTTTTTTTTTTCTTTGTGTCTCCTACTATCGGAAAGCCTTATCCTGAAAATGATGGTGGTGTATATCAGTATATCATATGCTAGTAAAAATGCTGGCACCTTGCTTGGAGTGATACTGTTACCAGCCAACTTTCGAACTGTAACAACAGCAGAAAATTTTAGGGAAAACAAAAGTGCTTAGCACATATGATGTTAATAAGACCAATGCAGTTATTAATCAAAGGCATATTTTTTTTCTGTACTTGGAGCAAACAAACCAAGTGCCATCACAAGTAACAGAATGTGTGCAATTAAGAAAAAACACTCAAATCTGGCCTTATTAGGACGGCATATACAACTGCATGCAAACATAATTTAGATAGACAACCATCCTTTATGCCTATGTAGACCAGGATTTGTAATGTAAATGTCTCTATAGGTGGCTCACTGCCTATGCTTGTATACTAACACCCAGTCTGTGTGTTGCTGCCAGGGGTTTCCTTTCAGAAGAAAGGCACACACAAACTACTTGTGCAGTTGTGGAAGTCTGACAGTCAGAGCTTCACCGTCCTTTCTATCTTGCTGAGCATAAATTATTAATACCATACATCATTTGTTTTTCTTGTGAAAGGGAAAGATACCACACTGCACTAATATGGTCAGGACCCAGGATCTGCCTGGCAAAATACAGTACAAAACACAGAGTGGTGTTCACTCAGAAAGTATCATGGTAACCAATAAAACTATGGTGGAGTGACACACTAAGAAGTGCACAGTTTTAGTTGCTGTTTTTTGGCTTAAGTTTTATATATTTGAAGAATATCACAATATTTTAATAAGGAAAACGTGGCAAATACCTCTTTGCCTCAAGCTTTTCTGCATTTGCAGTTTTGTGGAATCCTGTTCTTTAGAGATAACATATGGGAAACAGAAAACCAATGCAAGTGAGTAAATGTGGTGGTGCAGAGGGAAGTGGAAAAGAATTTTGTAAATGCTTTTTAAACTCTAAATTCAAGGCGAGAGCTGGCAGAATACTTCAAGAAAGTATTCATAAACATATGCTGGAAAAAAAATAATGTATCTACTTTGATGGTGTTCAGAGATGTTTTTATTTGTTTTTCATAAACATTTGTACAAGTGATTTTTTTGTTTCATTTTCAAGAATGTTAATTGAAAGCAAAGAGCTGGGCAATACTCATGCAAATCATTGAAACAAATGTTTCTGGTGGTGGTTTTTTTGGTTTTGTTTTGTTCTGATTTGATTTGTTTTTTTTTTTTTTTTTTTTTTTTCTGAAATGAACAGGAAACCTTCTCTAGATTAAAAAATAAAAGGTTAAAAAAAAAGGTTAAATTGTTTTTTAAAATTTGCTGTGTCTCTTAAAATACTAACACCCTTTTTCATCTGATGCCTACTTTATCATGCAATATTGTTGTAGAATAACATGGTTTGTGATTTTAAACTGCTAAACAAATATTTGCTTTTTTTACTTCCACCTTCACAAAGTCTCTTTCTTACTCATCAGTCTCAGGATTTTAGAACCACAGAGTCAGGAGCTAATGCTGGTAGGGAGGAAGCTCTGGAGATGCCCCCAGAGCTGCCTTCACTCCAAGCTAAACCAGCCCTGCTCCTCCAACCTCTTCTTAGAGGGCAGGTGCCTCAGCCCTGACCATCTTGGTGGCCCTCTGCCTCAAATCCCCCTAAACTACCACATCCCCCTGATCATGATTGTCCTCTAATTATTTCTGGGAGTGATATTTTTCTGGTGGGAAAAGAAAAGAAGTAAATAACTAATGAGATACTCCCTCTGGATCTATGTGAGATTGTTGGAGATGAACACGTAACCACTGGATGCAGTTATTCAAGGTCCTGGGAACCAGGGCTAGATACCTAAATCTGGCTCCAATGAGAGTGGTGTCAGTTTACAATTTTATACCCTTATGATTACATAATCTTATACATAATCAATGATCACCCCATCACCCTTCATTGCATATTCATTAAGGATTACTTCATAGATTGCGACATTCTGGCAGTGGTCCAGTCCCTTCTAGTGGTCTTTGGTGGTCATTCTTGATGAAGTAAGATGTCTTCCTCACCATGTACTTTTCACCTTTCGTTGTTCTGGTAAGTTTCCAGCCTCAGGTTCAAACGCCAACTTCCTCCTTATTCTTCTTGACTCGTCAAGCATCCCCGGTACACTGCCTCCCCTGCCTCAGCAGTCCCAAAGCTTCACACTCCCATCACCAGGAGCACAATGTCAGATCACAGTATACAAAGCTTTCATACAGGATTTTGCAACAAGAATATCAGAACAAGTTGTATTTTCCAACAAGATTACATTAATAAACAGTGTCACCTTACCACATGTAGTTTGGTTACGTTTACACAGTGCACATACAGATTAGTTCAGTATTCCAGAAATAACTATCTTCAAGTACTCTTATAGGTTTTTAGAAAGGAGGAGAGGTTGGCAGTGACCACTGAGGATGCAGAGCAGGGAATCAGTGTTTCAAATGATGCAACAACCCTTCAGGGAAAAATGGTTCATTCTGTTGTGATAAACATTGGTCTTGAGAATCGGGGTTCCTTGGCATGCATCAGTTTACAAGTTGGGAGGGAAGCAAGGGGGACTTTTGTTCTCCCCTAAGTGCCAGCTCCCACTGTTGTGGCTGGTTTGCATCTACCTGGGCAACTTTCACAGGCTGCTCACTTACTGCAGCCTGAGGAGTCTACTATTTCTCCTTTGCTTCTCATACCTCAAACCGATGTCATGTGCTATTTCTTGACACCGTTAGATGCATGGAGATTAGAAATATGGAAGAAAAAGTTAGCTTTTTTTATTTTTTTTTTCCCTTTCAGTTGTGACTGACTGTCTCTCAGGCAGGAGAGAGGTCAGGTGTTTGAAACAACTCTTTCATCTGTAATAATTACAGGATTGAAACAAAAAGAGTCTGAATTTAAACAGAAGAACCGAAATCTTATGGGAATATTGCTCAAAAGAAATGCAAGACCAAGATTTGCACACTTCTGGGTTTAATGAAAAGATCAGTACCTTTCACATTATTACTAGCTAAATTTAAGAAAAATTAAGTCTTGAACAGTATATTGAGTCACAGTGTAATTCTTAACGAGTCACAGAATCACAGAAGGACTGAGGTCAGAAGGGACCTCTGTATATCATCCAGTTGAAAACACCTGCTCAAAGCAGGATCAACTAGATCAGGTTGCTCAGAGCTTTGGATATCTTTGCTGATGGAAGCTTCACAACTTCCCAACTGGGCATTGTCTGATCACTCTCACATTTTTATTTAAAAAAAAAAACCCAACCTTCAGTGGTATTTTCTGCATTTCATTTTGTGTCCAATGCCTGTTGTCCAGTCCCTGGGCACTGCTGAGAAGGTAATCTGGCTCCATCTCCACTACCTCCCACCACCACACTGATATTTATGACCATAGATGAGATTACTCTGTTTTCCCTTTTGCAATCTGAACAGTCCCAGCTCTCTCAGACTTTCCTCACGTCATACACTCCAAACCCTTAGTCAACTTTGCAGCTGTTTGTTGGACTCTCTCCAGTCTGTCCATGTGTCTCATACTGGGAAGCCCACAACTGGACCCAGCAGTCTGGGTGTTTCTCAGTAACAAGGGAGAAGGATCACCTCCCTTGACCTGCTGACAACACTCCTCCTAATGCTGCTTGGAAGGTACCACTTGCTGCAGATTTCCAGTTGAGTTAACAGAAGATATGTACAAGCACTGAATGTTCCACATCCATCTTCAGTAGTCACTTCTTAAATGCAATATGCTAACCCCTAGGTTTGTACAAACCTACGAACAGAGGCTCGGTTTTAATGGAAATGAGAAAGGAAGCTTCAACAGTCTCAAGGGACTCCACACTATTAGGTCACTGACACCTGCATATCTCATAGTGAATGACTGCCATTTCTAACCCAACTGCAGACAGTGTAGCTCATGCAGGATTGAAAGGGGATGATGGGGATAACATGGCATGTATTACTACCTCCACCTAGTCTCACTTGCACCTGAACCTCATTTTGGGTTTTTACCACAGGTCTCATTTTCTTTTAATGTTTCTTTGACCACTGACGTAGGAAAGGGTATTAAATAAGTTTCCTTCTCACTCTATCTGTGTGATGTGCAGACTCTTCCTCAGCTTTCAAACTTTTCCTCTCTGGAGACTTGTCAGGCTGGAACATAGGAAATTCCATTCAAATATGAGGAAAAAATTCTGGTGAGGGTGACAGAGCACTGGAACAGGCTGCCCAGGGAGTGTGGAGTCCGCTTCTTTGGAGACCTTCAAGACTCACCTGGATGTGGTCCTGAGTAATGTGCTCTAGGCAATCCTGCTTTGGCAAATGAGTTGGACTAGATGATTTCTTCATGGTCCTTCCCACTCTGACAATTCCATGATTCTGTGATTCTCATGTACCACTCCAAAGGGAAAAAAAAAATGTAATCCAATAGCCACACCAGCTTATTTTTTTAATGAACCCTTCACATATATGAATAAGGAAACACCAAAAAGACACAAATGGATTAAATGGCAGACTGTTGTTTTTGCTCTTATACCCATAAGGACTTTCTTTCCACACAGAGCAAAAACTATTTTCTAGCACCTCCAGTCCAAACTGACCGTTGGTTGCCAGAGACAATGTCAACAGCTGGGTTTGTATTTAAACAGGTGCTGCTAACTGGATCTGGTGTAGTTATGTTGCAGATTTCCAGGCTGCAGATTTTCAGTACAGCAATGTATATACAAAACACCAAAAAATGCTTTCAAGACATAAAAGGTACAAAGCAATGATCTAAAGCAGTTCTGCACTTTTTTATGTCTTTTCCCTTGTTTTTTTTTTTTTTCCCCTTTCTAAACTAAAATTTTAGAGTCAGGGCTGCACTGGTATTATTTTTGCTTTACCAGACAGCACCTGATATATTTGCTATCCACTTAGATAAAAGAATATCTAATCTGTAGTATATATATAATAATGTCCAGTACCATCAACATATTGATGAACATGAAGCAAAAATGGGGTGGAAATCAACCTCATTTGCAACATTTTAGCTCTCACAGTTTTATTAACAACAAGCTGGAATAAGTACAATACAGGCCTAAAAGATATTGGAAAAATTAGACAATTACTCCTTTTTTTTTTCTATAGAAACACCCTCTCCTCATTTTCAAACTAGAGGCTAGGTACTAGAACAAACAAGAACAGTTCATTTAGTAAAACAGCAGCTAATGTTGAGGGGATTATATCTGCCTTTCGGGTTTTTAAAGGTTTTGAAAGCTAATCTAAAAATTTGTTTTCTTAAGATAATATTCTTCAAAAACAAACCTCTATACTTTTATATTTAATAAGCTCAAGACTCACAATTTAAAGTAGATAATACAATAATACTATAAAACTCAGGATACACAACACATCTCCTACAACTATATAAATAATGCATGATTATATGATAACTTTTTAATAGCGATTCCCCATCTTACAGCTCCGTTTTAAAGCCACAGTAGATTTTTTCTCTCACACTCATATATACGAATAATATTTCATTTTCCGGCTAGACCTTTATTAAGATTCTTTTGCATCTGTAGGCACTTCCACATTAGCAATTTTCTATTAACTTCAGATAATTTAAAACAAGTAACTTGACATACCTACTAAAATCTGACATTGATGATACAACGAGGTTTCATCACTCCTTTTCATTTCACATTCTTTTCATTTTGATTGCCTTTATTGAACTGCACTTGATGGACATTTAATGCACTCACATTATCGTCTCATGGGCAGCCTTCTCATTTGCCAATTATAAAAACTACCCCAACTCCTCTGCTGAAGTAATTTCCCATGTTTGTGGTAACTTACGAATGCAAATTTTTAAAAAAATAAAATAGCCCCTGTGCTATTTTCCATGAAAATACATACCTCTTGAGCATTGGGACTTAAGTATCAGGCTGGAACTGAGGTGGGAATCTGAAGATTTAGTTCTTAGGTGGTGTAGTTGTTAGGAAACATTTACCTTGAGACAGGAATGGAAAAAAATATAAACTTGTGATGCAGATGTTCCAGTATTACAAAAATATGACAGGCCATAACTAAATTCTTAATATGATCTCATAGACAATGTTGCTGACTGTCTGAAAAGTGTATTTTAACGATTGTTTATTGATATTATGGGACTGAAAGAATTTAAAACAGTAGACTGGAAAAAGAAACATTCAGGTTTTCACGGCCCTTCTCATTTTAGCTTTACACAGAACTTTTCGAACACTACTGAGCCAGGCTTCAGAACACATCTCTGAGGTATGTAATACTAAGAAAAAGTAGTTCTTGGACTGATTGTAGTGGAAAACAACGCAATTATGAAAGAGAACAAATTACTAGCAGTACAGGAGAATGGATGTCTATGCTTACTGTGTCTGTCCCAGAGAACCATTGCAGTGTCAGGATGTTCTTTTGTCTTCTAGAAACATACCAGAGCTTTTGGCAATGTTAAATGTGAATTGCCTCAAAGTGAGAGGAGACCACAAATCTAGACCAATTACTGTTTCAGATCAAAGCAAAGGTCTATTTTCTGTTGATGCCTCTACATGTCAGCATGATTTATAAAGCCTGGCTAAAGCAGAATGGAGAAAATGAGGAGGGCTGTTTGCCTTGTCCACAGAGATTTAATGTAGAAATTTGAAAAAGAAATTCAAAAAATAGTGTTTGGATTTCTGAAAAGCTGTAAACCTTTCCTACTCACTGGCTGTTTCCTGACCTCTTCCCCATTTTTTTTCTTTTTTATGCAATTTGGATGGCTATCATACTACTATATTGTGATCCGGGAAAGTTTTGACCCTGTAGAATTTAGAAAGCTATCCCCTGCCCACAAAATCTTGAAAGTTATGAACAATTTATTTGTAGCTCTTATTTTCTAGTTATGAGAGACATGCCCTTTATGTACAAGCAAGGAGGTAGTTCCAATTTAAAAAAAAATACATTTAGAAATAAGAGGTAATTTTTTTTCAAGTTGGAGGTTTACTAGACTATGTAATGTGACCTGTGAAGTACAATCTGAATTTCACCTGTACCACCCTGAAGATCTGCTCTGAAATCCACCAGGACACCTGGTACTGTGAAATATGCATTCCCTCCTACTGTGTCCCACCTTTCCAGGACATTAGTGCTCCTTTTATGCAAATCTTAAAAAAGAACTCCCTTACATTACATAGATGTAGTCTTAGAACTGAGCAAGGGGCAGTGATTTCCTCACAAGCTTGCTAGCTTAGTCAGACTGAATTTATATCATGAGTTTGTACCAGCTCCAGGGCATCAGCTTCAGGGAATCCTGGAGCTGGTGGGTAAAGCAAAGGCTTTGAACATACTGGTATTCTGTATTTCTGTAACCTTTCAATTTTGCAGATGAGAAACCAAGCAGACTGACACATATTTCATGTGGAAATGGTCACTCAGCTAATTGTTTCTCCACAGAAATCACAGTTATTACTTCTATTGCATCCTTCTTGCATCCTCATGTCCCTCTTGCAAAGAAGAAATATACATCTCTGTCCATACTTCAATGGATGGAAGTGGAAAGTTTTGTCCTCTTCATTATTTATGGGTCAGAAATAACACTGAATTTTCTTAAACTGTACATCACATTGTTTACTTTGTCCATCTACACAATGGCCAAAAGAGCCAATCTGGAATCGGGTGTTTCCAGTTCACTTTATAATCTATAATTTTCTGTTAAACCCAAAATATCTGGGAAGGACTTTTACAATCATGTAATTTCCCTCCAAGAAAATAAAAAAGAAGCTTCAGGCAGCTGATTACTAGCAGTGGTTCCAAAGCTAATCTACTAAAAAGGCAGAGGGGGAGAGGAGGAATAAAATGGTTGCAGGATGATTCACTGAACCTATTTCTATGGTTTGGGTTTGTAATGCCAGAACTAAAATAACAGTGGTCAAAGATCCTCAGACCGAATGTTTATTCTGAATTACTGGTGTCTGGTAGATTCCAAGTTAAATTACTTTTTGGGCATTGCAAAATGAAATGTTTATTTTAAAGTTGTAGTAATATGCCTGCACCCCCATCCCTCCTGAAAGTGTGAAACTGGAAAGGGAAAAAAAAAAAAAAACCACATGGTCAGCTCTTACTATATTTTTTCAGCTGGACATTGTGCATGCTTGTAGAATGCATCTGCACAAATATCGTACTTCTTTTACACTCGGGAAGTGATATTTCAGAACAAGCTCTTGTAAAACAATACTCCATTTTCTGTGGTCTGGGGAGAAGCCAACATAAAATTTAGATTTCTTCCCTTTTCATACACGAAGTCTATAATAAACAAAACTAACTCCATAAAGCAGATTTACAATGCTGCCATTGTGTGGGGTTCAGCACAACTACAAAATATTACATTGCACGAAATTAATGCCGCTGAAAATATATGTTGCCAGCAGCTTGGATAATTACAAGGAAAGGCCGTTAGTAATGAATTCCTTTTACTCACAATTCAAATCTCAGGACTGAATGTTGCCCATTATTGCAGTTCAAAGGCAACTATCTCTAGAATTGTTCTTTTAATGTTTGCTCGATGGTTTTAGTTGTTCTTTTCTTGTAGGCACACAATTGTTGTCTTGATCTTTGTGATAAAAAGAGCTACACTGGAGCTTTGTAGTGAATCCAGTTGGCTTGGTAATGTGCCCATAGTCAGAATTCCAAAGTGGAAAGACAAAAGCTTAGAAAATATAAGGCTGAGAGCTGTTTGTTCAGGGCTGTGGGAATCTAACACAGATCTATGAAACCAATGAGCTCTCTCCGTTATGTCCACATTCATAAAGTAACTATCCAATTCTACGCTCTTTTGTCTTTTCCCAAACCAGAGTTTTAACCACACTTTAAACAAATGTGGCAACTTATTTGTAGCTCCACTTCTACCAAAATTCCCAGTGAGCTATAATTCTTTCTTTTCATGTTAAAGCTTCATTAGCTTAGCTAGTTCAAAGTTGCATTTATTTCCCTAAATACCTGTGCATCAACAGAAAGGGCTTTCCTTAAAGCAAAAGCTGCTTTAAAACCAAGTGTCAGTTTTCACAGGGTCACAAATTACATTCCAAAGATATTTTATAAGGCTTTCCAAAAATAGAATTAGAATGCATGTCTGTCATTTATAACTTAATTGAAAACATGGGGTTCTAGGTTGTATCTGAGTAATCAGTTGCATCTGTAGATCTCAAAGGACTTTGTAAAATGCTCTGTAAAAGCTGAGGCACAGAGGCTAAGGCACAGGGATTGTGTTTCAAGTCAGACAAAATGAGGAACAAAACATGGGGCTGGCAACAGCAGCTCCACCATATGTCTCACTCTACTGCTACACTGAAATGCAAAACAGGAGCAAAGGAGCTAGCAGAAGTGTGGAGAGGGAGGAAGAGTGATCGAGGCTTAGCTATCTTCTCAGCAGCTGGAGCAGCAGCTCATTGCTGGTGGCCTTCTTTAAGTTCAACAGCAGCTGTCTTGAATGACAGAATGACAGCTAGAGCAAATGTGTGGCTGTCATTCCAGATGAATGATATTTGGCTGGGGCATTGTGGCAAGATTTACACCTAAGAGAACCATTGGAAAATATGCAAGGAGCCAAAACTATGTAAGTCCAGTCAATCCAGATAAACTAAGAGGGGGTAAGCAAAACCAAGAAAGCACTAGTCACATTGTTTCAAAGGAGAGGCTAGTTGCCCTTCTCAAGATGTCCAGAAGATTGACAGGCAAACATGTTTCACCAAAGGCAAGAGTTTACCAGTTCCTTCAGCCACAGGAAAAAGCACTGTGGGACCAAGCCTTTCCAGAAAGAGGTTTTTGCCTGTGATGTAGGCATGAAATGCAGAGGTATCTCAAGTTCTCTCTCCCTTCACTTCTTCCTTCAGTCATAGGGCAGGGGGGGGGACCTTAAAGGTTACCTCTAAGTTATATGGCAAGGTTAGCATCTACTGTTGCCTTTGTTCTTTCCTTTCTTGAAACCAAATATAAGTCAACACATCAGTCACAAAGTAATACAGTTGATTAAAAAGACACAGGCGAGATAGGAGAGAGGGACAGTGGTGACAGCTCACTCCCCTGACAGATGACAGGATATTTTGCTTCAAAACACAGAGCTATCAGTAATTACTGTCTGTGGCTCACAACATCTTTCTGCTTGCAGAGGCACTTCTCTGCTGTGGACCAACTCTTGTCTAAGTGACCTGTGCAGCTGCTCAGCTACTTAGTCACTTGAAACCTGTTCACATTGCTCTTCAACATTGTACATAGCCAGTGGGTAGGTAGGCACACACAACATCGCAGGCACAAACAGGGATTAGAAAGGCTCATGTCCTCAGAAAGGCTATATGGTTGGTGCCCTTGTATTTGCGCCCCTTAGACTACGATTGGGGCTGTATATTAGGCACAGGCCTTCAGCACCTGAAGGTGACTGCTGACCTCGTGGGCTGAACAATAATGAGTTGCAGATTGCCACCCAGATCACATCATTGGTTGACAAAGGGAACTCAGGACTGGCCTTAGTGAAATAACAAGAACGATCAGGTAGAATCTGTAATCAAAACATCTCCCACTAATTCCTTTAGTTTAGAGCAAAATGGAAAGGTGTCCCATCTTCTGTCTATAGAAACAGATCTCTGGCCAAGGAGATAGCTGCTAGTCTCTTAACAGTACTTCTGCTTTAATTCGGTTGGAGGTAATCCTAAAAAACCCTAATGCTCAAGAAGGTTTTTATGTTGAGATAAGTTCCGATTGCTATGAAGATAGCAACTACCACAGCTTTCAAGGAAAGCTGTTTCCGTAGCAGTGTGTGGACTTTTCTGTCAGGAATTAAATGTCTGGGTAATCCCACTAAAGAATATGAGGAACAATATTGTCACAGTGAATGATACTGGGAGGAGATCTCTAAATCTGACAAGACTTTGCTCATGCTGCTCTTCTCAATTTACAGTTTCTGTAGAGAGCAAAAGCTTGGTATCATGTACTTGAAATGAAATAGCAAGGAGAATGGCTGAATGGAGGCACCTATTAATTTTGCATTAAACAACTCACCTGGTATCTCATGGGGAGTTAATTGTGATTGAAAATGCTATTTCATGGGTACTCAATGATCTACATAAAAATCTCCTTGAGGAATCTACTAATAAGAAATATCTTTTCCTCTTCAGTTCAAATATCTTGAACCTGATTTATGAATGACCTGAAATCCTAGTTTACATTCTATTTGCTTTTTATTTCAAACAGCTTCAGTAGCTTCACTTCTGCTATCCAGACATGCACAAAATGAACAACTCTGGTGTTTTGGTTTGGGTTTGTTGGTTTGTTTTTTTTTTTT
>VZRU01020533.1:54334-65245 GCA_013398155.1 Pedionomus torquatus | reverse complement strand
GGTAATTTTACTTTTTATTTTGCATGAAACCGTACTTTTGGCTCATCTTGGTGAGTGCTATTGCCGACGCGTCAAACCAGAATTTAAACAAAACGCAAAACCAACACAATCCAAAATAATTAATGTAATCACATATTTGGGTTCTCTGTAGTGCCTGAGAGAATAGCTGATATAAATGGTAGACATTTTAGAAGTCAGAAAATGGAAGAAGACAAAAGTCTAAATTCTGCTCAGCTTCACTATTTAAAAACCAAACCAAAACAAAGGAGATGATTTTTTAGTGGAAGCATACCTGATAAGGGGTTTTGAAAGAAGAAGGAATAATAAAATAGGAAAATATGATAGTATGCATGGCACAGTAGCAATCTCAATTACTTTTCTTTTCCACAAACATTATTATGTGTGGCTTCTGAAAACTCCTGTGACAATCATTCTGTAAGCACATTTATGTATATGAACTAATTCAGATCTATTTCTGAAAATAGTAAACAATACAGGAAATAGACAATTAAGTTTGACAGTTAGGGAAATAAATTCACACAACAAAACAAAAAAAGGGCCTAAAGGGGAGCACTGCTCTGTTGTCACATCTCATGAGTGAAATTTTGGATATCATTTAGCGTGCTGCTTGCCTCAAAAGATGGTCAAGGAGCCAGTAACATGCCACAGCATTTGCATACTTTCTGCATGCATGCCCAGAACTATGGAAACAATTCTAAATTTCATGTTATTTCACATGCAGAGTATATTAGTTTATCTGATGGTATTGTATCAATAGAAAGGTACAAAGTAACTAAGTCACAAAAATTTCTTTACTTAAACAAAGCTAGATTGCACAGATTTTCTACTCCCTCATTTTCTTGAATTAAATAGGAAATTGTAGACATTCTTTGTTTCAATTACAGTGAATTAGGTAATTTTTCAGATGTATTGTTTGAGTAGTACAGATAAATGCATAAATGACTAACACAGGATGGATTTTAAGAGGCAGTATTTTCTCTATGCTGTGGCAAGGCTTGTGTGTGAATGCAAACCTCTCATCACAAACCATACTTCATGCCTCAATACATCCCCAGACTATTTGTTCTTTTAACATTGCAGTTTACCTGCTGAGAAATCGCATTTAAATATTTGAGAACCATCTTATGTTCAAAGGGAAATTCCAGTTTTCACTTACATCTGGGCAACACCACCAAGTACTAAACAATATTGCCCAGGGAAATAAACTATATTGTCCAGAGCAACCCAGACACCATCACAGCTGTAAACCCTCACTGGAGAGCTTGTTGCCTTCAGCCAGACCTTCAGCACTTGAAGAATGAGCAAGGTATTCATGAGCAAAAAGCATTTCCAAGTTGAGGTTGGAGGGGTAGAAGATGAGATGAGGCTTCCCTTCTTCAGATGATGTCCTCAATGGCTAATTCTTGTCCATCAATGGAAGAAGAGGAGAGGTGCATCTGTAGTGCCTATTCCCTAATATACACCTTTCAACTCTCTCTGACAGTGGTGCTCCATGCTATTCACTGACACTGAATCAGCGGGGGGCACCTTTTAGTGCTATTTGCTTCTGTGAAGCTTCCTGGAAGTCACCACAGACAGTATTCTAGTAATTCAAAGGCAACTGCCATCTTTCCTCAAGCCCTGTGGAATGTAAATAGATGCACCCTCTCTGTGAAAAAATATCTTTCTAGTGATTAATTATTTAAGTACATTATCAATTATTTAAAATATCTTCGTATTAATCTTGAATTTAGAATTTCAAAATAGTTCAGTATAAATAGTAAGCCATAAATGGATAAAATCTTTCTCAAACATTGTTTGATTGCATGATCACTGCTCGCTAGAAATACCCATGGAACTCAAGTACCATACTTGCCTGCAAAATTACAGCTACATGTCACTTGTAAATATGATGTTACAGCCCTCTATTTCTATTAATACAGTTTTACTAACTTGTAAATGAGGCATCTTCTGAATAAAAGATAGTACTTATGGCTGTTACTCTTCTAGAATCCTAGAACAGTTGATGTTGGAAGGAATCTCTGAAGGTCATTTGTCCAACCTCCCTGATCGAGCAGGGACCCAGTTGCACGGGACCATGTCTAAAGATGGAGACCCTCCCAACTTCTCTGGATAATCTGCTCCAGTACTCGATTACCCTCAGAGCAAAAAGGGTTTTCCTGATGTCCAGAGGAAAACCTTTTGTGTTTCAGTTTGTGCCCATTGCCTCTCATCATGTCATCAGGCATGACCTAAAAGAGCCTGGCTCCCTTGTGCTTCCATATAATCAGAGAATGGTTTAAGTTGGAAGGGACCCTTAAAGGTCACCTAGTTCAAACCCCGCGCAATAAGCAGGTACATCTTCAACTAGATCAGGTTGCTCAGATACTCATCCAATCTGACCTTGAATGTTTCCAGGGATAAGACATCTACTACCTCTCTGGACAACCTGTGCCAGTGTTTCACCACCTTCATTGTAAAAAACTTCTTCCTTATATTTAGTCTGAATCTACTCTCTTTCAGATTAAAAGCATTACTCCTTTTCCTATAGCAACAGGCCCTGCTATAAAGTTTGACTCCATCTTTCTTATACACTCCATTTACATATTGAAAAGCTGCAATATGGTATCCCTGGAGCCTTCTTTTCTCCAGGCAGAACAACCCCGACTCTCTCTGTCTTTCATGGGAGACATGTTTCATCCCTCTGGTTATTTTTGTGGTCCTCCTCTGGACCCACTGCAACAGGTCCATGTCCTTCTTGTACTGAGGTTTCAGAGCTGGATTCTATACTTCAAGTAGAGTCTTGCCAGAGCAGAGTTACCTCCCTTGACCTGCTGGCCATGCTTCTTTTGCACATCTTAGGATATGGCTGGCTTTCTGAGCTTTGAGTGCATGTTGTCAGCTCATGTCAGCTTTTTATCCACCAGTACTCCTAAATCCTTCTTGGCAGAGCTATTATCAATTACTTCAGCCCCTAGCCTTTTTTGATATAGAGGGCTGTCCCTACCCAGGTGTAGGATTCTGCACTTGGCCTTATTGAACCTCATGAGGTTCACATGAGTCCACTTCTTGAGCTTGTCCACATCCCTCTGAATGGCATCCCATCCCTCATGTCTATCATTTGCACCACTGAATAGTCCATCCATCAAATCTGACTCTCCAATCTAGAGAGAAGGATCATAGTTCAGGTTGGAAGGGATATTATAGATCACCGAGTTCCAACCCTCCTGCCATGGGCAGGGACATCTCCCATTAGATCAGGCTGTCCAAAGCTCAATCTAGCCTGGTCTTGAACTCTTCCAGAGATGGACCGACAACTTCTCTGGGCAACCTGTTCCTCTGCCTCACCACCCTCACACTAAAGAATTTCTTAATGATATCTAATAAAAATCTTCCCTTTTTCAGTTTAAAGCCATTACCTCTCACCCTATTGCTACACTCCCTGGTAAAGGGTAATTCTCCAGCTTTCTTGTAGACCTCTTTCAGGTACTGGAAGGCTGAATGTGGTCTTTCTGGAGCCTTCTCTTCTTCAGGCTGAACAACTTCCAACTCTCTCAACCTGTCTTCATAGGACAGGGTGTTCCAGCCCATTGATCATGCCCATTTGAGGCCCTGCACTGGGCCCACTTTAACAAGTTTGTGACTTTTCTGTGCTGAAGACTCCAGAGCTGGACACAGTATTCCAGGTGGGATCTCATGAGAGCAGAGTAGAGGGACAGAATCATCTCCCTCAGCCTGCTGGTCATGCTTCTTTTGATGCAGACCAGGATGCTGTTTTCTTTCTGGGCTGTCAGAGCACATTGTGAGATCATGTTGAGCTTCCTGTCCACCAGTTTATAATGACAATTACTGTTGTGGGAGACTCGGTAAAAGGCTTTACATGGGTCCAGATAGATGACATCAATGTCACCTTCTTTTGTCCACTGATGTAGCCCACTGATGTAGACACTCCATCATAGAAGGCCATTAGGTTGATCAGGCAAGACTTGCTCTTGGTCAAGCCATGCTGTTTGTCTCAAATCACCTCTCTGTCCTTTAAGTGCCTTAGCATAGCTTCTAGGAGGACCTGTTCCATGACCTTGCCAGCCATAGAGGTGAACTTGACAGGTCAATAGTTCCCAGGGTGGTCCTTTCTACACATTTTACCAATGGGTGCAATATCTCCCTCCTTCCAGGCATTTCCTCACTTGACTGCCATGACTTTTCAAATATTGTGGAGAGTGGCTTGGCAATTTTGTCAGCCAATTCACTCAGTACTCTAGGATGCATATCATGGGGTCCTGTAGACTTATGTACGTTCAGGTTCCTTTGGTGGTCTCAAACCTGATCTTCTCTTGCAGTGGGAGGTAATTTAAGGAACTAAGGAGCTTAGTTCCTTAGCTCCTTCCTTGAGGTCCATCCACAGAAGAGGTGTGGAAAGAGACATTGCCAGTGAAGACTGAGGTAAAAAACATTGCTAAGCCTTCTCCTTATCTGTTGTTACCATTTTGCCATCCCTGCGAGCATTTATATACATTGATAAAAACCTTCTGAGCCTTCTCTTACCTAGACTGAACAGTCCCAGCTCCCACAGCCTTTCCTCATGTAAGGGCTGCTTCAGTCCCTTCATCATCTTTGTGGTTCTTCATTGGACTTGCTCCAGTACATCCATGTCTCTTATGCACTAGTGTTTCCAGCAGTGGACCAGATCATAAATGAAGATGTCAAACAGAACTAAACGCAGTCACTGATCACTGGCCTCCAACAGATCATCACCACTCTTTGAGCCAAACCATTGAGCCAATTTTCAATCCACCTCACTGCCTGCTCATTCAGCCAATACATCAACAGCTACTCCATGAGGATCCTTTGGGAGACAGTGTTAAAAGCCTTATTTAAGCTCAGGTTAAAAATATAGAGTTTCCTCATCCAAAAGGCCAGTCATTTAATCATAAAAATTTATTGAGTTGGCCAAGCATAATTTCCCCTTGGTGAAGCCATGCTGATCACAACTGATGATTTTTTTGTCCTGAATGTGCCTGGCAATTGTTTCCAGAATGAGCTGCTCTATCACTTTCCCAGGGACAAAGGTGAGGCTGACCGGTCTCTAACACCTTGTGTCCTCCTTCTTGTCTTTCTTGAAGATATAAGTGAAATCTTTCCTACAGTCTTTAGGCACTTCTCCCAATCATCATGGCTGATCAAAGGTTTTCAACAGTGGCCTTGAAGTGACATCTGCCAAAGTCACTCAGGGGTGTACCCCATCAGGTCCCACAGGCTTATACATGTCCAGTCTGCTTAAGCATTCCCTGACCTAATCCTTTTCCACCAAGGGTAGACCTCCCTTGCTCCAGACTCTCCCAAGTACTCAGGGCCTGTGATTCCTGGAGACTCATCTTCCTAGTGAAGACTGGGTAGGAGGCATTCAGTACCTCAGCCTTTTCAACATCTTGTGTCACCAGGTCTCCCTTCTTGTTCAGCCACATTTTCCCTGGTTCTCCTTTTGTCATCCATGCACTTACAGAAGACCTTGTATTTGACAGCTCTGGCAAGATTAAATTTCAGTTGGGCTTGGGCTTTCCTAATCTTTCCCTGCACGCTCAGACCATGTTTCTGTATTCCTCTGTATACCCGTCCCTGCTTCCATCTTCCTCTTGCTTCTGTTTTGTGTTTGAGTTTTGCTAGGAGCTCCTTGTTCATGCACATAGGACCTTAGACAGTTTTGCTTGATTTTTGCTCATTGGGAGAGACTGCTCTTGAGTTTGGAGGAGGTGATCCTTGAATATTAACATAATTTCTTGGGCTCCTCTTCTGTCCTGGGCCTTATCCCCTGGGACTCTACCAAGCAGATCTTTGATGAGGCCAGAGTTTGCTATCCTGAAGTCCAGCGTTCTGATCTTGCTTTTTGCCCTATTCTCTCCTCTCAGGATCCTGAACTCTACTGTGATCCAAACCTTCAGCTCTTAGAACCCCAGCTAACCCGTGCCTATTGGTATGAGGTTCAGCAGAGCACTTTTCCTTGCTGACTTCTATTTATCCCTTGGGTCAGGATGTCATTGTTGATGTTGTCCGTAACCTCCTAGATTGCTTGTTCCCAGCTGTGTTGTTCATCCAACAGCTATTGGGGTGTTTGAAGTTTCCCATGTCTACTAGGGCCTGTGAACATGAGTCTGCTCCTATCTGTGCCTCTCCCCATCACAAGCTTTAACAATCCCTCCAGTAACTGTGTTGTTGCACACAGAGCTGTTTTAGGGTCACCTACTCCAAAATGATCTAATTTTCTTCTTTGAGGTAAATTCTTGTTTTTCCTGCCATGGGAAGGGAGGGAAATTTTCATTCCAATAAAGAACAGTCATTGTCATTGTCATAAACTGAGAAAGTAAGGATTGAAGAATCTTCCCTGCTGTGCCGAAGCCAGACTAATAGGCAACTGAATGAAAAGAAGCAGAAATCATACATAGTATAAGATGAAATAGAGACAAATGTCTTTGCTGCCAAGTGCATCTGTCAGGATTTCCACCTTATGCACAAGGACACACGGCAGACAGCAATGAAGACAAGTTTACACTGCATTAGAAACCACTAACAGAAACCAAGCCAATAACACAGTGTGGGGAAAAACCCCGAGCTGTGATATCCCTTTTTAGGAGTTGACATTGAACTCTTTTCACTTTCTCTAATCTCATCTCAGTGATTTATCAGATGGTAATGAAGATTTAGTGACTTGTTGAATATCACACACTGTATAGAGTGAAGGGAAGGGCTCAAGTTAGGACTCAGGTCCCATGGTAGTGAGCTAACTGGAAGTGGTCCTAACATATGCTCTCATGCTTTTTTAAGAAAGATTTCTTAGAGCTGCTCAGGATAACTATTTTCTTCATGTGCACTGTCCAAAGCTAGCTAAATTATCAGCAATTAACTAAAAGAATGTTAGAAAAAGAGTATTTGCAAAGTAAGCACTTTTCCTTCAACTTTATTACAAAATTTTAGAATTATTTTGCTCAATGTTCTTTTGCAGCCTCCACATTATAATAACTCCCACCCTAACTAAAGCAATGGCTGAAATATTCTAGCAATGCTGTGGAATGCATATGGAGAGTTTCCTGCAGGAGTGTTCTTCAGGAGTAAAACAGTTTCAAAGAGTGAGGAAAAGCAGAAGGCAAAAGAAGCCACTCAAGTCCAGCCAACTTCTGACACTAAGCAAATATTTATTTACTTAATCAACTTATTCCACTCTGTTTTTCCCCTAAGAGTGTCTGACTTGCAACATACCTTAGCAGCCCATCAGAAGACCAAATCCACCGTGAACCCAAATACTGTGTTCTGTGCATGTTTACTTTTGCGATCTGTTTGCTTCAGCTCTGATATATCCTCTTGTAACTGTCAGAAGCAAAGTCTTCCAGATCCATTAGCCACTGAAAATTAATCATTTCAGGACGTTTGATTAGTGGTGAGCAGAGAAGCAGGCAGTTTAAAATGAACAGCTCAGCAATGGGGAGAAGGTGTTCTATTGGATTTCTTTAAACTTAACCTTTGGGGAAGGAAAAGCAAAATCTGAGGGAGGAAAATACTTCTTCTCCTCTTTAAGTGACGTGCCTGCCTGTGAAAGATGAGACAATTTATGTGTAGAATGATAAATATTTATATCACGTAGGCTAAATACCAGCAAGGTTCAGCACTGTGGGAGCTGGTCAATGTCTGGAACCATGGTCTTTCCTGCATATCAGGAGTATTTAGAAAAGAGAGTAAAAGCTACATTAATGCACCTTTTCTCTGTTCTCCTTTGGTGTGAAGTATTTTCATTGTGTGTATGGCAAGCTGTGGACCTACAGTCTTTTGAATAGCAGTTGCAAACCATTCTTGTGCTTTCTTTGTATTTCATGATAAACTCACATAAACTCCACAGATGCAGTTTTGGAAAAAGAATTTCACACTACTTTTTCTTACTTTTTAATTCTTAATTTAAAATAGAAACTGGAACACTCAAATATAAGTTCACAAAAAGCAGAACCCATGTTTTAACTAACGTATGATGCAAAGCAATTTTCATCTCACCTGTGTAGTTCAGATGTTTTACTGTTCCCCTCTTAGAAGGGAATAATTTTTTTTTTCCCTTTGGCTTTCCTGATCAGGTTATTTGGTCCCTTTCATTTCCATTCAGCCCACTGTATTTTCAAGGCCTCAACTCACGCTTCTTGTGACATATTAGGTCACTTCTGCTACTGGCTTAAAAGATTGTTTGGTTGAAGAAGCGGGAGATTTGACAGAGAAAAGGGAGTTGGAATGGGACTGTACTCCCTACCTCCTCTGAACAATTCCTGGCACTTTGCATTCTCAAGGTACTGGTATGATTGCTTTTCTTAGTAACAAACCTCCTTTCCCTCTCACTAGACAACCTGAACTATTGCATGCGAGGGACTATGGAAGTTAACCAACTCTTTGTTCTCCAAATTAGTTGCCAAACACATCCATGATGCTCAGGCAAAGATACCTATATGTCTCCTTCTCTTCATGCTCTTTAATGGACTGATGTGTACACAATGGAACACACATTTTAAAATTAATCTATGAGATCTAGACAAACACCTAACTAGGAAAAAGCCCATATTTTAGATACCATATAACCCTAAAAAACCAGCACCAGTAACATTTTCTACATCAGTTCTAATATATTGGGTCAATTATTATTAATTTAATCAGAGCTTTCAAGTAAAACATTTGTCATAAGTTTAACTGACTGCAACTCAGTTACTTGGGTGAGTAATTCTTAACTTAAAGGTTTTGAATACATATCCATACATATTCTCATATCCTTCTAGTTGTAATTTCAAGAACCTTACATTCCCAATATCAAACGAGGGTTAAGTACCATGTTATTTAAACAAGATGGAGGCATTTGATAATGACTGAGTATGGAAAGTAGAGGAGAAGGAATGCTGGAAGGGAATGCAACTGCTATCATCAGGGTATGGGAGAGAACACCAACAACACATAAATCTACTTCAATAAAAATATTGCAGTCATAATATAATTAATCTCTCTGAACTTTTCTGGTTTTCACCTTATAAAACAAGAACTTTTAAGGATGTTATTTCACCCTTCTTATTATACATTCGAGAAAATAGCCAAGACTAGTTAGACAATTACACCCATTAAGGCACTTTAGATGTCAAGCTTGACTAACTAATTTACAAGTGATTTGAAAGTAAATTTCTTGTTACTAGACTTGAGGGTTTGGTTTGTTGCTTTTTTTTTTTTATTATTTAATTTTTTAATTTTTTCAAGGTCATGGAATGGTCAGGATTGAAAGGTACATGAAATGTTGGTAGAATTCCCCCTTTTTTCTCATGCTTGACTAGTTCCTTGCATTTGATTACTTTGTTGCCATAGCTAAGCATTTACATATTTCCACAAGCAAATATGCCAAGTTATTTTTAATATGTCATTCTTATAAGCAAAGAAGTAGCCACCTTCCCTTCAAGAAATCCTTATGACAAGTATCCCAACCAGTTCCTTCCTGTCTCTGAGCAACAAATCCAGCAAAGCACCACCTTTGGTTGGCACTTCTAGAATTGAAGACAAAGAGTTGCTTCCATCACCCTCCACAAACCTTCTGGACTGTTTGAGCAAATTTTAGCAACATTATAGATTAATTCTACTGAATAACAAATATAACAAGTAGCTTAAAAAAAAAATAAAAAGACTTGAAATTTCTGTCAGTTGGTCACTCTGAGCCATAACAGCATAAATATCCAAACACAGAACTCACACTGATCTTAATAATGGTTGAAGCATCTGTACCAATGGGTGGTTGGAATTAGGCCCAAGGACATAATTTCACTTAATTTGATTACATCCAGTGATCTTGGAAAAAATAAACACATTTTTGTCTTCTTGAGGGAGCTGTTTCTTGTGTTTGTGCTTAGTACAACAAAAAAATCAAGCTGTCTATTCAGTAATGAACTTTTTGTGGATGTTGGTTGCTAACTTGGCAATGATGTGAGCAAACATGGCAAAGGGGAAGAAGGACACAAATTTATCAAGTTACTGTTGTTGGTCTCATTGGTGAACCTGAGGTCCCAGCTTGAAATATAAGCCAGCTTTCTACATGAGTAGGAAACCGAACAGAAATCATAGCAAGTTAAAAAAGCTATATTTCTGAAAAGACATGTTCTTATCTCAGAAACCTCTACTGACTGCAATATGCAAGCTATTAGGAGCTCAAGAATTCTGGTATTATGCCCATTTCATGCTCTTATAAATCTCAAAGGCACAAAGGTTAAATTAATTGTGAAGCAGAAGGAGTAAGTCTGATTCTCTCCCTACCAGCTAGGGAGACGTAAAGCAAGCCCCCTCCTTTTGGGCAGTCACCATGATATAATGTATACTACATGGCAGAAACTGGCATGTCTGCAATCCCTAGCTAGTGTTCTAAGATTGCTAAACCATTACACAAATTGATTAAAAAATGTAAATGCACGAGAGACAGCAATCACAAGGTAATAGGGGGAGGGGTGAGACAACCAAGACAGGCCATATGTTTCTCTCTTTTTCCTGCATTTGCTGCTCTCATATGGAGAATTCCCTGCCTGACAGATGGAGAGAAGCATGCTTTATGCAAGGTGCAGGCACGTTTCTCTATGAAAGCTTGAGAGCTAGAGAACAAAGCAGAGCAATTATGAGTTCTCTGTATAAAAATCTATGACCCTTATCAGATATCTCACAGATGACTTCCAGAGAACTACAGAATAAAATAAGACAATATTACTGAGCATTACTAACCAAGTCACTTGATTATTGGCAATTTCTTATTTTAGTTTTAATAAGAAATTGGTACTGGGAAGAGAACACTCAGTAGTTCAAGAAGCTGGAAGGAAATAACTTTTTTTTTATTTTTATTTTTTTTAGACACTGTTTTGGCAGTTTCTCTCT
>VZRU01020533.1:15803-46621 GCA_013398155.1 Pedionomus torquatus | reverse complement strand
GAAAGGAAAGGAAAGGAAAGGAAAGGAAAGGAAAGGAAAGGAAAGGAAAGGAAAGGAAAGGAAAGGAAAGGAAAGGAAAGGAAAGGAAAGGAAAGGAAAGGAAAAGGAAAGGAAAAGGAAAGGAAACATTAAAACCCATTGTTTGTTGAGTGTAAGTTCATTTTAAAACTACACCTCTATAGTTTTCCAGAAAAGAATGAACCTAAATTTTAGGATTGAAGGATTAGGACTACTATGCCAGCCAACAGAATACAAAAATCACACATTTGTATATTGTGTTAAATGAGTTACTATAATAGGCATCTACATGGTCTGATATATACAGATCTTGCAATATAGTATTGGAAAATCTTTAGATTTCTCAAGCCTCAAGATTCATATTGCTACACAGCACACCATATTGTGTATTTTGTAATGTTACTCAATATCCACATGTTTGCTGCTATGTTTTCCAAATGTTTACACAATCTCACTGTTAGGGCTGTGTTCGGGATTGAACCAAGGGGAAAAAAGGTGAAATTTCACATGAACTAGCACTGAATGTGGAAGGAAAGGCTTTACTGATAACGTAATAGAAGGAAAATGGTTTCTTTAGTTTTCATCTTTAAACTTTAACCTAAACTTAAAAATAAATGAAATATTTCAAATTTCCCATTAAACATACGAGTTTTAAAAAAGAACTTGGATACTAGTTTTCAAATCCATTTTATACAGTACTTGTAGTAGGAAGCAAAAAGTACATAGCTCACATGAGAAAAATGGGTTCATTTAACATATTTGAAAGAAAAATGTCAACTTCCATAAATTTCAATACTGCAGTATGAACATGTTATTAATGTAATGTGTGTTTATTTAAAACTTAGGTTGATTATACTGGACTATTTTTCACATAAAAATGACTTCTCTGTGACATCCAGGAGATTGCAATAACCCAGTGAGTTTGAAAACTCACTTGATTTTGGTGATAAATAGGAAAAAAACAAAAGTAAAATCCAACATGTATGTAGAGTTACTTTATTTTTTTTGAGACAGTTTCCAGTAGAAGTTTTATGGAATACACATGATATTATTTCAATAGTAGAAATTCTTTCTCTGTCAGAAAAAAACCCCAATCAATATCAGTGTTAGGATGAAGGTCCTCAGATGCTCACACATTTCCATATGAACTCGTGGGGATGTAAAATATTTAAATCAGCTTCCTGAGGAATGGGAAGACATATCTAAGTACCCAGGACAGAAATGATGACAGCTGAGACTAACTTTGGTTACAAAGCATCAGACCACTGTGAGTAATACCACCTGTGGATGCTGGATCATGGTACTATTGCTCATTGGATGTGGAAGTTGAAACAAAATTTTGTTTTATATCTATTGAGCCAGTCTGACTTGTTTGGTAGAAAAAATAAGACTAATTTTACAAATGCTAGTAACAGAATTATAACATTGCTGTTCTTCAAAAAGAGACTGCAAACTCCCTGAGTAGCCACTGTTCAACAATCACAGGTTTGTGTTCTTTAAAATAGACTTATCATAGAATCATCTAGGTTGGAAGGGATTGTAAAATCACTGAGTCCAACAATCAACCTAACATTGCCAAAACCAGCCCTAAGCCATGTCCCTATCATCAGATTATTATCAGAAAAGCACACTTCCCTCTTGCTGCTGATGTTGTAAACACATGAACCTTTCCTCTGAGAAACAGGATAAAGAGACACACCTTGCATTTTTTCTCAGAATTAATATCCAAGCTAGGAAACCTCCCTCCTCTAGATGAAAGCATGCATTATGGACAATCCATATATGAAGGTAAGAATGCTCAATTTTTCAAGGTCAGCAGCTCACTTATACAAGTATTCTATAGAATTGTTTCTGTATTCTTGTGACTACTGGAAGGTATGTTTTGTTGCTTTATTGGGAACAAGGAAAGATAAAAATTAACCATAGGCATGACTCCAACATGTTCCCTGCTTTCTTGAGCTCCCAAGAAGTGGACACTGGTGTTAAATCCAGAAGAACTGTTGATTCTTTTCCATCTGCATCATAAATGCATCTCCGGAGAAATATTATGAATCTGTTTCAATTTAAATAGGATTTAAAGTCTTTGAAGGGTGGCAAATTGATAACACTTTGGACTGAAACCCCATGTTTACAGAACAGCTTGCAGTCATTTTGGCATAGATGGTAGACAGTGGGACAGCCTTCCACTTGGTATCCAGAGCTGTGATTCGGGCAGAGGCAATAAGAAAATAGAAGTTCTTTACCTCAGTCTTGACTACCTGTCAATCTTTAGTCTTTTTGCTAGGTGTGCCCAAGAAGCAGGAACTGGAAGCCATTTGTGGAGGTGTTCCTTTTGCATAAGGTGGACATTACTTTAGTGAAAGAAATGCAGTCTGAATATCATATTATTTCAAAAGGACCATTCTTCTCATTCTCGTACAGATCCCCTTGAATCTTTCTCTCCCTGTTATTGCATTCCTAGTGAGACTACACAGTGTGGGCAGAGAGCTTCTTATATTCACCAAGGTCATGATCAGAAAGTAGAGAGACCTAGGAAATACAAACATATACCTAATTTGAAAGTGGCGAATACCTTGCCTTGGAGAACAGTAAAATGGTCTACAGTCCATAGGAAAGGGTATCATTCCTATCCTGCTTGAAAAGAGCACTTGGATTTGAAAAAGAGAAACCTTCAGGATGGTCTGCATACTGAACTGTTTACAGCAGAGCCTGTTCCTTAGGAAAGTTATACATGTGGCCTCTGCAATAGAGATGGAGGTCAGCAAGGTCCAAACTGCTACAGAGATATGATAAAATTACACAGAAAACACATTTAGGCTTTGAACAAGGACTTGAATTTCAGTAATCTCGGTCTAATTATTCATTGTTCTATTAGATCTGGAAGAATTTCAAGATAGGCACACAAATTATTGTCCTACATGCAGGTTAGAATAGTTGATACATATGTTTTCTTTAACTCTGTTACTAAAATCATCCAGATGTTCTTGAACACAGATGGCTTTTCACTAACTGACCACTATGCTAGGATGAACTAGTAATTTGATGTAACACAAAAGCCTGACTATTTTCAGCAACTTTATGCCTAATTCCAAAGAGCCAGAGGCTAGCATTAGCAGATCAGAGTTCATAAAACAGTTCTTTATCCCAGCAATACACACAAAGGTGATGAGTCTACCAGACTCATGTATTGCCAGCACATATTCTAGATTTCTACAGTGTGTGGCGTGGTTTCTGAGTACTTGCCTTTTTTTCATTTCAATAAGCTCACACACTCTGTCATTATGAAACATAGCAGAGCTTGGATTGAATCTCATATCTTTGTTTTGCAGCAAAACATCCCAGGCATTTCAAAACAGTGTGCATGTGTCTATGTCAGAGAGAGAGAGAGAGAGGGAGGGAGGAAACCTGCGTGTGACGCATTTACCCCAAAGAAAAAACAAATTGGGAGTTTGTGTATTTACTGAGGTATAAAATATACAGGGCCAGATCATTTGGCTGACTCTAGCACTAAGCAACAGCTGTTTTCAGGTGAACATCTCTTTATGTTGTCTACTGGAGCTGTTTCTCTTTGGATAAGGGAGTATGCATCTGCTGGGCCAGGAAGATATCCTCTGCTCAGCACAGAGGCTAGGAAACTCTCATGGGACATAGCAGCTCTTGGTGCAAGGACTGTTCACTTGGGCAGATAGCTTTGAAAAAGAAGTGCAAGAAGAGCAAGAGTTGACTAGGATTTGTGGTTGTTGCCTTAGCTGCTTTCCAAGCTTTTGCTATTTTTATTTTTATTTTTTTAACCAAGACTCTTGAACCTTTTCACCACTACAGTTTAATTTGTACTGGAACTTTTCTTTGCATTCATCCTAGCATTGCTCCCTTTACCTTCAAGCTACCACAGAACCATCAGTATGCAGTAGTCACCTAGACACAATCTAGACACCAGCTCATTCCTCAGAAATACTTGTCATTAGCCAAAAATTTGTCATTACTTTCCTGAAAAAGACTGAATTCTGAATTTCACCTTCACCCAAAGAATGGTGTACACCCCTAAAGAAATCTGATTTAAAAAAAACCAACATCTGTGATTTTTTTCAGAGTAAGATTCTCTTTTCTTGAGTAAGCACCTCAAATCTACTGCTTTTTTGGTTATACATAGAAGATGCTCAAATACTCAGTAATACATGGTAACATACAATTAACACAGACCTTTATACAGACAGCAATTCTAATATAGGTACAATGTGGGAAGTAATCGTAGTTTCTAGAGGATGGATTTATTGTTATCATTAAAGGAAAAGCAGTTATTAAACATAACCTATTTACTCTTTGCTGTGTTTGATTTTGTCTTATATATATATTTTTTTTTTTTTTAAGAGAACTTCAGCCGTTTCATCAAGGCTATGTTCCTCATCTTCAACTCCCCGTTAAAGGCTTGGCATTTTTATTTTATCTGATCAAGAATTTGAATCACACAGAAATTTCACAGTAGGAGCCTGATTCACCCTCTGTGTTTTCTTATGTAGCCAAAGTAAACCAAATATATTTTTTTCTGAACAGCTATCACAAAATAATAAATTATAATTGTGCATCAACTCAACCCAGACAATTTTTATGCAAGTGCAGTAATGGATCACAAGGTTAGCTGTGAATTGTGATCCCTTGTGCAGTTTCTTAAATGAGGGCAATGCCAACTCAGCTTTGCTTACCTCATTTACTCTGCATCTCAACTTGTAAATTAATCATTGCTGGCAACATCAATTTGGTTGTAATTAATCATACAGGGAGGAGCAAAGAAATTGCACTGAAGTGAGTCATATTAACAACGTTATCTGATTGCTCTCAGTGTAATTTACTAGGATCCTGATGTGTGCGTACAAGGCTTCTGGCTGGTACTTTGGCACAGAAGGAAATTTGTAAATTGCTGTGTACAATAGGTAGAATAATAGGTAGCCTGACTAGCCATATATGTAGATTTCTAATGAGCCCTGCTTTGATGCATTACTTTTGTGCCCATAATTGCATGGGCTCTCAGCCCTTTAGCTCTCAAATTGCCAATGAAGGTAAGGGACCTCTAGTGCTCCTCTGTCACATAATAAATAACAACGAAGTCCATTTCCGGGCAAGCCAAGGAGAATTCCACCCTGGCAAAATGCCACTACAGTCAAAGATAAAATACAGAGGAAAACACTGTGTTGAATTTAAAACAAAAGTTAACTAAAGAATAAAAATGGAAAACAACTAGATAAACAGGTTTTCAGTATTGATTAGGACTTTTTCCCCCAAAAAACAAACTAAAAGATTAGATGTTGATGGTAGGTAGGAGCAACAGAAAATTTAGTTCTACTATTTCAAAGGAATTCCTTTGCTAATGAGATTTTTGAGATCTTGAAGCACTTGAAATTTCTTTACACATGCAGTTAATCTCAAAATAGGTTAATGATAGACAGAATTTTATTTTTAAAACAATTAAACTATGGCATAATTTCTATCTGAGATGAATATCTCTATCCAGAGACAAAACAGGAAAACAGTACGGCAGATAATCTTAAAGAATAAAACGAAAACCTGAAAGCCAAGGTCTAGAATTAAAACAACATCTGTTTTGCACGTTTACCTACATCTAATGCAACTGCATGTAGATCCAAGCTGGACAGATATTTACAGGCACATGCCGTCTAACCTTGAAACTTGAGGACATGCTTTAGCATAGTGTCAAAGTTTCATTAGACACATATACGACTATACAGATATCAATTACTGTCTGGAACGAACATGCAAAGGAAGACTGTTATTTCACACAGCATTGTACATTAAAGTTCTGGATATGTTAAAATTAGTTCTCCTACTTTAATGATCCCAGCCTTATAGTTACCATTAAACTAGCTTTCTCATAGCAGAGCTTCAATGTTAGCAAATGAGAAAGGTCAGAGATAAGGTAGATTGGTTTCATGTCTGAGTGCAGCCTAACTCTTCCAGGAAACCAGATGACCTACATAAACCTCACATCTATTAGTAGATGTATTTCAACTAGGACAATAATTATAGGAGACCAATTAGCCAGTTACAGGAGTCTGTGCAGCAGGCCACTGGTAGAAACAATTTAACTTGTTTTAACTAGAACAACTGCAGAAAAACAGGTTTCTCCGAAGCTGAGAGCACTGATTTGACTGAAAAAGGGAAAATTCAGGTAATAGGGAGAATAAGACAAATACCCACTGACATCTTATATATTATTTCCCCTGCAAACTAGAGACCTGGATAGCATTGTCAGCCCTCCCCACTCTCCCGATGAGAAGGAAGGGTGTGGGAGCAGAGTGATCTTATGCCAGCTGGAGAGCGTGTTCCCAGCAGCACATGCCCAGGCAATGAGAGAGCAGAGGGCAAAGCACACAGCAACAAAAATGCTCCACCAGCCTGCAGCAATCTATGGCTCATGGACATCCCAAGCTAGCACTCATATTCTTATGTTTAAGCTAGAGGTACTTAACTTACAGGTGGTCCTGCAAAAGCAGAGCTGAAGCATAATTTATATCGCTTTTCTTTCTAAATCTCTGAAAAATAATTACCCATGATTGGTGCTTAATGCTGAGTTCACTGCAAGCTGTCTAATGAAGTTCAAGGCTAGCAAACATTTCCTGTGCTCTTTGAGGGGATTATTACCTTCATATTATGCAAAGCTGTTCCAGTTTGAACCCATAAGACTAGTAGGAGACACTTTTAATCTCCCTGGCTTGGTTATCAAAAAGTAAAATAGAGGTAATATTGCTTGCAACTTTACTTTTACACCTGACATTTCAGGGTGAGACAGTTTTTACCCCACTTGCAAAGCCTGGAGCAATAGATGAGCATTCTTGTTATGTATGACTTCTAAATCAGGCAGCACAAAACATAAAACAGGAGGAATAAAGAACATCTGCAGGACGTTCAATTGCCACTCCAATTGCCACAAGAACAGCAAGTTGTTTTTCTTCAGAAAGGGAAAGACATGATGCTAATTGCAAGTAAATCACTGGACACCAATCACAGCTTATTTTGCAGAATGGTGCAGCAGCTGCACAAATGCCAGATATCCTAGTAGGTAAACTTTTAAATTTGAATAGTGAGGTTGGCATTTCTACATGCTGAAAATAAGTGTATACTGGCATGTGGCATTCACTGTCCATACTCTAAAAGTTGTTTAAAAGTTAGAAAGGACTTCAAAACAAGTATAATTAAAGTCTGATATCTGGAAAACAGTCTTATCCTGAGACACTTAACTACCTTAGCCTATTTGTTTGTCCAGAAGAAGGTATAATAATGAGTTTATTATTGTGTATGTGCATGTAAATGGTAGAAGTTACAAGGTTTAAGGAGCAAGTGTGACATGTGTGGGAGGACAGATGAAAACCATTGCAGCTGGCTCTGGAAGCGATTTCAGCAATGGAAAAAAATAAAAAACTTTAAAACTTCAGGGCAAAGTATATCCAAATAGAGCAGCACATGACGGCCTGATCAAACATATTACAAAGAAGCCCTGGAAGCCTGTGGCAACTGGAGATACAGTTTTGAGGTGGCTTTCATGCCAGAAGTGGGTAGGTACATCGCTGAAGTGCCTGCAGCCTGTAGGTGACCTGCACTGGAGCATGGACAACAGGGAACAGAGTCTCAGAACATGGTTACCTGTGGAGTGGCGGAAAGCCATGAAACATCAGCCAGCAGAAAGAAACCATCAGGGAAAGGACATAACAGGGAAAAGGCAGAACATCTCAGCCTCCTATACCACCCCCACCTCATCGGGTGAACTCTGATGGACTGAGCGCAACTCAGAAAAAACGTATGAAAAGTCAAATCTGTGGAGAAAGAAGGATAGATGTTTTTCAAACTGCTTGTGTAATTGCTTATGTTTTGTTGGTTTTCTTCTTATCAGCACTCAAATCAATGATCAGAAGTTTATGTTTACTGGCAAGGAGCCAAATACATTTTCCCAACTCAAGACTGTTTTGCTTGTGACAACACATCTGAAAGGAAAAGTGATACTGGATTATAAATGCCTCTCTAACAGAAGGCAGCATAATAAAATTCAATAGCTGGGAAATGTATGCTGGTCAAATTCAGGTTGGACAAGGCAGAGCATCACAGACTGTAATCATTCAGGACAATAAGCAGGAACATGCTGGTCTGCTCCTGTGCAAAATCATGAAACCAAGATCAGATAGAAGGCATTCACAGGTTTGATTCAAAAAACTCCATGTCCCTTGCCTTTGTAATACATGACACATATGCCCGGATTGTGACAGTGGTCTCTTGCAGGCTTTAAAATCGTAACATAGCAGTCACTATACCTTAGGATAGAGACAATGCACAATAGCAATAAGTTGACACTATATAAAACAGTGTCTTGACAGCCAAAGCTTAAGAAATAGCTCTTTTCCATTCTCCTGCTTTTTGTATCTGTGCCCATGCTGTAAGTTTTTGCCTACCAAACATTTTGCTGATACACATATTTGTGGAACCAGATTACAAACTAGAGAATTTAGGCAATTGAAATAATACACCCCCAAAAAAGTCCCATCTAAAAGCCAAATGGCAAAGTCAGTGTATAGATAAATATTCTCCAAGTAGTTCTTCCAAACTTTCATACATCTCCTGAACTCAGTACAAAGACTTGTCAAAGACAACATCACGATCTCTGATAATTTTTTATAACCATGTTGTAACAAGCCCCACTTGTATTAACCTTTAATAAAGTTTTTTTTTGCAAATGTCAAAGCAGCCTAGGAACCAAAATACAATTTTTAAAGGAGACTTGGCAGCAAGGTGCAGAAGCTCTGTAGCACTGAGATAAGCAGAAGCTACAGTAAGACATCTAAGTACTTTCCAGCATTTTCATAGAAATTTCTTTCAAAGGCAAGGAAGAGGCCTTGATCACTTCTCATTCTTAAAAATTAGTATCTTTAATTTTATTTGATGGAATTGTTATGAAGTTTTGCAACCACACAGAGCCAAGCTTTGTTTGTTTCCTGTTGTAACCCTGGCTTGAAACCCCACCTAATCTTCAGTTTCTGTCCTGCAAGATGCTTAGAAACTTGAGGAAGAACATGAAGATTTTAACAAACTGGCTTTGTTAGCATGTGGTTTCACTTGAGTAACATGAGTATGATTTAAAGCAACTAAACACAGATGCTGGTCTTAGATGAAATCACAGCAAAACTATGTATGCAATTGCATTAAAATTACAGGCCAACAAATACAAAAAATACTTGACTCAAGTGGGTGCCTACATATAGGACTATGCCTCAAAAATATCCCAGCTATCCAGGATTACTGCTGTGTTCCACACAAAAGATGTTTTTTCTGAGTATACTGGAAGTTATTCTTGAAACATTTGTGAATTTCCCACATTCTAAGTGCATAACTAGCATAAGCTTATCTGAAATTTATTATTTCTTATGATTTTGAGTTGTGAATAATCTTACTATCTATAGTGTTTATAGTCTTGAAAAAACAAAAATATAAAGCTATCAATTCTCACCTTTTACCAAGCATCTCAAAATCCAGCATTACTAACTCTATGCAGCCCTGGGCATTTCAAACCACCAACTGTTCCACAAAAGCTGGATTGTGATGGCATCATTACAGGCATCATATGTCCTCCAGGAGAAGCTTTGTAACCACATAAACTGATAAGCTGTACTGCTGCAATTTATTCTTTTTCATGTATCAAAAACCTAAGGTTTCCTAAGGAAAAAAAAAACTTGGTAGGACTTAGTATTTTTTAAAAGTATATGAGCTTAATAAAAAAATATTCTGTTAATAGAACGTTAAGGTCAAAGTGCAATAAAAACACAAAAAAGGTACTAATAGGACTCCCATATAAGAAAAGATACTCATAATTTTGAAATTGAAATTGTTTCAACTCAAGTCACATCCTGTTTTCCAAAATCAACATGAAGTTTTAGGAGGGCATTTGCAATAAAAAATATTGCAACCAAACTATATATTCTGTGCTACGAATGAAGAGACAGCTAAATTTGTAGCAAGAACTGCATCATAGAAAAAAAAATCTTGAAGACAGAACATTAAGTTGCAAAGTGAATTGTTATGCTTGTGATGTACTGCAATCTGTCAGGGAATGCAACATGAGGCAGGAACTTGCTGTCTGACATATTGCTACATTGATATTATTTGATATATTCATACCATTTTGGTGCTTCTGCTAGCTGTCCATGGGGCTGGGAAAACCTTTATGCTTTTGATGCATTCACAGGGAGTGAATTGTGATGAGTGAGTTTGTTCCCTCTGATGCCTTTGAGATTGACTATAACGAGAGTGTGTGATAGGGCTTCCATTCACACTGGAATTTCTCCATTGCCGGTTTGACATACTTTTCCCTGTGCTCAGGGGAGAAATAATTGTCAGGTTTGGATTCAAAAGTTTTCTTTCCAGTCTTAATTTTGTGTTGGATAATAGTTATATGGTTTGTGACCACAGGTGTGTTACAGCATATCAAAGGTTTCTGTGGTTCCTCTGACATTCATTGTCAGACTTATTTTATTGGTGTCTGTGACTACAAGATGTTGAAATCAGTGGCAGGGGTGGTATCTGTGGCATCAGCCTTTTGCTCTGACAGATCCACATGAAATAGCATGATTTCTCAAACTGTTGCCATTTACTGTTTTTTGCTTTGTAAACTGAAGGCACAAACTTGCAGTCACAGCCATAAGTATGCGTCTGCCTATGTATGTGTATGCATCATATAGAAAACATATAACTCTGTTTCTGGAGGTCAGGGGGAAATACACTGGTTTACTCCCAGTATTGGTAAAAAAAAAAAAAAAAAATCACATTATTCTAAATAATGTGATACAATTTCAAAGCAAACAAAACTAGAACAATTTTGTTAATATTATAAATATTCGCAAAGAGCAGTGATCCCAAGTATGACTGATGTGTACCCCACAGTTAAAGAATAGCTAGGACTTGTTAAATCCATGTTAGGGATGGAAGGGCATTGGATACATGCTACATGCTTAGATGACTGCAGCATGACAGAGTAATTCCAGTGCTCTTTCACTGACAGAGCTGGAGGAGAAACAGTTAAAGTGGCCCTCTTGTCAATTTTCATTTTTGAGAAAAATATGAAAATTAAAGTAGTATAACTATAAATTACAAATTCCAATCTCTAGTGGACAAATGGGGAGACTATCATGTTCTGGAGGGTAAAGGAAGTCCTACGGTCATAAATCATCTACTGAATGTTTGGTTTAGAGCTAGTGAAAAAGCCAAAAAGTGACACTGCACACATGTCCATTACATCACGGGAAGTTAATTGTTCTAAAAATATGTCTTTTTGTAAACCCGTCCAAATGGTGGTGATGCAGTTTAAAAACAAAGGAAGTTAACTGGTTATCCCAAGGCAGAGAAAGGAGGATTATGGCAGATGAAAGCATAAAACAGCTCCCTTAGTTGCATGTGAGCAGGGACTGTAAGGAAAAAGACTCCTATAAAAAGGCATGAAATGGATTTTTTCCTTTATAAGCCTAATTTGGCCTGTCCTTCTTTTATAGATTGAAATACATTTTTATTTTGAGCTTCACCCACTTGTGAGGAAAAATTATTCAGGCTTTCTACAAGTCTGTGTTTCTGAAGACCAGATGGTATTGATCTGAACATAAGGTTGATGGCAGAATCAAGGCAGAAATAATATCACGGGGAGAGGGAGGGGAGTAACCAACAAATAATCCTTTATGAATTGCATAGTCTCTTTTTATTTCTGAACTTGAAACCTGAAACACTTGAAAATCTGTATTTTTCAGTCTAGCTGCTAACACTGCTTCTTGGTCATGTGTTTTTCTCTTGCATACAGCAAACTAGTGATACTTGGTTTTCACAATGAGTTAGTGTTAAGAAGCAGCTATTATTCACAGTGCTGTCTTGCCACCTATTTCTGAAATTCTCTCTCTAAATTTAAGGTGAACATGTGAAGTACAGCAGGCAGGAGAGTCAAAGAGCTATTCAGGTCATTTGTCATTGATGAGAATGTGTTGAGGATGGCAACCTTTCTCAGACGCTTAGTTAAACATATGTGAATATTGACACTTTGAAAAAGGAATTGTGTGAATTAGGATAAGCACCTTATATCATTAAAAGTCCCTAAACATATTATCAGAATTTATTAACATACAAAACTCTGCATTAAAAATAGCGTCTGAATTTCAAAGTAATTGTTAAAATGAACAAGATTGCTCCTAGAGGGATCTTTTTCAACTGGAAGAATTAGCCCACTGCAATTTGGTTTCTAATATTTGATCTTTGAAAGTTCCTAGTATTTTGTAAACTGCTTATCGTTCTAGAAAAGGTTAAAAATAAGGTTAGAAAATATAAAATAGCATTCCTAGTAAGTACATGGAGTTCTAGATGGGGTTATCCAGTCTAATTTTCTGAATACCATAGATTTTCCTTTGCTCTAACTGATAGGTGACTCCTAATCAATCAAGTAATGACAAACTAAATTTTTTACACTTTCTGGGGTCTATATAACTGTTGACTGTGGGTAGGGACAAAAAGAAAACCAGAACTATTGATGCCCCTAAATGAAGACGCTGCATAGGTACCACCTGTGCAGGCTATTCCAACACATGTATGACCTACAAAACCCCATCAATTAATGTGCTGAAAGAATTTTTTCCTAGTCAAAAAATGTGATCAAGCTTAATGCTGAATCCACGAACAAGTCAGAACAGCTATGTTCTGATTTCTCCACTGGCCCCGCTTCCTCCAGCATCTTTCTTCCAGGAGGACAGAAAACTCAGGAAATGATAGAAAATGCTGACAGAAGCCTTCTGGTCAGCTACATAGTATGAGAAGAAAAAAAAAAAATAGTCAGTTATCTTAAAGAATTTATTTTGACTTTTTGTTCACTAAAGAGCAGGAAGTTTAGTTGTTCACTAAAGAGCATGATGTTGCTGGGAGGCATGCAGTTAAGTCCATGAAGGAATATTCTCAAGGAAAAGGCTCAGACATTCAAAGATACCAAATTGTGAAGGAACTACTAACAGATAATTTACAGAATTTCTCAAGGAAAAGGATTAAAATTCACATCTATATAATTTCAGATGAAACTCAGACTCCCATCTTCCTGATAGTAAGTTTTCATCTGACAAATTCCCAGTGCTACACCCTAGCATTTTATAATTGACTACTCCAGCCACTGGAACTTGTTACAATTTTGTCACTCAGATGGAGAAATTTGCCCCTTTTGCATGAGGTATCTGGCCTGAGGTAGTTGCCTAGGTAGAATACATAAGTCACCTTTCTTCTTGAAGAACTGAACATCCTTATGTGAGGATAATTATTCAGGTACTACGTCATCTTCACACCCTTTTCTTTCTTTGTATTCTGAAAGTTGGTCTTAGTCTTCTCAGTCACAGCACTGAATTTTATCTCCAGCTACCCAAAAGCTCTTCCAGAGTCTCTGCTTTCCTGTCCCATAGTCGTACATCAGAGTTGTTATCCTCACAGGCATCAGCTGTACTGCAACATCTGAGTTGGACTGTAACTACTTAAATAGGTTATTCAGGTCATTTTTTAGGAAAAAACAACTTCCCTTTTTATTATTTATTGTTAGACCAATCTGTGTCCATGTGAAAATTGTTGCAGGAAAGACATGTTATCAACATTCAGATTTGTTCATTAAAATATTGTTGGATCAAGAATCAGTCTCCAGCAGTAACAGTTCTGCTGATTGATATCTCTCTGTTAACAACTATATTTTCAGAACTGGCAGCAACAGAATAAAATTCCATTTAAAATTTACTTCCCTTGTCAGTCACTTTAAGCTTTAGAAAATTGGCCCTGCTGAAGATCCAAAAATACACAGTAGTGCTTGATGATGTGTTTTCTTGTCATAAGTAAATGCTGTAAGGTCATGATTAAGATATCTAAGCAGTTGCTAGTTTTAAGTTCACAAATTCACAAGCAGAATGAAAGCCAAATTGAGTTACCTTCTGTTAGTTGCAAGACTTTCTGGATAAACGAGTTAATTTATATTTCTTTGAGAAAATAAAAGGAAATTTTGTCACTGTATGCTTGCAGAATTTGACAAAATGTCACACATACGAAAACCACCTGTCACCATTATTTTTCTTCCAGGGTATTACAGATTGATGCTATAGACCCTCCTCCCCTGACCCCCATCTCTTTTTTTTTGCTGTTTGAAAGTGGGGATATTGCGGAAAACAGTTATCAGTATCCTACTCCAGCTTGCTTTAGGATTCTGAATTGGTGATGATTAATAAGTGTCTGATGTCTAGTATCCTCATCCTATCACACAAATTACAGTAAGTGATTTTAATGTTTTACTTACATAACACATTTTAGCAACTTTCAGTAATAACAGCTGTCTTACCTTTCCTTTCACACATGAATATCTCCAAGGCCTCCTTTAGTGCTTAGAGAGACAACATGAAATACTGACAATGTTCTTAAAGAACACAAACGTAACCCTAGTTACAAGTGAAAATAACAATGCAACACAACATAAATCTTTATAATTAGGCAAAAACATTTAAATAAGCCAATTGATGTTCTTATGCCAAGACAATATGTCTGTTTGTTGTTCAGTAAAAACGACCGTGAGATTCTGCTATCTGCTTAAATATAATGTCTGAATTCATCTTCATGTGGAAAAGGTTTGTCCATTAAAGGAACTGCAGGAAATGGCATTTAATTTAGAAAATCTGGCCTCATTGTGTTTATTTACTTATTGTTCCTGTTTATATACAAACATATACAAAAGCTAACTGCATGTGCGCACACATTTATTAAACTAAGCTAGATCTTGTCTGGTAAAAACAAATATGCGTTTTGCTCAGCACTGAAAATATTATACAGATACATTACTGTAGGCATTTTTCTTCTGAAAAAAAATAGAAAATCTTCATGTGACTTGTATGTGCTGAAAGTTGCGATGAGAGCCTGGAATTTGGGAGACCTGTGTAAATGCCCTCTGGGGTTAGTGTGTTTAACTAAGAGAATAATAGACACACTATGACCTTACTGCAACAGGACACGTAAATTTTAGTAAAAAGAAGCAGTGACTGGTCTATTTCTGCTGATGCATTTTAGTTTTTTAAAATCTGCATGGGATGAGTGGAAAAAAAATCACTGACGTTTTCAAAGGCTCCCCTGGACAATCACAGCTCTCTCTCCCCAAGGGGATGTATGTTACAGCCACCCAGGTGGGAGTTGTGCCTGTGGGCAGAGAAGTGCTGCCGGCTCCCCCAGCACTCCTGACCCCAACCTGGGCTCTGTCTCAGTGCAGGCATGGTGCTGCCTGCCTCGCTGCCTGCTATGGGTCCCATGCCTCTTCTGCTTGCTCCCAATCCCTGGTGATCCCTGACTCAACTGCTCTGCTGGATCTGCTTTCACTCTCAGCTTTACAGCTCAGATGACAGTGCATCTCTATGAATTTTTTGCATGTGCATTTACTTTGTATTCAAGAAAATAAAACATTTCCTCTTCCAGCCTATATTCCAGGGCAATGGAGTAGGAAATTAAAATAGTCCTCAGTCTCTACTGAGAGCAGCACCTTCTTCTGTCATAGAGAAAGATAATGTATAGACGGATTTTGTGATAGAGCCAAAGCATATCAGACAGTAGACTATGACTACACATATTGTGTTCAGTAATAAGGATGACTAGAGTCATCCTTATTAAGAACTTACTAAAGAACTGAGCTCCAGCAGTGTGTTTCAGCTTTTTCTTTTCTTTTTTCCTGCTGAATTTAACATGCATAGCTTCCTTCATGAGCTTCCTTCATCATGTCAGTGACTAGCTTTTCGTAATCATACGTCACCAAGAAGAAACATGCTGGACACAGGCTGAAAACCACACTTACAAAATTTTCACAGCCCTTCATAAGAGATCATTTGCCTACTGTTTTGGTGTTTAACAGTTCAAACGCCTATAAAGAAGTACACATGTCAAAGGCTGAAGGTGAGCTCACTTTTCTTTTTATACCTTTCAAACACCAAGTGAAGTGACTCATTCTCCAGAGAGTGTTTCTTCCCTCAGTTCCCCTCACGCCTCACAAATCCTTTACAACACACAATTTCCAAGAAAAGGTGTAATCCAACATTATGTGACATCTTACACATTGTTGCCAATGTTATCAGAAACAATACATAAAGTGATGGATGACACTGAGGAAAAGGTAATATTTGAATACCCAACTGTTAGTTCCCACTCGAGGTGGGAGCTCTATCAGGAATATAACAGTATTGTACTAAGATCACTAAAAAAGTGGCACTTTTTTTTCAAAGATATTTGAGAACCTTTGCAGTATAATGATGCTTTTTAACAAAGAATCTGTAATACAGTATCTCAGAGGGAGACTAACTCACATGAACAAAACTCCCTAGGCAAAACAAGTTGCACATTTCTTATAGTGCAAGAATTTTTACCTCACCTTTAAGGTAAAATTAAAAACCACGGGACTCTCAGAATAAAAATACAGACTTAAAATTTTATAGTTTTATTTGAACAGGAGTTTTCTTCCAAGCATTTTCAAACCATGCTATTCAGACCATCTTAAAGACTAACATTATGAATTAGTTCTTAAAATAAAACTGAGATTGAAAATTCAGATTTTCAAGATTAAAGAACTAGAATCTAAATGCAGTAAGATTCAATATATCTATGATTACAAGAAAAATTACTGTTGTCCAAATACTGTGGGTGTTCAGTAGAAAACAAACCACATTTTAAAGGAGATTATGGAAGCCTTTCTTTGGCTAAGAAATTGCAGTTAATTAATCTTAAAACTAATGGGGATATTTTAATTATGAACCCCAAATAGAAGGTTCGTAATGGAAATGCTGACAGACATTTGGCTATATTGGCAGACAGATTTCCAATAAGGCAGCAGATAGAGAGGAAAAGGAAGTACGACTTCCCAGAATTCAGTGAATACAAGGGGGAGCAGACCATTTCTTTACACCAAACTGTTGATTTGTGGCTGCCAATCAGTCTGTAAATACACTGTACACTGTTAGAGATAGTCAAAGAAAAGAATCAG
The DNA here is from genome assembly GCA_013398155.1 of Pedionomus torquatus. Taxonomy (NCBI): domain Eukaryota; kingdom Metazoa; phylum Chordata; class Aves; order Charadriiformes; family Pedionomidae; genus Pedionomus; species Pedionomus torquatus. Next base: position 29,553 of record VZRU01020533.1, on the reverse strand, counting down.
CCAGATAGGTATATTGTTTTGTTTTAAACTACAAGGGGAGAGGAAAAATATGTAATTTTTTATAGAATGGATTCATAGCCTGTCTTAGATAACTGCAATAAATGAACTATTAAAATGAATACCCTCTCCCTAGGTATATAAACAAGACTTATCTTAGTTTTTAAATATTTATTTTTTTCTTTGCAAAGTGACTTCCTGTGCTGCTGCAACTATGCAATCACACATTGCTGAAGACCACATTCATTTGCTAGCCCAGAGGACAACTTTCAGGAATATTGCCGTGTTGATCAGACAGATTAGGGAAACAATGTTATGAAGAGATCATAATCTTTCACTGATTCAGTTGCTGAACTGTAGCCAAGCACATCACACTAACCATTTACCATCTACAGCAAAGGGAAGAAGCAAAACACTGTAACACCTGGTCAGCCAGAAAAGGTAGAAAACTAGTCTCCAAACAGCAAAGCTAAGCTCACTTCTTAGTATAAATCAGCTCTGGGCTTCCTCTTGCTGTCATTTTGGTTAGTCATAAGACTCCACACTCACATCAGGATCATGCTTTTAATGCTGAGTTTGGTCAGTGTGAGAATGTTACAATGTCCATGTCCTACCAGCTGTAAACTAATCACAATTATGCAGGTGAACTTCATAAACTTTTATGTGCTCTTCACAGTGAAAGGTTCAGAAACTTCAGGAAGGTGATCGAGAGTAATCGTCATAGATTTACAGTGGGAAAATCCTGCCTGGCCAACCCTAGAGTCTTCTACAACGAAATTAGTGCATGAAGCAGCAGTGGATATTGTTTATCCTTACTTCAGCAAGTCTTTTGACATTGTCTCCTATCATATTCTCATTAATAAAATGATGAAGTAGGGGCTAGTTAAGCAGGCAGGGAAGTGAAAAGCAAACTGGCTGAACTGCTGAGCTCGAAGTATTGTGATCAGTAACATGAAGTACAACTGTAGGCCAGTCCATGGTGGTGTACACTCAGACTTGGTATTAGGCCAGAACTGTTTAACCTCATCTTTAATTACCTGACTGTTGGGATGGTGTAGACCCTCAACATCTTTGCAGAAGATACAAAAAATGGGAGACTGACTGATTCAGATGATTGTGCTCCTCTTCAGAGGGACTTCAAAAGCTCGAGAAAAGGGCCCACACAAGTGTCATGAATTTTAACAATGGAAATCATAGATATTCCCCTTTCAGGGCCTAACTCCAGGCATCAATACACATTTGTGGCCAACTGGCTGAAAAACAGCTTTTCAGAAGATCTGGGTGTCCTGGTGGATGCCAAGTTGAACTTTACCCAGAAATGTGCATTTGCCACGAAGAAGGACAAATGACCTCCTGGGCTGCATTAGGAAGAGTGTTGCCAGTAGGCTGAGGGAGATGACCCTTTATTCAGCGCTGGACTGAAAACACATCTAGGCATGTGGTCCAGTTCTGGGATACTTGGACATATTGGAGCATTCCCAGCAAAGGACCACAAAGATATTTAAGGACTTGGGGTATCTGCTATATTAAGAGGTACAGCTCTGAGCAACCTGCTGTAGTTGACCATGCTTTGAGAAGGAGGATTGATCTCCAGAGGTCCCTTCCAACCTTATACAGTCAGCAATTCTCTGAGAAGAGACATTCTGAATTAATTTACTGGGATGTTTACAGAAGAATCTTGGGAAAACAGAAACCCCATTTAGTCCCACAGATGTCAGAGTCTGCCCCAGATTGCTTTCAGTCCCTCAAATGACTAGGTGTGGTATTAATGAATAATGACAAAAATGAAAATTACAATTTCTTGATATATATATATTTATAGTGTTTTTTTCAGTGTATATAATTCAATACCTGATTTACCTCAAGATGTAATGAACAGCTACAAAACCAAAAATATTTTGTCATTGCTTTGCTAATGTCCCAGGAACTACTTATTAGATCCATATTCTAATAGGATACCATTATGGAAAGAATAAGCTTTTTGTAACGCAAACCAGTATTATTTTCAGACTCTTCAAGCAATGTATGTAAATGTTACAAAACCGCTTTTCTGAAATACCCTGAATCACCACCTAATGCATCCATTTATCTAATTCCATATTATACTAACATTTGAGAAGCAGTGTTACCAACAGATAAAAAAATAAGTCCTTAAGCAATTCAAAATTTCCTCTAAAGGCCCCAAGAAATAATAATTGTAGCCTTCTTTTCTTCCCTGAATTTTGGTTATGAGCTTTCTCACTTTAACACCAGAAATATACCTATTAAAGTGTTGGAATCATCCATTCCAGCCTGGCACAGCTATTCTGTTTAAATATCAGCATCCAGAACTCAAGTATATAACCAAATTTCAAGTACTGTTTATAGATTTTGAAGCTATATCATTGATTACTATACTGCCTAGTTTACTTTGTTGGCCGTTTCACAGATTCAGTATTGACATGTGCTTTCTGACCTGATTTGTAGTTCCCAGCATACGCTACCAACATTCATCCTTGTTATAGTTATTCTTTCTTTGTTTGGCAGTTATTTATACACTTAGATTTAAATTTATAGATGCTGTTGCATCAAGACTCTCTGACTGAGGATAGACTAGTCACACAGGTTTTTCTGTCATACAGGCCCTTTGCTTTTACAGTAGCATTTTCACATTCTTTATTATGTTTTAAATTTCTTCTTGGGATGGAACTGTATTTCAGATTTAATTTCATACTCATTTTATGATTGCTGAGAAAGGAGTTGGCTGTTCAACTCAGAAATCTTTCAGAGAGATTATATTTTCGTTTTATTTATTATAGCAAATAAGTACAACACTACTAGTTTTCTAAAAGTAGTGGAAAGTCTGTGTTTTTATTTCCATAGTCTTTATTTTCTTTCATTTTACTTTCATTTTACACACAGCCAATGTGGTGTAAATTTGCTCCATATCAAGGAACATACTGCATTTACCATGAGTTCCAGATTACTGGAATATCTTTATATACTCTTCTCTTTGACTCTTTTAATGGCAAGCCTGTAATTAAACCTTAAGTGTATTTGAATTCTGTATTCATTAAATTATACTTACAAAATGTAACAGTAGCATTAATTTTGGAGAGTTCTAAATGCAAATATTTTTTCATTATCATTTCTCTTTTAAAATAGTAATAGATTACTCTAGTAGGACTATTCATGTGTATAAAGCCAAGCTAGTGTTTAAGTGTTTGCATGATTGGATTCTTTGTATACAAAAGAGCCAGTGAAATGTTTGTGTAGCTGGCCTTCCCAATTTTCAGGACTGGGAGAAATGCAACAAATGGAAATTCACTTCTTCTCCAGGGTCTAACAAAAGTTAGCAAAATTTAGTCCTTACAGGCTAAAGGGAGCAAGCCTGGGAAACAAACACTGAATGCTGAGGGTCTTTTCTGCACTCTTTTGAAAGGAGTGTTAAACGAATTGTGTGATATTTAAAGTCTCAGACAAATTGGAACAATACAGACAGTGAGAAAGAGTAAAAAAAAAAGATATGAAACTGTGCAGGCAATCCTTAGTGGCTTGGGTTTGGATATGGTGGGTAATTATTATTAGATATTGTTCACACTGATCTTGAAAAGCAAAATCAGCTCTGAGTCATAATGGCAGTATACACTGCTTTTGAAGACAGAGTATGGAGCCTGACAGAAAACTCTTTGCTTCTCAGCTGCCTCCATTGTACATTCTAGTTAAAAATAATGAGACTGTTGCTGAATATTTTATGAATATTTACATGCAAAAAATGATAAAAAGAAATGAGAATAGAAAGAATAGAATGCAGCACTTTGTTCTGTAGTTTATAAATTAGTTACATACATTTTGTTATAGTGATTGCATTTTGTATGAATACTAGAATGCTCTTAGGGCCAGGTCTAGCTTTTCAAGTGTGTGATAGTGAGGAATGAAATGCCCTTAGTTTTTACTCAGTCTCAGTGATTCACAGAATTGGTGCTCAGAGTATGATACAATTTGGCCAAAAAGGTTCTGAAACCTACAGAGATCCTACCTCTGTGCAGCTTTCTTGCTGACATGGACAACGTAATTCACAAGGCTGCTTCACACGAAATGTTCCTGAATCAAATGAGCCCCCTACCAATTACTAGGTAAAGCACTACATAAAGACCATTTGGATGTTCTCTTCAGAGTCTTCAGGACTTTTCAGGAACACAGCTGTTTCACAGCGATTAAATTCTTCTCAGAGTCTAGCTGTCTACTTTATATCTCACCTACTTGCAACTCCTGACCTCTTTAATACCTAAGAGACTACCAACAAACCTGCTAACCCTACAATACTTGCAGTGGAGGTAGTAAGTAAACCTGTGATCCATTCTCAACACTGATTTTGACTCAAACTGTGTTATTAGAAGTAGAATAAATTACTATTACAATAATTCACAATGAAATTTGCAGTCGGTTGCAAAAAAAGAAAATACTTGGTGGTGGAAAATATAAATTATTAGAGCCTATGGATAGGGTATATCCTAGAATATTAATGAATATTTAATTAATTGCATATGTTAATAATTAAACATATTAAAGAATTTAAGTACATTTTCTGCCTACAGAGGATGAATTTTTCTCTGCAACGTGTCTGGCTGGTGAAAAGGTTTTAAGTATCTGGGAACACAGACATGCAAAAATCTGGAACACATGTTTTGCGAGAACAGTAAATCCAGCAATGCAATCAAAGTAGAGTTTGCACCAAAAATAATTTAAAATTGGCTACAACTGACTGCATGCTCTGTTTTTCACTTTGAAATCATTAATTCTGATTTAATTTGCATGATTAAATTTGTAGCTTTTGCTGCTTGATAAACACTTGGAGAATATACTCATGTACCTTAATCCCTTTAAACTTCTCAAGTTCCTTCCTAGTCCTTTAAAGACCTCATGGAAACAGTTGTTTAGCAAAGCCAAAACTAGGATGTGGTCTTTGCTGTTTACAGATTCCTAGAACTGATATCTGGCAACAGCTATGGAAATATGTGCCGGCTTGAAACACAGCCTTGCTTTGAAGCTTACGTCAGTTTTCTGCTCATGGAAACAGTCAGTGGTTTTCTGCCTGCTGTCTGTATTTTCCCTCCTACCAGCATTCATCTCTTTCCAGTTTAAGATATTTCCCTAAGAGGGGGATCAGGCCTTACAGCAGATGTGCCCATAGTGTTTCCTCTTCTAATGGGAAACTGCTATTCTCACTGCTGATACCAAGTCCTGTAGGAGCCTGTGAAAAATATCCTGTGTTTCCAGTTGCTTTTCATACATCACAGTATACTTTTGGTAGCAGAAATGGCATAAAGAGGGACATTTACATGGACTGATTTTAGGCACTGAGTTTAGGATGCAAGTCTCCATAGACTCCTTAAGTAGCCAGCAGCTGGAGAGAGGGATTCCTCCACAGAGTAATTCAGAGCTCCTGATGTGAACTCATGGTCTGAGCCATCCTCAACATAATTTACTTCTCCTCCTTCCTTAGTGACACGGAAACCCAATGTAAGACAACACATTCTGACACAGGACCTAGAGTTTAAGCCCCAGTCAGGAATGTGAATGCTGCCATTAGTGGTGTCTGCAGTCTATATACAGAACACAGCAGTGCAATATAGTCAGTGATGGATTGGGAGATACACTTTTAGCAATTTTAACATAACACTAAGAAAATGCATCATTTATCTGCAAAAAGAAATGAGATAGTTGATAAACCATCAAACTAAACAAATTTTGTCATATATGTAAATGCTTTTAATAGAAAGAACCATAAAAGTCTTTCCTGAATAGTAGTAAGTAAAGTCAGCTACAAGCTTTGGCAAGTATATTTATTGGTGGAGAGATCAAATACAGATAGCAGGAAGGACAAGTGTAGCGATAGCTGTACTGGAAGTAGAGAGGTAGTCCACATTCCACATAATAAAATGCAGAGATAGGGTGAAGTGCAGAAATAGTGCTACATCTGGAGAAGATTTAGTGACCTATGCCTCTATCCCAGAAAGGGAGAGAAGGCAAGTGTTTAGAAAAGGGTTAAGGGGGAGAGAGGAGCGGGTGAAACTTTGGAATCTCCAAGCCCACTCACTACCAAAAAGATTGAGGTAATTCTTTACACTGTCAGATTCTTACTGGCTCCTTTTAACCCTGAAAGCTATACTGCTGCTGTTCCAAATTCAGCTCTGTCACTGAAAGCAAAAGAGAACAAATTCCTGTCTCTGAATCTGTGTCCTGGTTCAGTAATAGGGTAAGACCTGGAAATATGGGCAAAGGAAAACTGGAAGCTTTCTGGCCATACATTCAAAAGGTGATATGAGGATGACTGGGAGTCCAGGATTCCTGATCATAATGATGTCTAGGTTCAACCTGCTAGAGCCTAATTATGCATTTAACAGGACAGTTGCTACACTGGAGCCTTACCTGCAATACCCGCGTCACCTGTAATTCAGCCAGATGCAGAATTTAATCTTGTTTTCCTTTCTCCCATGCAGCTCTGTTTACAACAGTTTGAGCTGTTTTCATCTTCTGACAGCTAACCAAGCATTTTAAACTTTGTTATTATTTGGATCTATCCTGTCCCTTTACTCCTTGTAATCTTTGAAAAAAGCATCACACTATTTTTTTTCTTTTTCCTCAACTTTATGTCTCCACACCATCTGCAAATATATATACTTGGTAATAGCACACACACTGCCTTAACTAGAAATTTTAAAAAATTTACCTAATTATTCTGGAAGAAGAACATGTGCATGTAAGCTATGATTCTTAACTCAACCGCTACCTGGGAATCAAAGTGTTTAAAAAAGCATTAGGGTCATTATTGACTTTTATGTACCTCTGAAAAGCATTAACAAATATGTCAGAACATGGCGGAGGGGACATTTGGAAGAAGAAAGTGCAAGGATTTCTGTGTATGTTCTTCCTTTGTGTAGTTTTCTGGTTTTGTTTGTCAACTTCTTGAAACATGGGCTAAGCAGCTAAACCTCTTGATGCTTATTCTAATAAAGCAATGCTCCAAACCTTTTGGGATTTAAACAACACTAATTATTTCATATCTTGTTTTGTAATCTCTCAGTCTCTTCTGTAAACATATTGCATCTACTGCCATCCAACCTTCCTTAAGCTGCCTCAGCTTTAGTCTGTACTTTTCTTTTATGAAGTCTTATTTGGTCTGTTGACTGACTTTTGATTACTTCCATATTGTTCTGAATTGGCTTAATGTCCCTAAAGACTTTTCCCACTTTGTGCATCAGTTTATCTTTGCTTCTTTTGTCTCTTGCTACTTGCATATAAAAAACTGATGACATTTTCAATTGTATTTAAATCCTGCAGAAACAATGGAGTCCTCAAAACTGACTGTTTCCATTTTCTGATACTTAGCTTAGCATTATAATTGCATATTCTCTTTAGGGAATCTGTCTGGAATCGGCTCCTAACCATGAAAGTTAAGTAAAGTATTCTGCATAGAGTAGCAAAACCACAACATTAAAGGAACAATCTGTGGGGAAAAAAATATTTTCTTCCCTCTTGATGTGGACAGAGTAGCTGTTTTCTTAGGTAATACACTTAACCCAGAAAAAAAAGAACTGATTCTTTCCCCCCCACACACACATTGGATCAGTCTTCTTCCCATGAGATGGGAGGTAGTGGATTGGACTTTAATAGGAAGAGTTTTAGAAGATTTTTTTTGCCTTTATGCACCCTAGTATTCTTTGGAGGAGTCCACCTTTGCACCATTCCTTCCAGCAAGTGCAGAAATACTATTCCCTTTCTTACATTTACTATTTCTTACATTTACTATTACATTTACTTTGCTCCTCTCCATATATATTTTCTTTGCACTTCCTAAGTTCTGAGATTGCTCATTTTTCAAGAGACTTCTAGGGCTACATTAGTTTTACAAAAATATTTGCTTTATCGTGCTCTGATTTATGGGGAGACAAGAGAGCTGACTATCCAGGGATAGATGATGATAATTCTGAAATGTAAAAGAAGAAAAGGAAACAGCATATGAAAACAAAAATAATTGAGGAAGTGATGAGGTAAGCTCATGTTGTACAGAATGTTCAAGTTTTTGTGTTAAAATCTGCCAATGACAGTGGGCTACACAAAGAGAGACAATACTGTCCACAAAAAAAATCCATATAAGAAACATATTAGAAATAAGTAAAAATTCAATGTCTTTTCCTCTTTCCCTCCTTCACAGACAGAAAAGATGAGGGCTGGGTTAATTTTAAATAAAAAGTTGTTTCCAGATTTTGTGTTTAGTTTTCTGAGTAGGTAATTAATCATATATTTATTATCAAAAAAAGAAACAAAACCAATTCAATTAACTGAAGCATCATCTACCAAATTTCAAGTACATTGTTTAAGAGGTTGATCTTAGCGATATATAGGCCTGTCCTTAATAACTAAGCCTCCTAGCTTTCAAGGTACTGTGCTTCCACTATCTTTGCAAAGCCCTGTTTCAGCAGCACCCAGATATATGTCCCCTACCTTGAGTACTAGACTTAAGCTCTGGAAAGAACAGGATTTTCTTTTCTTTATATATGATCGCCTTCAGCTCCCTGGCCTTGTGCAGTGTTCAGTCCTTATCCTTTGAGTGTATCAGTCAATCAATAGCTATTTTGGAGAGTATGGCATTTGCCTCTGGCTTTGAATTGTAATCCTCTGAGCACATTGAAAAAATCTTGTGTTCTCCAGGGCATTCAGCTGCAAGATTTCTGGCAGCCTCATATCTAGCAGCAGCAAAGATTGTTCCTCTTCTTACTTTCTAAGTCATGTGACTCTGAGGTTTGAGCCTAGCTCCACTGGCAATAGAATTATTAAGTGATGTGCATGGCTAAGTAATAGAGTTGCTCATTTCTGACCCTTACTTTGAGAGGTTAGCATCAGTTTCTTCCCACACTGTACTACAATTGAGCCCATGAACACGCTGCCAATATGGTTGCACAGCAGTTCATGGATTTCAGTTTTTTTAGGCCAGGTAGTTAGCTACATTTTGTTAGAAACCTTCAGGTAGTATCAGTTGGCCCAAATATTGTTTTTCACTTCAGTAAGACAATGGCACAAACCAGTGCATTTTTTACCAAGGTGACCAATAACAAAGCCAAATTTGCAGACTCCATTTTCTAAAGATTTAAAATAGTTCCTTTGAAATATGAGTAATTTAAGGAGATGTATTAAGATGAGATATCTGTAATTCCCATAAAACCTTATTTCTAATCAGGTTTGCTCTGTCAGTTGATCATTAGCAAGATGAGAATGGTCTTCTAGTTACAGCTTGGGTTTATATTTGTATGCATTCTCTCTGCAATGTTTTTAATCACGGACTAAATACTTAAGAAAGGCATAAATAAAAGTGTGAAATACATTTGATACCTATAAAAATGAAATGCTGGCATTACCTAGTTAAAAGTTTTTTAGTCTTTTGGAATATGGAGTCTGTAAGGAAATCATTCCCATTTGATTGTGATTCTGGAGGACTCTTTTCCAAAGCAGGGGAATGACAGAAATATTTACATCTTTCACCAGACTCTTTTCTTTGTTCAGCACCAGTGAAACTCCAAAATCAGCTACCAGGTTTTCAGACACAATCCCCAGCTCCTGGATACACTCAGCACTTAAGTACATAGTGCCTCTGAAGAATAATGTGCCTTGAACTTGCCCAGTTCTGTACATTGCTCACTAAAATCAGTAAATACAACAAAAACTGTGAGCAAATCTGAAATCAAATGGGTTTCACTGCATTTGGAATTTTGTTATTGCAGGTGTGGACAGCTTTAATACAAAGTCTTCATTAGTCTTCATTTCATATTATAGTACTGTGCAAAATGGAGAAAAGAAACCTATAAATTTTAAAGAAAGGGACTGTTCTTGCACTCTAATAGATGGAAAGAAATGCTGGAAAACCTAACATTTTCTCTGAGTTATCAAATATTTGCCTATCTGCAACATAAGTTGTGGGCTAAGCAATATTTTTCCAGACCGGTTTCTATGACTTCTCTACTCATTATTTGCTCAAGATTTATTAGTGTATCCTGGAAAGCTCAAGACAGAAAGTATGCTAATTTACATCTGTAAGAGAATTAACATGATGTTAAAAGGATCAATTAGTTAATTGCTAAAACAGTGAACTGAAAAGACGCTCATAGGATTTTCATGGCACCACAAAGACATCTGTTCCAAGCACGGTATTATATAGCTTATTTAGAGACACTGTGCCTTTATATTTTCAACATTTTACCTTATTAACGTAACTTTAGGACTTGAATTATGTGAACTCTTTTCACTGAAATGCAAAACCACATGAGGCGCCGTAGGGTTTAGGATTTCAGTGCATACTGAGACATTAGGACATTCAGTGGGCCAACAACACTACCTTCTCCCTCCATCCTTTTCCCCTGCCCCAAGCCTTAAATTAAAGTTTTAGAATAACTTTTACCTACTGAAGTCATAGTTCCCTAAGTGGAAGCAACATGAACATGGTAGAGATTGCACCACTGCTATTGAACCCTGCTTGGGGCTGCATGTGTGAGCAGGGCAACATCAGGCCAGCACGAGACTGACCTGTGTTGTCACTCTTACTGCCAAGACTGATGGCTGAAGTGTGCCACTGAGAGATTCTGGAGAAGCATTGCCCAAGCTAACACAATGATAGCTTGGATTGTATGGTGAGAGTAATTTCTCATTAAAATGTGGGAGAGGTTTCTTTCATCTTCTTTGGAAGAAAACTGCCATCTCTCACCACATTTGCCCAAAGGACATGTGCTGCTTTTCTCCCTTTACACATCAGTTTGATATTTAGTGAGCAGGAAAGGAGGGGAAGAGTTTGCCATCCACACTATCATGGTACAAAATCTTCTCACCAATCTGCCATATAACCCACTGTTCCTCTTCTCTTTTGTAGAGTTGAGTACTTGACATACACCACTGCGCTAAACTCAAGTCAGAAAACATAATAACGATGTGTGTTTCATTATAAAAAGGCAATTTCATGACAAATTTTCAAAAATACAAGGTAGCTGAGCAGTCCCAATATTTTATGAAAGGAGGTTAGGTAAGGAGTTGAATTTTATGAATTTTATTGAATCTATGAATTTTATCATCACTTTGACAGAGCAACATTTGTACCTTACAAGTACCAGTTTGGAAATTATAATGCCATAACAACTTTTTCAGACCTGTTACCGTCTAACAGATAAACATGGAAATGAACCTTGAAAACAGAATCACTGGGAAATTTCTTATAAGTTATCTGTTTTCCCTTTAAAGTATACAGCATTCTGAAAGTTAGACCCCATTTCCTCCTCCCTTTTCCAGTCCTTAAGCAGGAAAACTCCTAATATTAAAACTGGCTGACAAAGATCCTTTCAAATACACTCTGATGAAGCCACATGAATGCACAAAGATGGTGTGTATCTAAAAGCAGAACTGACTCCTGTAATAAATCTGCCTGCTTAAAATTTGTGAGCTATTTTCACGGAGACAAAATTACCACAAGCACACAGTAGCTAATTTCCTAAATGCATTAATGTGGTTATTTGACATAATGGCCACAGGCACTGCATCAGTCCACATTAAAGACTAAGAGGTTAATCATTTTGAGTTTAAAAGAAGAAAAACCTGACTGGCTTGCTTTTGAGTTACAGGGCTGTAAAATGGATTTGAAATCACCGATTTTTTTTTTTTTTTTTTGGTGGCTTTATAGCTTTTAAACAGACACAGTTACATTTATGTATTTATTTATTAAATCTTTTCCTGCCTGAGACCACATATGCTCAGTATGTGTAATTTTATAGGTCAGTTATGAACTTCTATAAAGAGGTGTGAAATAAAAATATTGACAGCTGAGTTTGCTGGCACAATTATGACATTCTTCAAAGTAAAGGTCAAAACACTGAAAATCATGGATATTCCACAGCTCCAAAAATAAACAAAAACATCCGAACAAATGTTAGAATTTTCCTGGAGGTTTTAGTATTTCTTTAGCTCAACCACTTTTAAATCATGCCATTTGCCCTGCCAGACAGGCAAATGATCTCATTCTCTTGTCTTCCTTTCTGCTGCTTTTGAGAAATATACTGAAAGGACAAAATCAGGAAACAAACAAAAAATCCTCTGTTGAAAGGAAAACTGGAACACACAGATGTGTGATTTTAGGAAAGCAAAGGGCAGAGCCCATTTGACAAGTTTTCTCCAGGACTGGCACAGAAATGAGTGCAACTGGGAGGTATGAGCTGGCAGAGAAAGAAATCAGAAGACTACAGATCAAAGACAACAAACTACCCTCACCAGCACAAGGCCCAGGGCAAAATATTGCAATAATAAGATGGGTTAGTGCCTCACTCAGCTCTGCCTTTTAGCTTGGGGAAAAAAACTGATCACCAGCACACCACCAGTGAAGATAAGGTCTGTGTAAGAAAAGGAACAGGAAATCTTTCCCTGCTACCACCTACCTGCTGGGAAACAGAGGCTTCAACCACAAAGTGTGGGGCAAAACATGTTTAACATGCAGAAAACCCTCTTATGGCAACCTATAGAGCCATTCTACTTCTTCCCTATAAAATGGAGGGCAGTGCTCTGAGCAGATGTACCTTTACGCGGCAGGATGGTAACAGGGATGTTACTAGGGGGTGTGATGGGGAAGGCACCAATCTGAATAGTTAGCCAGAACCTTTTTGTGATTATTTATGGCTCTGTTGAACTATCACTTGAAATGAAATCCCAACCCAAATGAAATCTATAGGGTGTTTGGCTTTCAAGGGTAGCAGGTCAACAGACCAAATAAACTTTAATGTGGACCATGATCAGTTCAAGAATGTTTTCCCGGAAAAATATGGGATGGGATTCATCTACCCGGGAAATTCCACCCAGTTGCATGCTCAGCATGGCCAGAATATCATCCCTGGCTCCTGGCCATCCCCATGTCAGCATTTGTATTTTTATTTTTTTTTAATTAAATAGTTCACGCACAGTCAGATGTGCTGTAGCTACAGCTTAACTTGATTAAGAGGTCACTGTCCTTGTCTGCTCACCCCCTCTGTCTTGCTCCTTCAGCGATGCCAGCACAACTGTATAAGTGGTGACACCTTCACCAATTTCTGTGAGAAGTGTTACAATAAAAGAAAAAGCCTAAAATATATGCAAGTTATCACAGGTTATTCTCAGCAGTTACAGATGCAGTAAAGCCAGAAAATCTGAACCAGCTGAGAATGTGCAAATGGAGCCACTCATCTCCTAACCCAACCAGCTGCAGCACGACCAGTATGTCTAGCTATGCCCTTTCACTAAAGGTTTAACCTGATTTAACGATGAGCAGTTTTTTCAAGTGATATAATAAATTTAGAGATACTGTATGGTAGTTCTGGCTTTGTTTTAGCCTAAGTAATTTGAGAACTGACATCTAAAGTAGACTCAAATAAGCCTGAACAACAGCTTGTGTGGTTTTAAGAGGTGAAACAGAGAGCTATGTTGATCTTCCTCCCCTCTGCCAATGTTGTGATGCTTGAGTGTATAGCCCATACAGGAGAGCAAGTGGCACCCAGTAGATAATTTAAGCATGAGAGAACACAGTGATTTAGGTGATTGTTTTTATTCAGGTCTCCCATACATTAATATGTGAAACAGGTCTCATGCAGTACCAAGATCCAAGCCTGAAAAACATTCCAGATGACAGAAGGCATTACACAAGATTAGCAGGACCTCAAAATCTACCTGTTGTTGTATAAGTAACAAGTCCTGAACAAGGATCAAACTGATG
>VZRU01020532.1:0-16232 GCA_013398155.1 Pedionomus torquatus | reverse complement strand
TGTGGCTGCCCCATCCCTGGAGGGGTTCAAGGCCAGGCTGGATGGGGCTTGGAGCCACCTGGGGTGGTGGGAGGTGTCCCTACCCTGGGCAGGGGGGTTGGAACTTGATGATCTTGAAGGTCCCTTCCAACTCGAACCATTCTAGGATTCTATGAAGTCAGTGGCATTTCTGAATTCCTGCTTCATCTGGAGTCCATGTACTGAGCTCTCCTTTTCTGATAATTTTTCCAATCATATCGTTTAAAAAAAAAAAAAAAAGACACGGCTGCTCAATTTTGTCACTGCAGAGATTTTTTTTCCTGTCTATTTGTCCGTCTCCCAGCCTTTCAGATGTCTACAGGGCTTAGCATTCCAGGAAAAACCTGTCATCTTTACAGTTGTGATATGCAAAGCCCGATAGATAAATAACGGGATCTCTGTGTGTGTGTGTGTCATCTTCTGAATGTCAGGTTTTAATTACATGAATGTCCCAAAAGGCATCCTCTTCGCTGGTTAGATTTCCACTAACTTTTTTAATCCCTTAAGATGAACAAAAGGGCCAGAGTTCATGTAGACAGCGAACCTCTACTGTACTCCCTGATGTGGTCAATTTAAGACTCTTTGCCTCAGACATAATGCCTTGTATCCCCTGCACTGAGAAACAGACTGGATGCCTTCCAAACACTTTGGGAAAACATCTTGGAAACGAAATGAACGCTTTCTTTGGAATTTAGCTGTTCAAGGTGCTCATCTGCTGTGACCCGTTTGAACTTCAAGGTTCCTGTCACGGCTGAAAACGTGCAGTGCCAGCACCTGCTTCTTTAACAGGCAGAGTTTGTGTAATTATTAAATGCAGCACAGCTTATCACAGAGAGAATTCTCCTCCCCTCTGTCTACCCTGAAGTCTTAAATCACGATAGAAAGTGCTTAGCATGTCAATAAGCTATAAAGCTTTGAAAATAATTTCCAAGCTGCATTAGTGCCAGAAGAGGACTCCTATCTTCTAAGAGCTCTTTGGCTTGGATGTGAAGTGATGCTTGGACAGTGCACAGGATTTTCTGGTTAGAAGATGGACCTGTCTGAATCTGCTCTTAATTTCTTGCTCTCTTCTCCGAGGATGCAGAGCCGTGGCTGGTGTGGTAGTTTTGAAGTTCCCTGTTCATTTTAAACATGCGTTAATTTGCAAATGCAAAATGAGCGACAAAAACCAGGAGGCTTATCTGGTCAGTGAGGATGCTTAAATGAAACTTTGAAACCCTTCAAGCTTTCCTCCTCTCTGTGTCTGTAGTGCTGAGAACAGACATTGTAACCAAAGCATCTCTGCTGCTTTGTGCACCCTTGAGGAGGCTTCTTTAGGTTTCTTTTGACAGATTCCATGTAAAATGTGGTAAGTAAGTACCATAGGGAGGAAACTTAACAACTGCATTTGGGTTGTACCTTTTATTCTGCCTGAATTTGGGGATTAAATAGTGGATAAATGTCCCCAAAGTTTGTTTTTTGCTTTGGACGACTCTTGGTGTGGTTTAGCAATCATCATGTACCACTAATGCTGTGTAGCTGCCCTGAGCTTCTGCTAGAACAGTCTGAATTACTACTCTATAAAGGGTTCGATGTTCCTGGCCAAAATCTGCTTCTTGAAAGGTGCACAAGAAATCCTTTTTTTTTGGTAGTTTGAGACACGGTCATAGTTTATAGACATCTCTTCTAGAGAATTGTTACTGCCTGGGTATGGCTGATTCCCTGCTGCTGGTCTTTCCTCTTCCTGCTCTTTGAGGAAAGTCCAGTCTTCAACATTCCTCTGTTGAAGGCATGAGTCCCAACTTGCACCTTTTGGGTTGCAAAATGACAAGGAGCATAACAGGGACACTACCAGCTGACTTCTGGCTTTCACTGGGACTCTGCTCAGCAGCTCCTGTTAATGTGAGCCAGTATGAGTGTAACTCGTACAGCCAAAAATCACTCGTGTCCCCTCTTAGGCTTTGGCGAGGTTGTTTCTGGCAACTTGCTCCTGTTTGAGAAGTGAAATGACAGTGATTTCACTGCCACCACCCTGATAACCTGTGTTTTTGTAAGCGTGCTGGGTTACATCCCTGTAAAGACAGTATTTTTAACCTGAAGACAACACAGCTTGGATAGATTCATCTAAATGTCACTCGTGACTCAGTAAAGGAAGAGCTGCTCCTGAAAAGAAGGGGGGGCGGGGGAGAAGGCCTTAGGCTGCTCAAACTTGGGTATAGTCTGAAAGTTTGTTGTTTTGTTTTTTTTTTAACACCCTCCTTCTCTTGTACTTTCTGTACCTCCCTATCTGCACCGCGTGGAACAATGTACAGCCTTGGAGCTTTTCAAGGTAAAAGGGAGTAATCACTTTGGGCAGATGCTGGGGCTGAAGTTATCTGAAGTGTGGGATACAGCCAGAGGGAAATAATAAAGGATTTGTGTTATAATAATCTAACCAAGAGAATTAACTTTTAAATACTTTCACACGAGCTTAAAAGTACCTGTTGACTTCTTAAACATATTGTTGGAACCTACTGATAGAAGAAAATAGTATGTCTGTAGAGATGTTGTGTATAATATTTTATGTAGTAATTGGAATCTCTGGTGTGTACTGTTCATGACGACTGTGTAGGCTTCCCGTGAAGAGAACTCGCACATTTTTCACACCCTGAGTTTGTCAAGTTTGTGTTGGAAGAAGTAACATATGGTACATGTAATTCTGTGTGATGTTTGAAATTTTTTTTTTTTTTTGAGATAAAATTGGCACTTGCCTTTCCTGCTGGGAATAGCATTACAGGACGCTAGTTCTTTAGCTCCAGAAAATTTCTTTTAGTTCTGGAGTGTCTGATACGTGGCAGAAGCTATTTCTGTTTGTCTTTGGTTGCTCATGAATATTGGAGAAATGCTTAGACCACAGCACCTTGAGTTTGTAAGTTCAGCTCTTGTTTGGATCAGTAATAATAAAACTACTGGAAAATGGCTGTTTGCTGCTTATGGGGAAACTGGTTTGGAGCTGGGGCAGGACTCCCAGATGGGAAGGATCCCCCCCCATCCTGATACAGCCCTGCTGACCTGGGCACACAAACCCCAATAAGAGCACCACTCTTTGTAACAAGTGGAGAAGAAAGACTGACTAGATCTTGAAAGGAATGATTTTTTTGCATCCCTCCTCCCTCTTAGAGATAACAGAAGGCTTTTAATCTGATCTGAAGAAAATTGGCTGGAGTAGTGTTTGTGGTGAAGCCTGTGTACCTCAGCCCTGTTCTTTTGCTGGGTGGCTGTTGCTTGTAGTTTAGTATGACAGTTACTCTGATGGTGTACGTTGTATGTACACTGTACATGGGTGTACGTTCGATTGGTGTTTCAGTGGGGTATTGCCGTCTTTCCAGCCTGCACACTGACAGTCCCAAACTCTTCAGCTTGGTGTTCACGTAAAAAGAAGACCAAACCCTCCAGTACATCGCTACATTTGACCGAGTACAGGTATAGGAACAAAAGGCAGAAGTAGGTTGCCTTCATATCTGTCTTTCTCACTTGCATTACATCCATTTTTGTGTGATGCCTCACCATCCTAATTAGTGGCAGCAAAGAGATCGCTGATGAGCAAAGACCCAAATGAAACATCACGACAAAAAGCAGTGGATCACGTTCATCTTGGTTCTTAAGGGAACACTGAGGTCCCTTTGAGGAGAATGCTGTATATCTAAGATCAGCCTTCATCAACAGCGGTCTTAAACTGCCAGCCTTGGACACTGATGTGATTTCTAGTCCCGTTGGTTTGTGGTCTGGCCTGTCTCAAGAGGAGGTAGTTTAAATGGGTTTATACATAATGCCATTAAACCGGATTTGGCACCCTGTCTCTTTCCCATCTCTGCTGCCCCTCCTTGGGCAGAGCTAAGAGGGAAATAACACGCACTGGTCGCCCCTTGGGGGCTGTGTTTTGTTCTTACCTCTACTTAATGCATTCTTGTTCGATGGGAGTTTGCGATAATTCATACTCGGTGATGGACCAGGCTAAAAATCCATAACAAGCCCGGGAACAGGCTGTCCAGGGAGGGTGTGGAGTCCCCTCATCTGGAGACCTTCAAGCCCTGCCTGGATGCAGTCCTGAGGGATGTCCTCTGGGCAATCCTGCTTGAGCAGGGGAGTTGGACGGGATGATCTCCAGAGGTCCCTTCTGACTCGGACAACTCCCTGATTCTGAGTAGAAGCGCTCGCTGTTCGTTCAGTGTGTGTTGGCTGAGGTTTAGGTGGTTGCGTGGGGTAACACGTGAGCAACGCTCTTAGATTGTTCATGGCTTCAATACTAAGTTGTTGAGGGGTTTATTTTAAGTCTCTTTACTAATAGTTGAAGCAACTAAAACTTGCCCTGCATGTTTATCCTTCCCCATCCTCCTTATGACTCTAGTAAAACAAGTGAACTTTGCCTTTTGACAGTAAGAGCTGAGGAGAGTTCTGCAATTTTTAAAGCTTCTCTCTAAATTTCGCTTATTTTCTTGTCTTGCAGGCTGCTATATGGCAAGCACTTAACCACTACGCTTACCGCGATGCAGTGTTCCTTGCGGAAAGATTATATGCAGAAGGTATGTACTCTGCAAATATGAAGTTGATGTCTTTTTTTTTTTTTTTTTTCCGATTTTGGCTTAGGAGTTTTGAGCCTCTGGTCCCGCTTTGTTTTCCTCTTGTTGTGATAACGAAGTTTAACTTTCTGCTCGGGGAAAGCGGAAGAATGCCTTGCAATTAGGTTGGAAAATCAAATCATGTAACAGCAGCAATGTTATTTTACAGCAAAACCTCCTTAAAAACTCTTAAGCTCGGAATTATGTCTTTAAGTACGACGTTTACAGTGCTCTGTTGTTTGCTATCAAATGGGAGAGGTGTTTTTTTTTTTTAATAATCTTGAGCATTGCACATCTTCCAAGGGCACTTGAGGATAGATGCGGCACACAAATTGTCGTAATATTGAAAGCTGTCTCTGCTAATAGTGCTGCTTGGATCTGTTGATGGGTGCGTTACCAAAAGAGATGATCCTGTGATGATGAGAGAAAAGCGTAGTGCAATTGAGACAGTGGGAATCAGAACGTATGGAATAGGTATCTCCTGTTGAATTCTTACTAATTTTTACTTCATTGTGCTGCTCTCGGGTGTAGGATGTCTGGGACACTGAGCAGGCAGCAGAAACACAAAGCTGTACCTTTCCCAGTCTTCAGAGACTGCTTTCTTTTTGTGTTCCAGTCTCTCTTCTTCCTTAACCTTTCCTCCGTGACCTCAGATAAGCTTTTTTGTTCTTCTCTATTTCTCCATCCTGGTGTTCAGTTTTTCTCCCTTTTGGAAAGGTGTTGTCTCCTAATC
The DNA here is from genome assembly GCA_013398155.1 of Pedionomus torquatus. Lineage (NCBI taxonomy): Eukaryota > Metazoa > Chordata > Aves > Charadriiformes > Pedionomidae > Pedionomus > Pedionomus torquatus. Next base: position 10,904 of record VZRU01020532.1, on the reverse strand, counting down.
ACTAACATGGAAAAAAGGCAACCCAACCCTTAAGCTAAAATATAAACATATAATTTATTATGCTAAACAACTTGAGCTCATAGTGTGAATTAAACTACGTAGCCTGTTTCATGTTGTTTTTTAATGAAATATTTTGCTTTCAATATTTTGCCTGAGATGCCCACAATATGCTGCTTAAAAATGGAAACCAACCTAATTCTTGAGAAATAAAGGCTTTTTTTGTTTTTTTCCCTTTATGTCGAGGTTACCCATGAAATCTGGGGATGTCCAGCTGGTGCTCACGTGAGAAGTGTTGCATAAAACATTATGGAATGTTATAATCTAGGCATATGAAAATGAAATAGTGGTTTAGGGATGACTTATCTCCCTTGGACACAGGAATTTGTGGGAAGCAGGGAAATGCTAGATTAAAGGCAGCTGCCCGAGGATGTAGAAACAAAGAGAATCTGCTTTTTTGTAGCAGTCAAGAGTAAAATATTAGACTTGTTACTGCCGCTATCTTTGCAGAATAGTCTCTGCAAGAGCACTTCAAACAGCTTTTTTTCAGTGACCAGCGGTGCTGGGAGAGAACAGCGTGAGTGCCGTCGCTTGGTTCAAGCAATTAACTGCTCACAAAACATCTGGCTTCTGGTTAAAATAAGTTCTACTGCTGAGTAAAAGCTGCTGAATTGGAATAGGGTGACTCTGTATTGGCAGTGGGGATTTTACCCTGTGAAGAACTACTTTTGAAGTCCACCTGCGATTACTGTCCTTGCAGGGGCATCTGTGGCTCGCTCATTTCCCAGAACTCCTGAAGCGTGTTAAATTTAGTGGGTAAAAAAAATATAGATTTAACTTTAATTCTTAAAAAGATCTTACTTTTTTTATTTTTTAGGATGAGGGTAATAAAATGTCCTCTCCTTGGGTTTTCACTTTCCATTGGCACTGTCTGGCTGCTGACACGAACTTAAAATAGTCAGTTTTCAGCGTAGCGAAGGCTTTGAGCAGGTTGCCCAAAGAGGGTTTGTTGTGTTTTTGTTTTCTTTCTTTTTTTCCCCAATGCTTATATTGATTTTTATTTATTTTCTGACGAATTCCACGTAGGCAGATGACCAAACATCAGAACTGTTTCTTTTCGTGCTGAATCCTATTTGCCCAGTAGTGAGTTCTAAAAAGTATAAAGTAAAGCGAGTTTCTTCACTTTTGGAGAGTTAAGCTGATAGTTTTTATAGACAGCCTTTCTTTGAGTTAAAATATGGCATAAGGGTGATTTGAGCATAATGTTTTGGGAAGTAAAAAGAAGATAAGACTCCGTGTCTGTATGTAACCTGTGAGTGTATCTGGACGTCTCCCTCTATTTGCTTAAAATCCAGAAAACAGAGTTAAATGAAGTTCTAGAGATTTCACGGTATCCTAGCTGAATGCTGGAATTAACACCCCGGCATGGTAGCACTTGCTGTTACCTGATGAGAGTGCATTTAAAATTTCAGCTGATAATTCTACAGTAAGGGTTTTCTGTTACTCCAGGGGTTAGCTCCCTCCTTTATGCTGTAATCGCAAATAAAATCAGCAAGTCTGACCTCAGTCTTAAATCTGGATGCCAAGTCAAGCTCTGGGAATAGAATATTCTTGGTGCTGTACATAATTCATCTCTGTGATGAAACCAGACATCAAATCTAAATACTTCCCGTTTCTTCCACAGAGAAACGTTTCTGGCTTGATTTCTGCTGGTCGCTGTTTGGATAAAGATGATTTTTATTTATTTATTTATTTTCTTTTCCTGAAGCTTGGCTGCTTTAACTGGTCCTTGTAGGAGAGCTTGTCCCTATTGCTGCTACTTTACCATTCAGATATTTTATTTTATGTTATTTCCAATGAAATCATAAGTGTAGGCAGCAAAAAGGACAAGACTTAGTGTTGGGGTAGGGATGACTAGTGATTGACTTTATTAGTCATTAAAATTAGAAGGTCTGCTCCATTAAGTTGTAGGAAGATAAAGCATCAAGTGCTTTAGAAAAATAATAGAAGTAAAATTGCAAATAGGAAAAGACCGCTCAAAATGAGGATTAAAACTGTTAATTAGGCTACTTAAGCTGCTATTGATCATGCTTCTGAGAGTGCTTGTACTTCCTGAGATGATTGTCGTGGCGGTGTTAATGCCCTGGTCGAGGTGGTGTGGGGTGTTACTGGTAGGTGTGAGAACTCTGGATCAGGTCTTGGTGTGGCTAGTGAGTTATGAAAGTGGCTCTGAGAATGATGGCTTTGCTTGACTCGTTATTTTTAACGAGCAGCTGGCGAATCACTTATTTAGATTTAGTAGCCAGAAGGATCGAAGTTCTCTTACAAAGGTAGATGTTACAAATTGCCATTTTCTGGTATAATCGGACCATATGGAATTCTGTTACATGCTGACGAATAGAGAAATGCACTTTATTTAGTAATGAACTTCTCTGATATAAATCCTCATTTTCTTGTATCTTGTTCCCAGCTGTTTTTTTTTCCTCCCTGCTCCTGAATTCCTTGTATCAAAATGGTAAACAACCAATTGATTTGAATTTTTTTAATATATATATTTTTTTTTTCAGTACATTCAGAAGAAGCACTGTTCTTACTGGCAACGTGTTACTACCGCTCAGGAAAGGCATATAAAGCGTACAGGCTGCTAAAGGGACACAGCTGTACTACCCCCCAGTGTAAATATCTGCTTGCAAAATGTTGCGTTGACCTCAGCAAGTAAGTAAATCCTTGATGCTCCGTCCAGAGTTACAGATACGTGTTTTTGTTGTTTGGATTTCTCTTTAAATCTCACATTCCATAAATTTGTAATTCATTGGCCCTATAGTTCTAAAGAGTGTAAGTTTAATTTCATTATAAGTTGATAAAGAAGATTACAAGATTTATTTAATCATAGACAGTTCTGTGATTCTATAAACATGTAATTCATTGGTCCTTCAGCTCTAAAGATTATAAGTTTAATTCATTTTGCTTATTAGCCTTTATTGGAGAAACCCCTAAAAGGTATTGAAAGGAGGTGTCAGACTATAGGGGGACTAAAAATTGATTGCTGAGATGACTTGAGGAGACCGCTTTGGGAAGCGCTTGCTTTGATTTTGTTTCCTCTCAAACTTTGTGTATTTCATTCAGTGTTTCCAGTACGAATTTAATGGATAGGCCGCTTCCCTTGACCAGTAAGCTTGGTCCTCTCGCCCAGTCACTGCTGATGCTGGGTGGAGGAAGGCTTAAATATCAGCTCGTGGCTGTGCTGTGGCTCTTTTGGTTAGGTTTTTGTTGTTGGTTTGGGGTTTTTTTTTGAGTGCCCCTCTTCCAACAATTGGAAAAAAAAAAAAAAGTAATTTCTTTAGACTAGGTAGTGTGATGTTTGGAGTATCACATGGTATGATGTAATTATTTTGCAGGATTCCTGATCCTGCTCACAACACTTAACCAAAAGGCAGGTCTCTCCAGAGGCAGCAGGGGAAGCGCCTTAGTCTTTGATACTCTCTTCAGTAGGCGAGTCCTTTGACATCTTCAGCAAGGATGTCTTGACTTGTTGTGTTTCTTTTGACACTCTTCTAACAGTTTTGGAGCTGTTAGGATACAGGTTTCTTTGCATCTTCTGTTGAAAGGGAAATCATGTTAATGCTCTTCTGGGGAAGGTCCCAGTGGAATAAATGTGAAGCTGATCGTTCCCTCCCTTGCTTTTACAAAGTCTGGTGTGTGTGTGTAGTATGTCAGCTTCTGAACCAATTTCCATGAGATAGGTGGGATTTCTTAAACGTATTCTTTAGAATTTGTTAAACTGAACTGTCATTGCTGTTGTTACAGTCACAGGAGTCTCATTTATACAGATGTACCTTGTTTTCTTGGGGGAATGGTCTATACCGATGGCAGCATCTGCCTACAGCTATAATTTCCAGCAAGAAGAGGTGGTTTGTTTATGCGGGTGTCAGTCTCAAAGCCAGAAGAACACCTCCCAATCCCCAGAAGTTTTATAAAGTCATTTGCAAGCCTCATAGCAAGTGGCCCATTCCTTGTGAGCCGTGCTGCTCGCTGCAGGAGGAGTAGGTGCCAATCCAGCCTTTGTTTTCCTGTTGAGTCTCTTCTTGCAAGAAATCAAGGCATAAAAATCCAAATTCTGGGCCATATCCCGATATTGAATCTTAACTGAGTGCATGGAACCTTACGAATTGTGTTTCTTATAGGGACACGAAGCCAAACGAAGCATTGCCTTAGCTTGTCACTAGGTAAAATACCTTCAAAAGCAAAGTGTCTACAAGAATTTTCTTGTCTTCTATTTGGTGTTCTACCTAAGATTAGTCACTTCTGGAGAAGTCATACTGTATTACGCATCTCTGGGTTTGGAGTTGATGTGGGATTTGGTGTTTGTTTTGTTTTTCTTCCCTCCCAGTAGAGATGTTCAACCTCCAGTATCACGTACCTCCATGTCGCTAGAGGAATCCATCATCATTTATTTAAAGCTGATTTGCAGGAACTAGTTTGTGAGTGGTTTGAAACTTATGAACACTGACAGTGGATTTCTGTTTTTGTTTGCAGCAGGGTGAAAACACTGGACTACCAATACTGTGAGCCTTGTAACCCCTTTAAACCTCTTGTTTTTTAAAAAGGCTTGCAGAAGGAGAGCAGATCTTATCTGGTGGAGTCTTGAATAAACAGAAAAGCCATGATGACATTGTTATGGAGTTTGGTGACTCTGCATGCTTTACGCTCTCCTTACTGGGACATGTCTACTGGTAATGTTGTGTGTTTTGGCTTGTTTTTATTTTGTCTAATAAAGCTTGGGGGGGGGTTCTATTTGAGCAAGCCCGATTTTTGTCAAATATATCTTTAGTCACCCCAGGATATATCTGTCTCTAGGTTATATGGCCTGCACAGTTTTGGAGCATCATAGATACAGGTAGATAGTTGTAGAAACCATCTAACTTGGGGGATGCAAGAATGGCTTATCTTTCATCTAGAGGTTCTGGTTGAAAACCTATTCCTCTTCTCCAGGTGAAGTGTGCAATTCAGGAGTGTGGGGTTTTGTTTTTTTTATATCTTTGGGCTAGTTTTGTATTCTTCCCAAAGAGACACTCTCGAGACCTGTTTCTCCTTGTTGCCAGGTTGATTTTTTTTTTCTGTATCTGTTTTACAGATGTAAAGGTGTAACCTTCAAATGAAAGTTTTGAGGCCTGTCAGTCAGAATAACTTTACAAATTAAAGCAGTTTGCTTTTGCTTAGATACAAGAAAAGTTTCAGTAAATGTGAACAAGAATCCCACTATTCCTATTCAACCTGTTCTCCAAAAAAATTATTTCAGAAGCAGCTCATCTTTGTAGCCAGATCCTTAGGTGTTCGGTTTAAACCCTAATTTATATACAGAAATATTATCCCTAGATATTTAGATGGGCTGGAAGTCTAGCAGTCAGGCAGCTGCTCACAAAAAAGAAAAAACCTGTTGTGAACAGCATCTTTCTAAAATGAAAGTTCTCGAGCTGTACTAGTGCTAGTGGAACTTCTTTTGAGAACTCACAGTAACTCTAAATAACTTTAATCTGTGTCTAAATATGTCAAATAACTTCAGAAGAGCTCAATATTACTCAGGGGTTTGAAAAATGAGGGCTGTTGCTGTGACTCTCAAGGTGGTTTTTCTTTTTTGACTCCTCTTCTGGAAAGCTATCCTTGAATGAAAGTGCTGTTCTTAAGTTTCCCTATAAACTGTTACGTTCTTTTTGCAGCAAGACAGACCGGCTTGCCAAAGGATCAGAATGTTACCAAAAGAGCCTTAGTTTAAATCCTTTCCTCTGGTCCCCTTTTGAATCACTATGTGAAATAGGTGAGTCTGCAGAACCCTTCTACTAGTGAGGATGTTTTCTATGTTTCTGGTTATTTTAGGCTTTCGAATTCACCATCACCATGTGGCAAAGTTTATTTCATTCCTTGTCCAGAACTAGTAAGGAAAATGCCAGCAAAATTCCTTGGGAGTGGTTTTGTGAAAAATAATTAATTTAAAATACTTGACCGATGGTGAGAGATTTTGTGAGAATAAAAGAAAACAAGGCTACTTATACATCTCTTTGGATCTAACAATACCACATTTTCCAACCTGCAGTTAGTAGGCCCTTAGAAACTGTGCTTCTGGGAAATGATTAAAGAACAGACTTGGTTTTTAAAAGTCAAACTGATCGTCCGGGGTTTTGTAGTGGAAAAAAAACCACTTCTCGTTTAGTGTAATTGATTTTAAGAGAACAAAATTAGAACACATCCCTTCTAAAATGCTTTCTCCCCGTCCTCCTTGTTTCAGCCTGAATATTCAGTGTGTAGACTCAGGAATAACTACTTAAATCTCTTTCCGATCTTGCAGGTGAAAAACCAGACCCTGACCAAACATTTAAATTAACGTCTTTACAGAACTTCAGCAGCTGTCTGCCTAACACCTGCACAACCTTGGTCTCTAATCACAACATATCCCACAGGCAGCCTGAGACTGTCCTTATGGAAACGCCACAAGACACAATTGTGAGTTTTCCTAAAAATCGTTGTATTTAAAGCAGCCTTTCCAGCTTAACTGAAAAAAAAAAAAAAAGCTAATTGGAAATTGCACTGTGAGTATCTAAAGCTGCCTTGTGTTTTTCAGGAGTTGAACAGAATCAACCTAGAATCCTCCAATTCAAAATATTCCTCCTTGAACACAGATTCTTCTATGTCTTACATCGACTCGGCTGTAATTTCACCAGATGCTGTCCCTCTGGGGTCAGGAACTGCCATATTGTCTAAACAGGCTCAAAATAAACCAAAAACCGGGCGGAGTTTACTGGGGGGACCTGCGGCTTTGAGCCCTTTAACTCCAAGGTAAGTCCTTGAGGTAGTCATAGACAGAAACTTTCTGTGCTGTCGATGTCTGGTGCTGCACATCATACTTACTTGATAGCAAATCATAAATAATACTGCAGAAGGGAAGGTTAAACTTCAGTAACTGCTCTTGGTCCTAGTGTTGATCTCTTCTGCTTGTTAAACAAGCAGCTGGTATTTGATTAAAAGAGAAGAACTGTTGACTCGCTTTATTGCTTATTCTGATGTTCACGCTGGAAAAAATCTTTAAAGGAATGTTTCTGCTTTGGAATAAATTATGAAAAGCTACTTCTAAGAGCTCTCCTTGAAGAATCGCTCCCTTCTGAAGACCATGTGTGCTCTGTCCTATATGCTGTCTGATTTAAGCAGTGTTATATTACAAACCATTAATGCTTGGATGGTCTGTGTCTATTAGTTATTATGCAGGCAAAGAAAATTCTGTATCTTTCAAGAATGCTTTCTGCTCAAGTAGATGAGGATAGTAAGATATTAGAGGGTTACCATAAATCAATGAAATAGTTCTGAGATAAAGCTGATCAGGCCAGCTCTCGTGGTCTGATATTCTGACCCTTCCTCTTCCTTTGTTCTCAGCTTTGGAATTTTGCCACTAGAAACCCCAAGCCCTGGAGATGGATCCTATTTACAAAACTACACAAACTCTTCCTCCGTAATCGATGTGCCATCCACAGGAGCACCTTCAAAGAAGGTATGGTGCGTTCCACAATGTGATTGCTGTGTATGGATTTGACGTTGCAGTGGATCCTAAAGAAAAATCCATACTGCAGATGATAAACCCATTCTGCAGGAGCTGAATTGTGCTGACAGTGAGGAGATCCCACCTTCTCCACCATTCACACAATCGGTTTTGAAAAACAATTTGAGTATGGAACCCATTGCAGCCTCTTTTAGTTCTGGAAATGATTTGGGTTTAGTGAGAATTAAATTCATGTCTAAATATTCTACAAAGTATGCTTAAGGAAAAAATACTTGCTCTTACTAGCCATTATTTAATACTGTGAAACGATACAGTTCCCCAGCTAATGTGTATTTATAGGTCAGTGAGGCTGGCAGCAAGGGGAACAGTTTAATTTGACAAGAACTGATCAGGTATTTTCTTGACACAATTTTTTAGGCTTTCTGAAGTGTTACTTGAACTAAAATTTGTTGTAGAATAGTCTGTTAAGTTGAAACAACCGTTTCCAAAACCTCAATAGTAGGATTTTTTTTAATTTTGAAAGTCTTTTCTCTTAAGGAAATGAAGCCGCAGGGAAAAATCCCACACTGTATCTCAAGTAAAGATGTCTGTGGTGTAAATAGTTCCAGCTTATCGTGTCACTTCCTTTAGTTAGGAAAATAGATTTTTGTTTTCCCAACTCTTAGAAGCAACAAACTCTTATTTCTAATGAAAACAAACCCCTTTTTCCCCACATGTGGACTGTCTGACTGGTGCTGCTGGAGGCAGCCTGAGGAAGGTGCTCTCTCTTCTGTCCCCCTGCCATCAGAGGGGACTGTGTGGACACTGATGAGTCTCAACAGTTAATTAGTTGTCTTTTCAGGAATGGCTTCAAATAATCCTAGAAGCCTCAAGTGAGCCAAAGCCACAGCTTTCTTCCAAGCTCTCTTGGACTTCTAATTTACAGACCAGAGTGATGGGAACACTCCTGGTTATCTGATAGAATGGTGCTGTTTCACTCGGCTCAGTCTTGTGTAGAGGAAACTAAAAATTGTCTCTTTTTAACTCAGTAAGAATCTGCCATAGTTGCCATAGTGATAAATGAGAGGTGGAATGTTGATGGCAGTTGAAGAACCATTTGTTCCTTTCTAAAAACAAAAAAAAAAAACCTGAGGATTTTTCTCTGTATTTTTAGTAAATCTAGAATTTGCATGAGGGATGTTAGTGTTTTCTGGGTGACTGGCTCAGTGCAGGCAATAGTGTTGAGTTTTTAAAAGCAGAATTTGACTTTCCACATTTGATGCTGCGGACTAATCAGTTGGTGCTCGGTTTGCTGCGCCGTTCTGCCAGTGAAGGCTGGGAGCTGTTTACAAAAAGGCATTTTTATTCTCTCATTGGCTCAATATTTAAAAGAATAAAAGCCAGATAACTTTTTGTTTGTTTGCTTGTTTCCTTTGGATGGTTTTCCAAAGCCTGTGACTGGGAACTGTGGAATGTCATTCCATGAGCCATTGTGGTGTCCTGACTCTAGGGCATCTTGTTACTGCAACACTTAAGATCAGTTCTTAGTCCTGATTTTTTTTTTTATGTTATTTTTTTTTTTTTTTTTCCCTTTTTTCTGTTGGGGCTGGACTGTGCTAAACCAGTCTGCTAGAAATATACTTTCTGTGGTTCATCCAGTTCCCGTCCTCTAGTTGCTCAGGACCAACCAGTTTTTGTTGGTACAACTGAAAACGCTGGCCTTGTCCTTGTACGTATGTGGGAGGGTAAACTGGCTCGGGTGTGAAAAACTGAAATAGTCACCAAAATGCATCTTGTCAGTGTTGGGCTCACCTGCATTTAATGTCACTTGTGTGCTACATGATGGGGAAAAAAGGTTTGGGGAATCCAGTCAGAGTTGCTGCTGTTTGTTGCTACCTTTTGCTAATCTATGCATCTGTGCTGGGACCTAAACACAAATATTTAATACGTTTTACTAAACAGCTTAGAGTTCTGATACATGCTTTGTCCAACACAAATAATTCCTTGGCCAGTTTCACTTCTGCTCTTCGAATTACCCACTTAGGGAAGGTTGGGTGTAGCTGTGGCTAGAACGTGCATGGCTTCACGGAGGCAGTTTCCTTGGAAACACTTACGTAAATGAAGGAAACATTAGGATGGATCCCAAGGCTTCCTATCTGAGTGGGCAAGCGTGCCTGCCTGCTTGCTGGCCGCCTCAACTGCCCTCTGATAACAGAGGAGCTGAGAAGGGAAGGACAAAACGTTAAAAGTCAGATAATGCATAAATTGGTGTTGCTCGTGCTGTCGTTGATCCCGTTCCTGGGGTCTTAAAGAACATCTCTTCCAAACAGCCATCGCTGAGTTGAATGCCACTGTCCCTCATCCAGCCTCACCTTGAATATCTCCAGGGAAGGGGCCTCAACCACCTCCCTGGGCAACCTGGTCTAGTGTTCCACCACCCTTAGGGTAAAGAAATTTTTCCTAATATCCAACCTAAATCTACTTTTCTCTAACTTAAATCCATTGCCCCTCGTCCTATCGCAGCAGCCTTTGTGAACAGCCCCTCCCCAGCCTTCCTGGAGCCCCCTTTAGATACTGAAAGGCTGCTCCAAGGTCTCCCCGGAGCCTTCTCTTCTCCAGGCTAAACAACACCAGCTCCCTCAGCCTGTCCTCGGAGCAGAGGTGCTCCAGCCCTCTGATCATCAGTCCTCTGATCGTTTCTGTGTCTGCTCCAAAGGCTGGTGTGGCAATGATTTAATTTTGTGACGTACTGATTTATGCTATGAACAGATAACTCTGGAGCAGGAGAGTGGCAGGCTCAGATCATGTACAGCGTGCACCTCGTTGAGGTGTTAATGGTGAATGGCTCCTGGATGGGATCATAACATGATAATTTGAAAATCTTTCCATGGTTGTGTGAATTCTTTTGTACCATTTCCTGTGGAGAAAGAACTTGAATATGATATATTTTAATTCCCTTTTATTCTTGTACAAACATCTTAACATATAGTTTCTTGCCACTAGATGGAGGTTTTATATCTTTGAAATAACACATGTAAAGTTGGTAAATTGGATGTTACTGGCTCTTTAACAGCTAGAATGGGAAATATTTTGCGTGGCTCCCCCGTGAAATGGCGGGGAACCCTCTACCCTTCATAAGGAGGATAATTAGAGATTCTTTCCATGTGCAGTGTTTGGTAGGCAGGATGGATTTGGTTTCATCTAGCAGAGATTGGGACTTCTCGGTGACATAATAACAAACCTGTAGAAACTTTGTGTTGTGCAGACCGTCAGCAGGATAAGCCAGGCTGGAACAAAATCTGTCTTCTCGCAGAGCGGCAACAGCCGGGAAGTCACTCCGATTCTTGTTGCACAAACACAGAGCTCTGGCCCGCAGACAAGG
>VZRU01020488.1:263-12444 GCA_013398155.1 Pedionomus torquatus | reverse complement strand
ATGGGGTTTTGGACTTGCATCCTGCTGGCTGAATACAGACACACCTACACACCTAGTCCTTAAGTATGTCCTTCACACACAACATTTCTGTATGAATTCTGCCCATTTCACAGAAGTTCCAACTTCTAGCTTACTGTTAACTGGCAGGACAGACATTCAGCTCACCTCCCTCACATTTCCTTCCCTACTCTCTCCAGAAATGTGTGACCCTCTACTCCTGCAGACATTCTTACGTACATGGTCCAACACTGCCCTTAAGTAGGTGCACATCATTCTCTCCTCAACAAACATTTGACTTCAAAATGTTCATTGTCCAACTGACTTTGGCATCACTCACACTAAAGTGTATGCCCCAATGCTTTTCTGAAGGAATACTGTCAAAAATGCACTAACCTTAAGCCATTGAATAGCTGTTTAGATTTATCCAATAAGTAGCAAAAGTCTGTCACTGTTTTCCTCTCTGCTTGAGGAATATCATCTTCTGCTCCTCCTGATGACATGATTTCTTTTAGGGCAAACTCAGTCCTATGAAGAAGAAAATAGCCGTATTACTCAAAAATTGAGGGCTATTATGAACTCGTCCAGATTAGATGCACGTACAGTTCCATGGGGATGGTAACAAAGAGCATGCAATTCTCCCACAGGTCACTCTTCTCAAGACTCATTAAAAATAACAACTGAGAATCAAAGCACAGGACTAATTATTGCACAATGCACCAGTTAAGAGAGCAAAATTAAAAATAAAAGCAGTACAGAAGTCATAAAATAAAAGGAGGACTGTATTCACAAACACAAAACTGCCAACAAAAGGACTGTAAAACAAACAGCACTCGGGTTTCACACTTGGACAAAGAATCCTCTCTAAATTTGCCTTTCCGCAGAGGTGTTTATCCTGCAGCCGTGTTGAGAGAGACCGGCCTCAGTTCTGGTTACATTTAGTTTTCTTCCCTAACCGTTGAAAGCTGAAGCCACTGGTTGCTATTGCTAAAACACAGCAATTTTAGACAGAAGGCTAAAATATACCCTGCTTCCTCTCTACTTCCTTTTGACTGTTTACTTCCATGGCTTGTCCTGCCCACAATTATACCTGCAGATCTATTTTTACTGCTCAGATGAGCAAAATGGCATATTCAACAATAATTACCTGAACAAAAAACCCCCAAGATATAACACAGATAATCCTGGTATGGAGTCAGTAAGGGAACAGAAAAGCCTATAAAGGCAGAGGGGCTTTCTGAAATCCTGACACACACAAATATAAAACGATGCTTTTGATGATGCCAAGGTGAGCTACAGGTTTCGCAGCAGCAGCAGGACCACGTGCTCCTCTGGAAATGGCTGCCAGGTCTCTGGCTCTCAGCGCTCTCTAAGAATCTTAGTGCAAGATAAAACACCTCCAGCTGGGCAAATGCAGAGCTCTCACTTCCAGCAACTTCTCTACCAGTTCTGGGAAGCACTTGTGTTAAGCAACAAGTTTCCATTTGTGCAGAGCTCTGTTTGGACGCTGTTTGCATAAGTAATTAGCCACAAGTCCCAGTTTGAGTGAGAAAATGGCAAAGCTGACTCCTTATGACCATTGGAAAGTACCCCGAAGCATCTGCCATCGATTGTCACAAAAAAGTGACAATAACCTGACTTCAAAATACTTCCCTGGACAAACACTTCATGCCTACCAAATGCAGAAGAAATTAGGAGCTTCCCCCAGCTTTGGGGATAACTTAGTGGGCATATCCTGCCAGCCAGGCAGGTCCAACGTTTCCCAGTATAGAGAAGATGCAGGATACGTTCACGTGCTTTTAAACACCCACTACAGCACTAGTGCAAGGACACGGGGCTCACTGCACAAACCGCTTGTTGGAGAGTTCCAGAAAAAGGTAGGAAGTATCTATTTACGGCCAGGTAACCGCACGTGGGTGCCAGACAGCGTCAGAGAGTTCAGAACACACCAGCCAGAGGAGGAAGGCTGTAGGCACGAGCCCAGCAAGCGGGACACCAGCACCAGCCCGTGTCTGAAATCTCTCAACACGTACATTCGCACAGCACGGAACATACAACAGCGAGTACTTAAATGTATTTCACGTATGAAATTGAGGTGAGCAACGACAGCTAAAAGACAGACATCAGAAGCAGGTGGGAAGCAGTTCAGGGCTGTCGGGCAGAGGGTCGGTACCCTGGGTCCTGTGTGCTCCGCAGCAGAGGTCACCCAAATCCCGCGGCGCGGCCCCGGGGCTCTGCCGTGCTCCACCGCGGGGACCAGGTGCTCTACGGCAGCGTCAGATGCATTTGCAAAAATTGAGGAGCTTGCTTAAATTGCAAAGTATGTTTCATACAGTCTGTATATCATTTCTTTAAAGTAATTTTTTTTTAATGCTGCCCCTAAATTATACTACCCGGCCCCCCCAGCTGCTGCTCAGGTTGCCCGACTGAATGTGTGCTGGCCCCAGCAGGGGCAAGTGAAACCCACAGCAGCTCTCACGGAGCGAGTCTCCGCTACAACCACTGCAAAGAGGTCATTTATACAATCAATAACAGACACACTAGAAAAATCACTGCCCGCCCACCTGAAAGATATCAGAAGGAAAAATACCTGTTGCAGAGAAAGGAGGAAAAAACCTTATTTCAGGTTATAGACGATTAAGGAGGATTTTGAAAGCCCACCCCAAGGCCAGCCAGCTCCTCAGTGCTCAGCACAACACCTGCTTGTGGGAAGGTTGTCTTGAAAAATCTAACAGTGCACTGTTTATTACTCCCCCCACAGCTGCTAGGATTTAAGCAGACGATGACCATCACAAACACGGGATGTCAGCGTTGCAGGAAGGTTATCACTGTAAAGGACCATCACCAAACCAGAGGTTTAAACCACAGAGAAGAACTTCCATCATGAAGGTTCTACAGCACAAGGCTTTTGTGTGGGCGTGCAGTGGCGAAATTTTTGCAGATCTTCAGCTAAAACTTCTAAGTTTGTTCATTTTTTTAATTTCCATTAAAACCAATACTCAGCAATAGGATGAAAATACAAAAAGACTGAAATACAAAAACCAAAAAAAGCTCATTTCCATAGTTGCTGCCATGAAACCAACCCTAGTGTTCAGCATTCCAAACGTGCCTTCTACCTGCTTCCAATCTGGATTGTCATATGTATTTCATACGATACAGAAGAAAGGCTTGTGTGTTAGACCCAGAATAAACGACTGAATGCATACCTTCATCAGCTTGCTTTGAATTAGATCTTTAATGTAATTCTAAAAAGGACTCTGAACAGAACTCTAACAAACTCAAACTCTGCCCTGCACCATCATCTGTGGAACCTGTACCTGCCAGTTTTTCACACAGCCTTGGCCTGACGTCACTGTTTGTCAAACATTTCGACGGTATTCCTCTGCTAAACCTTAGGCAGGAAGAAATTAATCTCATGATCTACGGATGCTTCAAGAGGGAGGGGGGAGGTGTCCAGAAAATACTTGATCTAAGATATCAGAATGAACTGAGAACACACTGAGTGCTTATGAAAAGCTATTTCATGAGTAGACAAACAGCTAAATCACAGGTAAAAAGAGAACAAAATGAAACTTTAGCTATCCAAGTAATTTAGAAAAAACGATCTTTGTTCTTAATGACCTGAATGCCGGTGGGACAGAACAGACACAGCAGACAAAACACCTCTGGGATGACAGAACAAGTAGCTCCAAACAATCAACTTTGGACAGTGACAATGGATGAGCTCAGGCTTCACACTCCTGCAGGATAATTAAAGGTACTTTCTGGCTCTGCCACATATTGCACTCAGAAGACAGGAATGTTTCTAAATTATCCAGTGTATTTACACACTTACAGGGTATATTGGAAAGTCCTACTGAAAATCCTTAAAGGTTACAGTTTAAAATTCAGCACAAGTCCTGCTCAGAATGGACTGGTTTCTTACTCACTACATGTCAAATTTATCTTAATGATAATTATGAAACAACACCATCCAGAAAATACATTCTAAAAATAGTTAGACTGAATCCCATTACAGGCAAAAAGCGCCTTCCTTGTTGGGAAAAAAAAATAATCAGGAAAATAAATAAGGGGTTCAAGCAAGCAAGAACTAAATTTTTTGAAGAATTAAGGGGAGAAGCAATAAGCATGACAATTTCCCTCTGCGAGGTATCTTTAGAAAAGCAGCCAGAAGCTTGTTCTTCTACGGATCTCAAATTCAAAGAAGCATTTTGGTTACAGACACGAGCAGGCGCTGCTGCAATTTAAACCCTGGTTTCACTCAGGCACATCACATGCCTGAATGTGAAGATGGGAAGGGAAGATGGAAAGAAAAAGGCCAAGAGGAGCTGTTAAATGGCAGGTGAAGCTGGCTCTTCCAGCTGACAGAGAAAGAAAATAAAATTAGTTCTCTTGTGTACCGGTTTTGGCTCACCATGCTCCAGAAGGGAAGGTATTTGGTGCTGTACAAAGAAAGAACTACTACCACGAGCAGCTTGGGAAGGGAGGAGGTCTCCCCCGTGCTGGAGGCTGTGCCATAATGCAGCAGCCTTTCAGACGGGAGAAGGAATTATTATTAGAAACTGCAAGTGGGCACTGCAAAGGCAGGAGTATAGCTACTGACATCGCCCCTTCCTCGGAGACTGCTCAGCTCCACAGGAAAAATATAAATAAAATGCAACCAGTGGTATGTCCACGATGCGGAGACCTCTCCTTCTCTCTGATACTAGAAGGAGCCCACAGATCTACGCTCCTCTTCTGCAACCAGACAGTTCTCCCTGCTTTGACAGCCCAGCTGTACCAGGCATATAATTTAATTTTCTGTTCTTGTGCTTTTTGCTCTCTTTCATGCAAAATAAACCATTGAGCTGTTTTGCATGACTTTTTTTTTCCTCTTCTTTCTTCTTAAGGAGCACATTAAGAAAATGATCTCCAGAGTCTGCAAAAGGAGACACTGAAATGTTGGTATAAAGGACTGTTAAAATGAGTCAGAAA
Organism: Pedionomus torquatus; assembly: GCA_013398155.1. Classification (NCBI taxonomy): domain Eukaryota; kingdom Metazoa; phylum Chordata; class Aves; order Charadriiformes; family Pedionomidae; genus Pedionomus; species Pedionomus torquatus. The sequence continues at coordinate 7,473 of VZRU01020488.1, read as the reverse complement.
ATGGTGACTTCCAGCAGACCTTATTTTTCTCTTGAAGGTTTTGCCAACTCCTCAGGCCATACAAGGCAGAGAAATTGTGCTAGCCAAGCACTGCACTTGGCGTGCCAGCTTCTTTCCAACACACCCTCAGAACACACAACTCCAGGTTTGCTCAGTAGATACACACAGATTTTACAAATTCATCCCATCACAGCAGCCGGGGCAGAGGAGCATCCCAGAGACGGCAAGACTGCAGAGCAGCCGGGGCTGAAGGGCAGCAGGAGGGATGGAAGTTTCATGATGTTAGCCAGTATTTTTAAAGTTCTGTTACATCACACACGTTTCCACTTCCCTGGTGGTTTGCCGTCTTTTGGCTAAGGTTTTCCAGGCTCAGCTGGAAGGGAAAAAGAGCACTGAAGTCAACGACACGCAGTCCCCACAGGCCCCGTGCTCGGCAGGACTCAGGCCTGTAGAGCAAGGCACGCTTTGTGAGCGGTGGAGGAATACCCCGGGGGCAAGGGAATCAAGCTGACAGAGAAAGTCAAGCATAGATACATGAAACAGCTGTATTACCTGCACAGCTCCTCAGCCAGATCTATTACTTGGCCAGGATCACTACAACCTGCCAGGCAGTTGCCTGGTAGATGGAGGTGGCCGTAACTTCCCACCTGATGCTTCGAAGGAAGTAAAACCTCGCTGCACAGAAAACACAGCGGTGCTGTAACTGGTGCACCAGTTCCACAGTTGTGGAATCCAGTGTCTCCTGCCTCCAGTCAACCTGGACAGCCTCATCACGAGTATCCAGAGGCTAAAAGCCGCGAGTATGTGTTAGCAGTGCTTTATCTACTCACCTACATGGTCAATTGAAAGAACAACTCTGTTCTCACTAGAGCAACAGCATTAGACTTAAAACTCTCATCTTGTAGGACTAGAGGCAAACAACCTCATTACAAAGACTTCAGTGGCACATTTGTTCTGGCTGGTATTTTACCAAGGAAATCAGAGCCCGTAGTACTGAGGACAGAGTACAGCTACTTCACATACATCCTATACAAACTGTCTTTCTTACTTCAAAACCAGAAGAATTTAGACTCAAATCTTTAGATACGTATTCTTTAAACTACCACTTTCACAAAACATCCTGTAATTTTCTAAGTATAAGCACAAGCACACCTTCCAGAAGCAACTCTTCAGAAAAATCAGAACATGCCACTCATTGTGTCATTTAAGAGGTGACTACACGTACCTCACAAATACCGATCTCCACGGCATCCCAAAGAGAAAGTCTGGATGTTGAACATTCACACTGTGCCCAAGAACAAATTTATTACAATGCAGAGAACTGATCAATGTGACCCAGTGAAGCTTCTTGGCTAAAATTAGAATGAGAATCTGTATTTTATTCCAGGCTCCAGTCATTTTCATTACTGAGCCTTCAGCTCTGTCCCTGAAATAGCCCATCCCCACCTCCTGAACAGGGCAGCAGAGGTACATCTAACAGGATGATGCAGAGTGGTCAATGTTAGGGACGTGGACAGGAGGGAGAAGAACATTCTGGTTTTTTGAAGGAACAATTTTGTTTTTTTCACCCACCCACCTGCAGACAGCAAACTGCAAACCAAGCAGTGAACTATGGGTTGACCATCTCGACTGACCCTCAGCCTGGAGAATCGGAACTTGCTGTTGTGATGTAATGATGTAACACAGAACAGGAAACCGCTCTCTCAGCTGCAAGTCCTGAACGCTTGCTGATTTGGAGTTTTATTGCTTCCATGAAATACAACTGGCTTGGGATTTAGAGTTGAGGCTCTAAATAATGTTAAAATTCTGCAGTTGAGAGGGAAGCATGTGCTTAGACACATGAAGTGATGGTAGCGGTAAGTGCTGGCTGCATCCTGATCCACAGCTTCATGGATAGTTTTACCATTTTAACCAGGGTATCACTGCACAGAAATATAAACTGTGCTTTTCAGATGCTTCCCACTACTTACTTAGAGAAGCAAGTGGTAACCAAAAAAGCAAAAGCAAACATACTCTCCACAGCTGTCTTGATACAGGAACCTCCTCCAACTAAGACATGCTGAGAACTGCTCTCCACAGAAACCAACGATGGAAAACACGTTCCAATCTATCAAGATTTTAAAGATCTCAAACCCCAATCAAAGAGACCAGGTCTCTTTTCAGTTTTCATCCTGACACATCTCCTACAGCATCATTGCCAAAAGAGGACGTGATATAAAGCCAGTTGACCAGTTGGCATCTATTTCTTAATCACAAATTAATAGCACAGATAAAACCGGAGACTTGATCATTCACCACCCAAAGCCAAGTACCATCATGTCTTAAGTCTCCACCAAGACTCCTGTCTGTACCAGCTCTGCTCCCTGCTGTATAAACACGTACACGGAATACACAGTGAAAAGGACCTGGGCAGAGCACAGGCTTTGGTAACATTTTTTGTTTGAACACAATGATAAGCAACTTACAGTATAACTGCAGAGTGGGAAATAAGTAGCTATTTTATTTAGCCGATAAGGCTGGTCAAATGGTGTTCTCTCTGCCTGGATGTTTGCTTATTTCAAAAGGGCACTAAGAAGAAATGCAGCAAGAACCAGCAGGGCGAAAAATTTCTGTTTTGTAAACGTTACCATGTGGCTGACTGAAAATCACCTGCAAACACAACTAGTTTTACTCCAATTGGGAATTCGCCAACAAAGGGGTTTTCCTACTACAATAAATCAATTTTACAGCCAACTTGCAGAAGCAGACGATTTTAAGCAAGATCCAAAGCAGCACGAATATCCAGAATGTAGCATCAGTTCAACTATTTTAGCTTTGAATAAGTGCTCAGTCTCTATAATCAGTCTTTTCAGTTGGTTTACAAGTCTTTAAAAATCCTTTTATTGCTTAAAGCACACCTGTCTGCATCCAGAACTGCAGCTCTGGCAGCTTCTCTCCCAGAACGTGGAGCTGTTTATTAACATCATACCACGGAGACAGTGTTATTCCTTCCTGCCTTCTACACGGAGATCACCTGAGCCACATCTTACCAGCAGACTCTTCTAAATTCACAACGAGCGACCGTTTTAAATGCAAGAGATGTGGTACCACCATGGGATGCACGTGGCCTTTTTCAATTACCTTCATAACACAAAACTTCTGCTTCTCTTCTCTTATGTCTCTGCCACTGGCAATTTGTTCCACCTTTGTCCATTTTGTGCCCTCTGTGATCCCTCTTTCACTCCAGTTCGTGACCTTTTGTGTATAGGATGAACGAAGGGCAAAGGCTAAAAATGTCGTCACAGTTGGGCCTCTGCTCTTCTACTGACTGAACCGCTTTGCTGCTAAAAATGAGCCCAAGCTCAAAGTCAGACCAAGGCAGAGTCTCTGTGTCATCAGAGTCCAGGAATACCCAGAAAACGGTTCAGAAGCAACGTGGACGAGGACGCAAGTGCTTTCTTTCATCCAAATTCAAATCATGAATCTGTCGTGGTGCCTGCAATACCACCTACGTGGTACTTAGTTGTCATTTGCATTGTATGAAAGAGCAATAGAAAAAAGAACATCAGGCTCGCTCACTCTTGGCAGGGGTGGGAGGGGAAAGAAGGGAGACAGAAAAACACCATCAGCTGCCGCGGGCTGAGCTGTGTGTATTTACATTTCACAGGCTAAACTATTTAGTGGTTTATTTACACACAATGTTCTTGGAGCAGCTAAAATGCCAGTTGTGTTTTATCTTGATTTTGTGGCAATGCACATAAGCCACAAAATCATAGGAAGAGCCTGCAAATGAGATACGCACCTCGTACATCTGGAAAAGCACGTAAGCCACCGGGAGAAAGATTTTGGAAGCACAGGCACAGCCAGGGTTGAAATGCATTAGTTATGACAAGGCACCAAAATAAAACCCAGGGACTCGAAAGCAACGATCAGATCACAATACGAGTTTATGCTGCAGGGATCGCACATCCCAGTATAACTCTCATCCCCAAGCCAACCTCTGGCACGGCGTCCAGGGGCTGCGGGTCCCCCCCGGCTGCCCCTCCATGTTACCGTGAGGATGGAATCGCAGTCAACTCCATTTTATGCACATTTTGTGGCAAGACGCCAACACAACTGTTGACTGAGCCAAATCTGGGCCCCCTTCAACTAAGCCATCACCTAAAGCAGGGCGGAAAAGCACATGCCTCTCACATCCAGAGAGGCCAAGTTCCTGAAAAGCATCTGAGTTACAAGACAGATTTTTTTTCTTTCTTTCTTTCCTCAGAAAACATCCGATGTTTTAACTCTTTGATGTACACTCATGAATTCAAAACTGAATGGCTGCTACACAATGCAGCTTGAAGTTAATGTGATGGGGAGAGTTCCTGCTAGCAAGTCAAATCATCTGCTAGACAGCCCAAGTGGCCAGCTTCGATCCAGAGGGCAGTTACCATCAGGCTCTCCTCTTGTCAGCGTTCTCAGCCAAGGTGGCAATGGCTGCTCTCCAACTGGAACCTCGCTCTGACAAAAGAGAATGCAGTACAAGCTGGGGAAAGCTTTTTGATCAGTTCCGTTCACTTCTTCCCCCAAAAAGGGTGTTTGGCGGTAGGTTGGCAGCGAGCTTGGGAACTGCATGGAGCATCATCGCTCTGGGAATTCACCCTCCTGAGCAGGAGCTGCTCCTGGACCGTTCCTCTGCCACACAGTGGAGAAATCCCTCTGCTGACTTCTGCTTTAATTATATTTAAGAAATTCTGCTTCTAGTCTGTGTTCCATTATAATAATAGCAATAATTAAAAATACTTCAAACGACGAGTCCTCTAAACCCGGTGTTCCATCCAGGCTTTTTGGCATCGCACACTTCCTCCCCTGACTGACATCCTCAGGGAATGACCGATGGTTATTCTATGCTACTCCTGTTGCAGGGCTGTACTGCGCTCTCTCAGCACATGTAAACTGCTAGGTAATATTTGTCTTGGCAACTAACTTACATACTTTATAGCAACAGACCGCTATTTGACCCCCCGTCCTGCTCCCACACGCAATTTGGTCCATTCCTTTAAACTGCTTCGTTCTGCTGCAACACAGACCCTCTTCCATACCTCTGTTTCCAGCCTGTTTAAAATCTGTATCTCCAGAACAGAGCGGATGTGCTGCAGGAGAGCGACTCAGCTACAAAGAGCCAAGCCTGCAGAGTGGCTTTATAGAAGAATATAAAAGGAAATCACTGTAAAATTTGTACCTACGGGTCCTGGTGTTCCTTCTACAAAGATTGCTCCAACCGAATGCTTCTATAAAAGAAACTATGAAAAGTTCTGTGAAAAAAAAAAGGCATCAACACACAGATTTCTGTGATAACAATCCAATAGCTGTACCGTGCTTTGGCGGGCTGCTGGTGGGGGGTGTGGTGGAGGTTTTTTTTGTTTAAAATACCGTCAAATTTTAGCCATCTAGGTAGTAACATCACCTCAGAATAGACTTTCACACCAGAACTCCTCCTTCCTTGCCAAAGCACACCACGCAGAATAAAAGATAAGCCAACAAAGTGATGTGTCTGGGCGACCAAATGAATTCTCATTATCCATTTATACCGCAGCAGCTTATCAACAACTCCGTGTAAAGCCAGCAGAGCTAACCCAGAATAAAAGTGATGCAGAAAGAGGTGAGATCTGCCTGGCAGAGGCCGTGGCGAGCGCAGCTGCAGTGGGAACGGGGGACTGTGCAGTCACATCATGTGACAGGAGTGGCGCTGGCAGCAGCGGAGGGAGAGCTGCAGCCCCCGTCCTCCCACCCTCCCAAATCCCAGCCTCCAGCACATCACAGACAACACAATTCCACTGCGATGCAGAACGGGCTCAGGGTATATGCTTCTCGATGTTCTGAATTATTGATCTCCATTTTTATTATTTCCCTCCACCAAACAGAACAGTAACACAGCAGTGAATAACAATACAGGCTGTACATTCCTCCCGCTGCTAAGCACTTCCAGCATTTTATCACTTGTAGATCTAGTTTCTCAAGTGAGCACGGTGAACACAAGGCAGTGCTGCTGTTTGCATCATTCTTGCACACACAGCGTAGCCCAACCAGTCATCCTTGTGATCAAATCTTCCAAGGCTGGCAAGGGACATGGCTTGCCAACTGAATTTTGATGCTGTATTGCACCTATGTTTCAAGATAAAAGAACGATCACAATCTCCTTTGTGGCACAGCAAAATATTTCTTGTCTCCATATAGTTTCTATGAATGGGTTTTATGATTTCTGTCGTAAAACACCTGACAATCACATTGCTGTACGCTAGCTGGATTATTCTGGCAGCCCAGAATCACTGGAGAATTATGGCCTTTGCATGAGTTAAGCGACTCATCGTTTCTTTTACTTAACATAAACTGTGATCCAGTGTATCAAGACATTTTTAGAGACTTAATTGATTTGAAAACAAAGCATCTCTTTTTCTAGGAACACGATCTACAGCCAGGTGTGACGCTTCGTAATCGCTCCCTCGACAGCCTGAGCAAGGGAAGTTATGGCCGTTACACAACAGGGTTCACACGAGGCGAGAAGATGCACCAGGCAGTCACCGCATCTGCCAACTTCCACAGCAAGATCCACAGCGGCATGATCTTCCGTGACTTCCGAAGGCTGCTACCGACACTGCGGTTCTGGTGCTCGCAGCAACGGTGGGAGAGCACCCGTGCGCTGGGAGGCTCATCCACACTAGCGTTTTTGTCCAACGGTGCTGCTTTGCATCGTTTTAGACAAGATGCTGAGAATTATGGATTGCATTTAGGCAGCTCAAGTAAAAGCTAGCAATTTTTTTGTATTAAGGGATCCATTTTGCTGGTTGGAGGACTAGAACTGCTCAGCTGAGCCACAGCTTGAGCAAGCAAGCTTGGAGCCTGGTTATTAAATTACAGAAGTGCAACTCGAACTTTGAGGAAAACAGGTCCAATTCTGTGGTGGGAGATTAGACCCAGGCTCTGAAAACCTGCAGTCTTGATCCTGAATGTTTTATCTGGGGCAGCCTTTGGTCACTGACAGTTTTATAGCCAGTAACAGGTAAGAAATCTAGGGTGATGGCAACACGTAACCATCATCCAGCTCCTGTCCCCAAGGACATTTCACATCACCTATTGTCCAAAGCCTTTCTCAATGCAAAACGAGAATTTGCTGAAGGAGAAGCTGCCAAGATAGAAGTTTAAAATGGGAACAAATCCACGACGATTCCATCCAACTTGCAATCGGGGT
>VZRU01020455.1:181-27141 GCA_013398155.1 Pedionomus torquatus | reverse complement strand
GATAAAAATGTTAAACAGTATTGGTCCCAGCACGGACCCTTGAGGGACACCACTTGTGACTGCCCTCCGGCTGGACCTCAGGCATTGACCACCACCCTCTGGATGGGACCATCCAGCCAGTTCCTTATCCACTGAACCCATCGAATCTGTATCTCTCCAATTTAGGATGTTGTGGGGGACTGTCAAAGGCCTTACAGAAGTCCAGATAGATCACATCCACAGATTGTCCTCTATCTACCAACACAGTAACTCTGTCATAGAAGGCCACTAGGTTAGGCAGGACCTGCCCCTAATAAAGCCATGCTTGCTGTCCTGAATCATCTCCATGTCCTCCATGTGTCCAAGGATGGCGTCAAGAAGGATCTGTTCCATGGTCNAGTTCCCCACTGTTGCTCATCGGGGGGGGTGCATTTTCTTTAACCTTCCTTTTCTGGTTAACGTGCCTGTAAAAGCCTTTCTTGTTTTTCTTTACATCCCTTGTCAGATTCATTTCTAGCTGTGCCTTGGCCTTTCTGACTTCATCCCTGCACAGACAGGCAACATCCCTATACTTCTCCCAGGATGCCTGTCCCTTCTTCCGTTTCTTGTGTAGCACCATCTTGCCCTTTAGTCTGACCAGCAGGTCATGGCTCAACCATGGTGGTCTCTTGCCTTCCCTGGCCAATTTACTACACGTGGGGATTGAGATCTTTTGTGCTCTACAGAGAGCATCGTTAAAGGTCTGCCAGCTTTGTTCCACTCCCTTGTCCCTGAGGGCTACTTTCCATGGGGCCCTGTCAGTGTCATCCCCAGCAGTTGATGGGGAATAAGGGCTCTGATTTGGAAAAGAGACTTCATGGCAGCTGGTCCTTCTGGCTTGGTGTGTTCTTTCCCTACCAGGAAACCCTTTGCCTAACAAGATGTGAGACACCTCTGATGCGTTAATTTAAAGCAATTAAAGTGCTTGTGAGCCATAGTTAAACATGCTTGAAATTGAAGGGTTAGTGTGTGTTTAACTACGGCTCACAAACATGACTTGTTTTTCTGTGGGAGTTGTTAGAGGGTGGGGGGGGCAGGAAGAAATCCCATTTTCTGACTCATTTCCCATTTACAGTGTAGATAAAGTTTGCATGTCATAGGGTAAACCTTTTTCAGTCTTTCCTTTTTTATTGTTGGCCACTTCTCATTATGCTTTCCCACTTAAATACTGTAAGCCCTTCATAGGGTAAGGGGAATGTCTTATACTGATTTTGTAAAGTGGTATTAATTTTGGATGTTGTATGTGTTATAAATTGCTGGCAAAATTATGGAAGATAGCTGCTGACCATACAGAAATTGATTAAATAGCTTTTGTGGGTTATTTTTCTCCTTGTGCTTTGCATGTGATCAAAAGATAAAAGCAGCATTACAAAGCAACTACTTCTACCAGCACTGCGAGGTGCAGCTGCCTGTGTGTTTGTAAGACAGCTCCCTTGCTCTGGTCACACTAAATGTTTTCTCTATGAAACTTGCAATAGTAGCCAGAGCTTCAGTGGAGGGGCAGTGATTTCCTTTTGAAGTTCTGTCAGGGAAATGCTTTCAGCCTTGAGGACTTTGTCTCAGACTTTCCAGCATGAGCTAATATCCAGCTTATTCTCTGATATTATGTAGGACGTGGTTTTATTCATTGCTAGGGTGGGTTTTTTTGACTGTTGGCTTTGTTGGTTTGTTTGTTGGTTTTTGGGGTTTTTTTTGGCCTATGTTGTTCACTCTAGAATCTCATCCAGTCATAGCTGCTTCTGATGTGGGAATTCCTTGAGACTGATTTGTTTTGTCTGATGAGCTGCCTTCCTAAGACGAGGATTACAAGAAGCCACCTGTGACAAGCACCTCTGAATAGAAACCTGTCTCTGAATTGGGCTGGGAGTCTGCAAGCAGACTCAAAAGCTGTGGTGCTCCTGAGAAATTCATCTTACTTTCTAGTTGAGTTGTTTGGATTTCCTTTTGAAGTTTTTTGGGTTTTTTTTCCCCCTTTCAGTTAGTTTTAGAGGACTTTTTTTTATTATTTTGTTTTTAAGGGATGCCATTAACTTACTTACTGATAACTGTATTTCTGTTTCTCAGCCTTGGGTATGTGAGCTAAGATAGTCCCTATTGCCTGCCTGATTTCTTGGTTGAACCTGCTGCCTGTGCAGGATTACAGGGCTCTCTTAGCACTGTTTTACTATGCATTACATATTTATTTTCTCTCCTCGATTACAGGAGGAACCGGTCCCACATCTGACACTGGCTGGGGCTGTATGCTGCGGTGTGGACAGATGATCTTTGCTCAGGCTTTGGTCTGCAGGCATCTGGGAAGAGGTAAAACAGCACATGACCCATACTGACTTGCAGGTCCCTTGTAAGGACAGCAGATGACTCAGCTGGGGATTGCTGAGGGCTCTGTGCCTTTTTCTTCCATCTTTTCAAGTTCAGAGCTGTTGAGAGAAAAGTCTACTGCAAACCCAGAAGGTTTTTCCTTGCTGTTTGCAACTCTACGTATAGTTGTCCAAGCCTTAAAGCAAAGCAGAGCCCTTTAGCATGCTGGTTAAATCCACTGAGGCCAAACATGCACTAGGTTTTTCTTGAAGTTTTTTTTTACATAGCTGAAGTCTAAAACAACTTAGTAGATTTATTCTTGTTTATAGTTCTATCACAAAGCCTTCCCTGAGAGTAGTCTCTTCTTGAATGCTACTGTTCTTGTGCTTGAACCATGCTTGGTCTGTAAGCAGCTATGCTGGAGTGTTTTTTTGACAGTTGTTGTTGGCCTTCAAATTTGTGGGGGATAATTTTTGGAGTGACTTTTAAGTTTGCTACCTGAACATTCACACACTGTTCAAGGAGTCACACATATATCACACAAGCCTTCATCTGCCAGGACCAGGGTCCCTTTGTGGTGGGCAACCCCATGTGAGCTGATAGGCGTCCCTTTCCACTCCTGTCACCCCCCCCACACACACACACACTCTTACTCTTGGGCACACTTCCTCCTGCTTCAGACTCAGCGCTGGCTTTCCTGCTGCAGAGTCTCAGGCTTCAGATTTTATAAAAATAAGTAATTTAATTAAAAGCAAGCAAGGTCAGCCCAGGCTGGGTGCCTCCAGTATGGGAAGGACCTCAAACAAAAAAAAAAAATCCCTGGACGATTGCACCGTTATGATCTCTACACCCTCCCCTTGCACAGTGTTCACTTATCTGTTAGTCCAGTGGTGATTTTTGGCTTGGGGTCTTGTGGTATCTCACTGGATTCTTTTTTTCTGTGCTCAGGCCAGCCAGCTGCTGATAGCTCTTGGCTCTGCTGAGGGTTGTAGCCTCCTCCTTTACCTTTTGGTTTATGCTTGTGCACTTCTGCTCACTGGCAGAACATGGAGAACTGAAATGTCCCAGACTTAGGGAAAAGACTACTAAAACCTCAGTGTGTTATCAACATTTTTCTTACACTAAAAGACTGAACACAGCACCTTACCAGTTGCCAGGAAGATTACTATGAGAATTAGCTCCATTATGGCCTAAAGGCTTCAGCAAATCTAGCTGCTCATGCTAAGTAAAGCTAAGCAAACAGTGTAAATCACACCACATTATAATCTGAAGTAAATTACTCTAGTAAAAACTAACTTAAGCTAAGTAAATAATATCTTTCGACAGAGGTCACTTGTTTTTTCCCAGAACATGTAGCTCACACCTGTCAATGAGAAACTGCAGTGCTATTTTCCATCTGTGGGCTAGAGGTACAACTTAAGTTTTTTTAACTTTTGTTTGTTTAGTTGCTTTTCTGTGGGTGATATTCCTTTACCCCAGCTGTGAGACTGCTTGCTTTTGCTTTTAAAATTAATCCTTTAGTGTTGGGAATACCTCACATGCCTAGTAGTAAGATTGCAACATGAAAATTGGGTCAGTCGCTTGATGCACATGGAAGAGAACTGTAGCACTTGATTGCTCACAAATATTGTGGGTTTTTTCATATATTCTTTTCTCTCTTAGATTGGAGGTGGATAAAAGGGAAGAGGCAGATGGATAATTACTTCAATGTTCTTAATGCCTTCATTGACAAAAAAGACAGCTACTACTCCATTCACCAGATAGGTAAGAGTCTGGGTGCTGAAGAACATGGAGATACTCAGCCTGGGTTTCCCACAAAGGTCAAACATGACTCCATGTTTGTTTTACTATCTTAGCCAAAAAGAAAAACCCAACCAAGTAGTTTGGGTAGTACACGATCCTATGCTCTTTTTCTGATGTGATATAAAGCTACCTTTATTATGTATTATGATGGAGTTTTTTTCTTGTCTCCATTAAAACCATCAGGTTTGTCTAATGCTTTAGGTTATATTCATCATCATTTTCTGTACCCTAGCTAACTAAGGTGAGGGGAGCGTGTACAGTTCCTGTTCTCAGTAGGACCTTGTAATATGGGAAGATTGTTGAACAAAGAAATTGTCAGTAGCAAATGGACTAAAGAAGGATGTCACCTTGATATAAACTTCCCTGGTGAATAAAAGAGAAGCAGCCTGTTCCAGTTTTTCCTGCAGGGTGTTAAGGCACCTACAGATTCGGTGAACAGAACTGCAGATTACAGAAGTGGTCCTGGTAATCGAACACTCTTAAGTAGAATTTCTTCTGAAGTAACATTCATAGAATGGTTTGGTTTGGAAGGGACCTTAAAGATCATCCAGTTTTACCCCCTGCCCTGGGCAGGGACGCCTCCCACCAGAGCAGGTTGCTCCAAGCCCCATCCAGCCTGGCTTTGAACACCGCCAGGGATGGGGCAGCCACAGCTTCTCTGAGCAATTGCATTTTGAACTTCTGTGTTACTGCCTTTTGGGGAAAGGATTTATTTTACAGTCCTTGAGGATGTGCTTTTTTCCCCCATCTACAGTAAGATACCTTGTGAAGTGGTAGATTCAGCTGAATCAAAAATGTTTCCAAGTGAGATTTTTTCCCCCCCACACACACCACACACCCTGTTAAATACAAAGTCTCATTAGGAAGGGATGCAGTGTAGGTGAAATTATTTTGCTAATTTATTTTTATTTTTTTCTTATGATGCAGCCCAGATGGGAGTTGGAGAGGGAAAATCCATAGGTCAGTGGTATGGACCAAATACAGTTGCACAAGTGCTCAAGTAAGTGCTGCATTTTTCCTTTTTATCTTTCAAACCATGCAGCAGGGTCATTTGGTTTGTAATACCTCCTAGTGTACAGGTTTCTGCCCATTGACTGAAGCACAGCTGTATCTTCCATGCTGTTAGCAAGCAGCCTCCTTGACCTCCTGCCCTGCTTAAGCAGGACCTTGAAAGGAGCCCTTCTGTCATTCAGATGCTGGCGAGACATGAGAGAAAAGAGGTTTCAAGTGGAGGACAATGCCCAAAAATCTCTCTCCAGGTCCCACAAGTACTGTGCTTGCCACTAGCACCAAGTACAGTACGCTGCAGCAGACCAGAAGCAAGGGTCAGTGCAGACAATCCTTGCTGTCGTTTGGATCTGTGCAAGCCTCTGAGTTGTCTCTGCGCCCTGACAACAGCGTCATTGTTATCAAAAAGCTTCCAGCAAGCCATCAGGTCACTAATGCATTAACATGAAAGAATTAATATTAGCTGCCTGGGTCTCACAGTGATAGGCAGAGGATGACTGATGCTGAAGCACAAGCTGCCTTTAACAACTGGGACACACTGTATTTTGAGAAACATTCTTTCTCCCTTCATCATTCTCACTTTGATTAGATGAGCAAGGAGCTCCCTAGAATAGTCTAGGACTGCCTAAAAACAACTCTCCCAGGTCATATCATATGCTGAATTAGCACAGGATCTGGTATAGGTGATCAGGAGGTACTTCAGGGAAAGTAAAAGCAAAAGCAATATTTTAATTCACTTTTCATTTATTATTGTTTACTTTTTGTGCTGTCTCACTTTCTGGTAACCAGAAGCTACCAGAGTTGGAGATTATCAGGGCTCTTGTTCTTCAGCAGCTACTAAGTACAAATTCCCAGGTATGGTCCCATTGGCAAGCTGGACATAATAATTAATGCCAACAGAGTCTACAGCTCTGATACTTTTATGAAAACATACTTCACAGCATAATTGAAGAAAGCCAATTTCTCCTAATACAGTTTCTCCTCTTTGGTACACCACCATCTTTGTCTCATAATTGTAACTAATCCTTGCTCTTTTTTTTATTATTATTTTCTATTTTCCTATAGAAAACTTGCAGCTTTTGATACGTGGAGTTCACTGGCAGTCCATATAGCCATGGATAACACGGTGGTGATGGAAGAAATCCGTAAGTATCACAGGGAGGTAGAATGTGATATATCCTCTGGCAGCAAGAAGCCAGAACAAAACTAGAGATACAACTGGTGATACAATGCAACAAGCGTGAAGTAAATGATCTATTTCAAAGTCATGTCCAAATGTGCTAAAAGCAGGTGAGAATTGCTGTTCTATGGCAAGGAAGTCCCTTGTTTGACTCTTGCTTCATCTAATAAAGCCTTTGGCTTGACACTGTGGCCTCTGGATCCACAGACCTTCAGACAGTAGGTAGGAGCTGCCTGGGAAGTGTTATCAAACTCACTTCTGGCCACAGGTAGGAAGCAGTAAATGGCTGCTTCCTCCCTCATGTAATGGGGTAGAAAAGCGCTGCTGTAAGGCACAGTAAGAAAACTGGAGCAGATCACTGAAGAGGAAAATGAACACAATTTGGGGGGGTGGGTGGCGAGGAGCAGAAAGAAGAAAGGAATCTATGTCTGGAGTAGATCTCTCATCTTTTAACGAGTCCTTACTTATTTTTTCTTCTTTCTTTTTTTTCTTTTTTTTTTTTTCCTTCTTTCTGTGTGTTTTTTTTTTCTTTTTTGGTGCATCCTGAGAGCAGGATGGCTCTGGCAGCTGAGCAGCTGTGCAGAGTGTTTGTCCCTAGCTACAGTAACTGAAGTTGAACACTGGCATTGCTGCTTGCTGCAGTTCTGCGTGGTCCTGGCCACGCAAGCCTTCCCCTTGGTTGCTTTAGGCTGGCTCATGAGGCCATATGCTTACACAGCACAAATAAACACCCTCTTTCCTGACAGACCAGTATTCTGAAACAGCATGTAGAACAGTCCAGTGAGTGCCAGAGGTGGTGCAAGGTTACAGGTGAGATTGTGGCAGATCCCATTTAGATTGGCTTTGGCTGCCACAGAGCCAAAAATAAATTAACAGGCAATTTGTCCCTAGAGTGCATGACAAGCACTTTATAAAGTCACTACTCTTACCAGGTGGTCTCAGTTGAGAGGCCAAGAAACATAGAATCTGACTGTCTAACATTAGGTACACATAGTCCTGTGAAGGTGTGTGCTTATGCCCTCAGCTTAAACATGACGGGCCAGCATGAAGACAGAAATTGGATTTCTTTCATCTTTAGCCTGAAAACCTTTTTTCTAGAACTGAAGCATGCTGGCTGCAAGGCTTGAATACATTTCAGGCTCTTGTCGGTGTGGTTTGTGTTCAGCACTGGCACTGCTTCAGTGACGTGTCCATGCAGCTTGTAAAATGTGTGGGATGTTGGTTTATTTTCTTCAAATGTGAATCATGATGTACCCATTCAGGGCCTGAAGTTTGCTGTATGAGTGGGTCCTGTGTGTTATATGTCTGTAGATGAGTGTTACAGGTTTTATGCCCCAAAACATGTTGATAGCAAAGCATTTGGAAGGTAATGCTGTTCCACACATTTGTGAAGTTTGATCACTGATACATTCACATTTCTGAAGTTTAATCAGCATGAGGCACGTAGGAAATACCTTTTGCTATAGCAGTGAGGAGAACATCCATCTTTGTCCCTTCGGAGTCAGTCCAATGTATGTGAAAGGGGCTCTTGGGTCCATGTTGGAGGATCCTGTGCATCAGAAAGGTGGGGAGAAACCAAGCCAGTAAAGCCAGTACCTGACAGCAGCCGCAGCAGGAGAGAAGTTGCACCAAATCAATTGGAACACGTTTGCAGTAAACGGTTTAGATCCAGCTGGTTTAGAGTTGGAGATTGTTACAAATGCCAACCTGGCCCAGTGGAAGGATCGTCCCAACATATCCCACACCAGCAAATGCCAGCTGAAGGGGATGCTCACTCCAGCACCTGCTGGCTCCCCAAAAGAACCAGCAACAGCCCTTGTGTCAGTCACAAGGAACACAGACAAAGGAAGGTGCAACAACCAAACAACCCAACAGACTTGTTGGGCTTAGCAGAACAAACATTTAAACTGGGAATTTCCCTGTTACCTCCAATTTACAGTTTAGCTCTAGGCAGATTCTGCTGTGCTGTGGCACCGTGGTGCTGCAAAGCCCAAGGAAGAGGCCTGGTGAGTTTAGTCTCTGCCAAGCTCCCTGGTGCTGAACCTGGGGTTAAACCTGCTTGAGTCGCAGTGCAGAATTGCCAGCTGCTTTGCCTGAGGAGGAAACCTGCAGTGAGAACCCATGTAGCAACAGCCCTGACTTGGCAGCTGATTTCAGATCAACAGAGCAGACAGCCTGCTAACAAAAAAAAAAAAAAAAACAGCCACAGCTTTTACTGTTTTAATAGGATGAATCATGAATCACTACAAACAATGACAATCAATTTTCTCAGGACCTCTGAACACTGTAATATGCCTGTGCGAGAGACGCGCTTGTACACCTTTTCCCTCCTTGAGGGACTGTATAGGGATCAGCTGCGAACTCTTCAGCACAGGTTGTCTCTCCTACCAAGGCTTTAGAGCAAAGTCCCTTTTCTTCTACTTTGGGTGTAAGATTCTCTTTGTTCAGCTGGGTTTGAAGCTCTTAGTAGTGAGCAAGTGCCCTGTTGAAATTGCTGGTGATGAAGGTGTTTGTTTACATCATGTCCTACCTGCTAGAGAGTCCTGGCATTCAGCTCGGGCCAGGAATAAATTAAATAAGCCTCTGGCATTTTATTTAATTGCCTTGGCTTCATGATTAAAGTGCTGCGGGTTTCTTTAAGGTCTGGGTTGGTTTTTTTTTCACATGCCCAGCAAATAATGGAATTGGCCAGTGAGATGAGTACACTTGGAGATGTTTCTGCACTGGAATTTACATCATCTGGTTGCATTACAGCCAGGCTGTGTGTTTGTGTAGAAGGAGGGTGCATAGTGCTTACGGCATACCTGTGCCCCAGGGAGCTTTGCTACTCCAGATCTTACAGGCAAAAGCTCATGCTGAAATTCCAGAGTGTAATGACTGTCCTGCTGTAGGTCTCTGAAGTAGCTTCTGAGTGATCCCTGTTAAAATTTCTGAAGGCTTTGGTGAACTTTAGGAAAATAACTACTGCACGTACTATGTTTGTATCTTGTTACAGTGCTAATTATGGGTGAATATTTCCTGTGTTAAGCTATAACGCTTTCTTTGTTTGGTTCAATTGTTTTCATCCCCTCCATGAACTCCTCTGGAGCTGAACACTCCAGATTTTTTCTCTTTCTGCCTACATGCTCTCTGAATTTGGGATTCTTGCCTGACGACCTCATCAACTCTGCTCAACCTTGTTGGCATAGGTTGTTGCTGAGCTGCTCACCTGCTGGGAAAACTTGCATATTAACAGCCCACCAGATGGTGGCTGTGAGGACAGCATGCTTTGGCATTATCTGGAAGTGAGCTTGGATGAATCACTGAGCTCTACTAGAAGTCCTGCAGGGAGTAAATACACCACACAGTCCAGCACTGGACCTCATTAAGCTTTTCTTTTTTTAGCTGTTGTTTTTGGGGGTCTTTTGTTTTTGTTTTTGTTTTTTTTGAGTGTTGTAGGCACTTTGTATATAACAATTGTTGATCAGAGCTCAAATAGAATTACTCCAGGTCTAGAAATAGAGGTTATTTCTGATGCTTTCTGCTCATGTTCCCTTTCTGTAGGGCGGTTGTGCCAGTCCAACTTCCCATGTGCTGGAGCTGCAGCGTGCCCAGCTGTGGAGTCAGACCTGCTCTATAATGGGTACCCAGAGGACGCGGGGGTTAGAGAGAGGCTCTCACTGTGGAAACCATTGGTGCTGCTGATACCTCTCCGCCTTGGGCTCACAGAGATCAATGAAGCCTATATTGAAACACTAAAGGTAGGGGACATGGAAATGAATTCTTGGCGTTCTCATGCTTATGGACCCTGTTGTGAATTAAGTAATTTCTGAAATTTGGTTCTGAAGTAAAAATACTCAAATAATTGTCTTATTTTCAAAAGAAAAATGTCTTCCTTGTCACAGGTGAGGATGTGTGTCCTTGCAGGCTTTAGTCAGGAAAACGTGTAGGACTTTTTGAGGGGGTTGTAGTTTTTGGTGTTTGGGTTTTTTTGTTTGGTTGGGGTTTTTTAAGGATCTAACTTCACAACTTTAATCTCAGTCATTCTTTGTGTATAGATAGTACCAACCTGCTGAAGCATTTTTTTCAGCACAGCTGTACTGCACTTGGTGGTAACCTGTGTGCTAACAAATGTAGGGTTGTGAGCTTCCTGTGGCTCTGATGCTGGAGCTTGCACTGCAGACTGAGGCTGGAGTTTGGCTGGCTGTTGCAACATGGAGTATCAGAATTTAGGGTCTGCAGACTACTTGCATGAGACAGGGTACACATTTTGCTGTAGTTAACACTAGCAAGCTCTGAGCTGTATGGGTAAGAGAGTTCCAAATTCATGTCAGGTTACTTGCCCTTAACTCAGTAGATGGTGCCTGAGTACTGCAGCTGGGGAAGGAACTTAAAACTGTTTCCTGAATGATCATTCCCCACAGAGTGCTGTTGCAACCTGATGACAGCTTCAGGGTATCTAGCCACTGACTGTGGCAGAGCCAGGACCTGCCTGGAACAAGTCCTGGAGTAATGCTGCTTCTTCTGTTTGGTCCATCTGTCTGTTCGTGTCAGTAGTTAAAGGTGGTTTTGAGCTGCTTCTGTGTTACTTGGAAGCCCTGTGTTGTAGCCTGCAGCCTTCCTGGTGGAGCTTCTCTCCAGAAATGGCTGATTGTGCTGATTTTTTTTTCAGTGTGCCCATCTTTCTTTCCCACTGCATTTTTGGATGTTTGCCTTTGTTGCCACCTACTGTCTCACTGTCTGTCAGCTGTGTGTTTTCTGTATTGCTTTTCCAGCACTGCTTCATGATGCCCCAGTCCCTGGGAGTGATCGGAGGGAAACCAAACAGTGCTCACTACTTCATTGGCTATGTAGGTGAGTGCCCAGAGTACTGCAAAGACTTTCCAAGCATCTCCCCCCAACTAAAAAAAATGCTTGAGGAGTGGTACAGCTCTCCTGCTTGGTCTGTGGTGTGTGCTGCAGGGTTCCTCTTTCCTGCTGGAAGTGTGGAACATTGCTGGGGGCTGAACATTTTTGTGAGGACCTGAGTGACATAGCTCTGAATGGTGGCTGTGGCACAGCCTGTGAACTTCCCCTGCATAACCCTAAATCCTGTCTACATCTCTAAAGAGGTGTGCACAGAGGCCTCCTCCTAGGTTCAGAGCTGACCTCCCTTCAGGGGCTTGGCTGGATTTAACTGTTTTTTAAGTTGTCCCCTTCCTGAAATTCTACAAACTGTTGTCTGTTTACTCTCCTCCTTCCCTCTGATTTTCTGTCTTTGCCCAAGACCTCAGTCTGGTTGTGCTTTGGATTTCTGGAGCTGACGAGCTTACACAGGTCCCTGGAAAGCATGTGCAGGAGCAGTATCCCAACAGTGGCTGTTGCTGTGGAGCAGGCACTTTGGTTCTGCTGGCAGCTGGCTTTTTACCTGAATGAGAAGCTTTTGGGGACGTGGCTGAAAGCAAGTTGTCCCTAGAATGTGGGTTCCTCTGTGTGGTTATGAGAGCTGGCTCTGTCATCACTCTCCCTCCTCTTCGTATTTCACCCTTTGCTTCTGAGAAATCCAGCTCTTTGGAACAGTTCTTCCTGTTGATGTCTCCTTGCCTGTCTGTGCAGGTGAGGAACTCATTTACCTGGATCCCCACACTACGCAGCCCGCAGTGGAGCCCAATGACAGCAGCTGTCTCCCCGACGAAAGCTTCCACTGCCAGCACCCTCCCTGCAGAATGAGCATCGCTGAGCTTGACCCCTCCATTGCAGTGGTATGTTCCTCCTGCTTGTTTCCTATCACCTGGAGGTCCAGTGTTGTGGTCCCTTTGTTTCACAGCTGTCTCTTTCCCCAGGGAAGGGGCAAGGGCGGTGGGTTGGGTACTCTGCAGGCATGCTGTGTGCTGGGCAAGGGCTGCTGCGGCTTTTGGTAGCGTTGGTGCAGAAGCCCCTCGTGCAGGAAGCAGTTTGATACAGGGACATCCCCCTTGCATGGCAATGAAATGCCATTCTCCATGGGGTGGTGTTCTTCTCTCAGGTTTAGTTTGGGTTTTGATTCCTGCCTTTTGGCGGATCCATTCCTGAATCTGTATTGCAATTCTGTGTGGCTCATTTACAGTTGAACCCAAGATGCTTGCCCTTTGTTTCCACGTGGGTTGTTTCTGCCCAGTTTTCCTTCTGCAGTAGAGCAGACCATTACATTGATGCTTCCAGCACCTGGGTAGCCTGGTTTGCATCAAGTGTGTGGGGAGTGGGGTAGTGTGAGCCAATTTAAAAGCAAGGCAGCTGGCTGGTGTAACTGCTCACAGACCAGTTCTGTTCCTCAGCATTAGGGCTTCAAGACTGAAATGATCATTGGACAATATATAAAGGTAAGTTCTTTTTTTTCTTTTTTACAGGGCTTTTTCTGCAACACAGAGGAGGACTTTAATGATTGGTGCCAGCAAATCAAAAAGGTTTGTGATTCTATCACCAGAAAAGGAATATAGGGTATTGCCTTGTTTCAAACCACTGCATGAAGAGTGCAGCGGGATTCCATTTTAAAGCTTATGAAAATAGTTTACTGAAATAGCAAGAAGAGAATAGCTCTGAAATCCTACTGCTGATGGGAGTCAAAGATTTGACAAACATTTTTTCAGCTGCAATGAAGTCCCTCCCTTAAAGACCCCAGAGCACCGCAGGTATCCAGAATTGTTAGTTCTCATGGCTCTGCTCTTGCTCCACAGCTGTCCCTGGTAAGAGGAGCACTGCCAATGTTTGAACTGGTTGAACGCCAGCCCTCGCATTTCTCCAACCCCGATGTCCTCAATCTTACACCAGGTGAGGCTGCACAGGGAGGTAGAGCTACAGGTGAGCCAGTCCCTTGGGTTTTCTTGAAATTGTGTGGAATTGCACGGTGACTTCTAGTATGTTCCTGTTCTGCTGGGATTCTGATGTGAAGCTTTTAGGTCAATTATCTAGTTCTTTGGCTTTGACTAGCAGTTTGCAGATCCCACAGTGCCCAGTTTTTAGAATGAGTCTGCGAATGGTGATGGTCACTGAGGGGAAGAAAAACCCGTTCATAGGGTATCACAGTAGGGAGCTGCGACTTGTGAAAGGGTGCTTGGAGGAATCAACAGGGTCATTGAAAAGACCGAAAACTGAGTTTCTGAGTAATGAAAATGGTGAAAGACAGGGCTGGTCAAACTCAGTTGCAGTGTAAGGCCCTCCTTCCCTCTGCGTGTGCCAATGCAAAAAGGAGCAAGTGCTGGGCAGTATCGTGGCTGTCAGACTCTGCTTATCATGCTAATAATGTGCGCAAACATTGCAGGAAGTAAAGAGTCATTGACAGCTCTTGCCAAGAGGAGTGAGTGTGAATGGACAAACTTACCCTGACACCAGGCATTGGACTGTGCCATCATGTGCATCCTGTGTGTGTTCTTTCTCTATCTCTTTCTCTCTCTCTCTCTTGCCCCTTAGCGTGAACTTTCAAAGCCTTCCTTATCTCAGCTGCCCTTCTCTGTAAGAATGGTTGATTCTGTTAAACTGTCAACTGATCTTTGCCTGTATTAAATTGTCCCTAATGGCTCCCTTTCTTACTCTTAAAAATGTTTTTGTAATGGGCTTCTTGTCCTTCTCCCTCCTCCCTGGCTTGCAGAACCTTTCCCATCTGCTATGGTTCTCTTACAGCCCTACCTAGACTCACTAAAGGATTAATCATACTCTCATTAATAAAAACCAAGGGGGTGGACATTTTCCCCAGACGTTTTGGTTCTCTGCTGCGTTACTGAAGGGAAGGGTGCAGCTCCTCTGAGGAGCACCTCTGGAAATGGTGCTGCCAAGGCCCACGGACATTGCCGTTTGGTCAAGAGCAGTGACACTAAGCATTTGCACACACTACTGTGGCATTAAAGCCTGTCACAAAATATTCAGGGGGGTCTGCAGCCTTGTGTCTATGCTGTGCTTCTCTCTCCCCAGCCATCAGTTAGCACAATTTAGCAACGTTTACTTGGCTGTTCTGCCGCAGCAAGCGTGTGCTTTCTTGAAGCCTGAGTTAATGTAGGTTTCTTCTTTCCTTCCCCAGTTTGCCCATACGTTCTCACCTGAATTTCCCCTATCGTAAAGTTGCTTCCCTTTTAGGTATGTGGTACCTCCTCAACACTGAGTTGGAAGGATGGACAGGGAGAGGTCAAGTACAATGACCTTTCCTCACAAAATGGACTGCAGTAATTGCTTTTGGGAGAGTACATGTTGTGTAATTACATTCCCCGGTAGCCGGATTAAAGACAACTACAGCAGAAAACAAATCTCTAATAAAAGGGGAGGCTGGGGAGGGGGGGAGAAAATGTTCCTGTCTCATTTCATTGGGCCAGAAAACGTCAGGTACAGACCTGGGTCAGTTCTCCTATTTTGAGCCTCTTGAGGCAGAAGTGTCTTCTGCTAATACAGAGCTGTTCCACACCAGGGTTTATGAAGCACGGCGCGCCTTCTGCGCAGAGTCAGTTCTCTCCAGTGTGCTTTCTGTGCTGCTGCTGTGTGTTGTTTCTCACTCCTCCTCAGAGCCGTCACTCAGGTGTGTCACCGAGTCTCCCGGAAACTCTGGGGCTATGACACTCCTGTTCTGCTGGTCTCGCTGCCGCTGAGCAGTCAGTGCGTCCCCACGGAGGTTGTGCTTTCTCTTTTTCTTGCAGACTCCTCTGATGCTGACAGATTGGAAAGGTTCTTTGACTCGGAAGATGAAGACTTCGAAATCCTGTCCCTTTGAAAACCAATAAGAAACTGACTCTGCAAATTTGTGTTATGTGTGGGGAGAAGGGGGGGGGAAGCTCCTTCAAGAGCCTGGGGCTACCGATTTTCATAGGTGCTTGCTGCCACCCCCGCCTCTTGTCCATCCTGGCATTCTGTGCAGCCTCTGAGTGGAGCACGCATTGTCTGCATTGGGATGAAGAACCAAGTGGGTGTTATGGCCTTACTGGCTGGAGTCAGAATTTCTCAGCAGAAAACAGCTGCTGGAAGTGGATGTGGTGGTGCTTAGGAGCTCAAAGCCTATCTGTTACATCAGCAGGTCAGTTGACCTCTGGAGGAGGCATAGAAATAGTTAGAGCACTTAGTCCTTTTGTGGGAACTCCCCTCAGAAGCTTAAATAGAGCCACCCCTCATTTAGCAGGTGAAAAGTATAGTTAATTCCTTCAGCAGCTTCTCTTCTCACTGGCCAACTGGGACCACAGCTCACAACACCAACCAACAGCGGACAAGTCCTGAGGAGAGTGCCATGAAGCCCCGGGAGTGCAGGTGGCCAGGCTTCCTACAGGCTTCCCTGTCCATGCTCCGCCGTGCCCTGCTCCCGCTCACCTCCGGTGAAAAGGCAGTTGGGGGAACTCACAAGTGACTGGTCATTCAATGAGGCAAAGGCTGTCTGGGACAGTGGAGCAGACCCATGCTGCTGTTGGGGGAACATCTCAATCTCTTTATGTAACAGCAGAAAGAATAGAAGAATAGAAAATGTGCGCTTTCTTGCTGAGTTAAGCATTGTGATAAAGCATCGTGCTTCTACAGTGGATTAACCCCTACAGGAAATATCTTCAGGAAAGCTGCTTCAAGCCAAAAAAAAACCCAAAAAACAAACCCACAAAAAATAACCAAGGAAGTCTGCAGCTGGGAGAGGTGAAAGGGGACAGCTGAGATCTGCCAGTCGTGTGCCTGCTTGTTCCTGTGCCCCAGCGTGCTGGCATAGCGCCTACAGAGTTAATCTTGTTGGTACCAAAACTGTGAGCTACTTCTGAGTCCTCAAGGTATTCTTGGTGGATTGATAGGCAGTTCCTCTAATTATTCCTGTTAGACATTCCCTTTTCAAATCAGAGAAGGTGCCTGAAGGTCATGTGGGCTTCCCAGTGGTGTTGGCACCTTTCCTTTTGGCTTCTGCCAGCTCCTCCTCCCTGCAGAGTATGCACAAAGGTACCGTAGGAGCTAAGCCAGAGAATCATCCCAAAGAGGGCAGTAAAGACAGAATGCCTTGAGGTCAAATTATACTGGAAACTTTGGCTACTTTAAGATGATGGCTCTGCCTAGGGCCCTTCTCCACGTGGAATTCAGAGGAAGGTAAACTGGAGGAGGGCCATTTTAATGCAAACCGAATAAAAGTTGCTGAAGTAGTTTCCCTAGTGCATGCTGCAGATTGCAAACCTGTTTACAAGGCTTTGTTTTGTATGTTTAGAATTGGAACCTACCTGTCAGTTAATGCCCAAGGATGGTGACAGCTGGCTAGAAATGACCTTTCCCCCCATGACTGACTTACTGATGCTCTAACTGTCCCTATGCTATCCAAAAGCAGAGGTTTGAACTGGGAACCACAATGCTTCTGTCACTAAATTATTATTATTTGCTGCTTTCTGCCTGCTTCTCCTCTTCTCTTGTGTAGTTAGGGGAAGAGGCAGCAGAGGAAGTGGGGCTGTGCTCCACTCATCTGCTTCCAATTTGTATCTGAATAAATAGATCTAAAACCTTTGCTTGTCTTCACGTTCTTGCATGTGGAGTGAGGGAGGTGGTGGGTGGTATCTAGTGACCCTGTGGTCCGGTTTTGACCCTGTTAGGGCAGTGAAGGCAGATGAAAGCTGAAGTTGAACTACATGCATGGGTGACTTTATCTTCCTTTTGGTGTACTCAGTAGAACAGGCACTGGCTGCTCGGGACTGCTGAGTTCTGGTGAAGTTCTTTTATGGTCCTGCCCCAGAGGGTGAGCACCTGCAGACAGGCTGACAGACAAGGGGGCAAAAAAAACCCCCTACTTCCAGCGCAATTCTGCTACTTGAATTTTAAGCAGCATAGCATCTCTCTGCTTCTAAAAGCTAAGCCCTTCCAAGACAGGATGTGCTTTTTTGGCAAGTCTTGGCCACGTGCACTTTTGAGGTAGAGGGGAAAGAGCCAAGCAGAGGCTCAAAAGTTTTTGTGTTGGTAGGTGAAAAGTGCAATTTGTTTCCTTTCAGAGTGTATGCCTGCTATTTAACTGGTAACTTTCCATAGCACGTGTTTTCAGCCAGCCTTTTAAACCCCAGCTCTGCAGCAGCAAACGTTACAGAAGTAAACGCAGTCAACACAATCACCCTTTTTTGTGTTTTGCCATGCAAGGGCAGGACACGGTGCTGGAATCGTAAAGCTGTACCCTCCATTGCCATGGGCAGGTCCTTTCTGAGACCTACTCACTCGGCACGCATTCCCTCCTGATGGGTCTACGAGAAGAGTTAGTACTTATTCCATGTTTGTGCTTTTATGGTGGAGGACTGCTCACCCAGACAAGATTTTACCCGAGTTGTTAATACAGCCCCGCTAGCAGAGCTAAGCTCAGCTTTCTTAGATATTTAACAGGTATTTTTTGTATTTTCAGTCAGGAGCCTAAAGCTAATATGAATTAAATGACTTCTCTCTCTTCTTCTAGTGCTGCTGGCAGGGCCTGTCTCAGCGTTACAGATGCTCACCCCCTTCACCAGGAGTCTTTTTGCCCCTGGGTGCTGTGCAGCTGTAGAGCAAAGGCAGCAGCTTTTTCCATTTTGGCTCATGTTTGTATTAGCAATTCTGTTTTAAACATGTACCTCCTCCTTCCTGCTATAGGAATCAGTTCCATCCACCTCTCAGAGTTAGAGCAGGATTT
Organism: Pedionomus torquatus; assembly: GCA_013398155.1. Taxonomy (NCBI): domain Eukaryota; kingdom Metazoa; phylum Chordata; class Aves; order Charadriiformes; family Pedionomidae; genus Pedionomus; species Pedionomus torquatus. Next base: position 9,265 of record VZRU01020455.1, on the reverse strand, counting down.
AATCCCTCTATCAGCCAGCCTGGATGTGAGTCTAGTCCGCACCACTAGAAGGCGAGTTAAGTGTCCAGCACAGATTGATACTAACTTTCCTGAGCATCCAGTGCCCAAGCTCAGTGCATCATGCTTTAACATTCCAGTTTGTTGTAGTTTGCTGGTTGTTACTGATTACTTGGATGAATTCATTGCTCATCTGGTTTGGCAGCCTGTGCCATGCTGTTTAAATTGTGCTGGGATCTGGGTAGAAGTCAGAGGTGCCTCTGGCTCTGGTCTTGGCCACAGGAATAACTTGACCAGTCTAAAATCATTTGAGCCACTCACCCTTCAAACTGGCCTCACGATGAGCTAATACTTCCATTTCAGACACTTGCCTGCCCACAGGAGTTCTGTTTCTGTGTTCTTCTTGCTGAACAGCTGGGGAGAAGACTGGAATTCATTTCCCCCTTCGTTCCGTGGCTCTAGCAAAATGCTCTCCCTGGATTTAGTGCCTAAACTACAGCACCTTTACCTCCTATATATCCTTCCAGAAGTGATCATACTGAAAAGAAAGAAAAAATGCCTGTGCAAAATGGTTAAAAAAATTTATTAGCAAGTCCTCTACAATCTGGGATGCATTTACTAGAGACAAGACAGAAAAATCAGAAACATGGCTGTGCCCCCAAACCGGGATTGCCACTGCCAGCCTGTGTCCAGGGGAAGCCTGGCACTATGGGACAGCAGCCAGAAAAAGAGGGAGATTTTTATAAGGAATCCGATATGTGCTTGTCACATGTCCATGTGTAAAATACAGCAGGGGCTGTGCAGGATGCAGGGGAGGAGCACATAAAATGCCAAGAGCATCAGCATGCCGCTGGACCCAGAAGAATACATGGGATCTAAGCTGGAAAGTGATGTAGAAGTCACCCAAGCAAGGCAGATCCAAAAGATGAGTTTTCCCTTAGGTCTAAAACAATAACTGGCATAAAGTTTTATTTCCAGAGTTCTCCTAAAGGTTTATTCTGAACTTCCCGCATGGTTTCCTCTGTGATGGACTTGATTTCTCTGTGCAAGTCTTCTATGCTCTTTGAAGCATCCATTGTCTGTTTCCAAGAAAAAAATAATGCAGAATTCCTCAATTAACACCCCCAAAGGAGAAAAAAAGTCACTTTGCTATTACATCTGCTCCCCACATTATCCCTATTGTCAACATTCATGAGCTAATTACACCTGTGCACTGTTTCTGGAGAGGAACTGGGAAAATCTATTTTATTTAGGAATAGTTGTGGGGCTGGATGAAGGGAAGCATGAGAAAGGGCTGCTGAGTGGTGGTTGCTGACAGTCTTTGGGGCAGGTAAATGTTCTTCATCCTGTGCTGTAGTGTCCCAGGAGTGTCAGTGTATTGATCCTTGGGTGGTTTGTCAAAATAAACTCTACCCATGAGAACAGGAACCTCTAGAAATCAGGAAATTGTCAGAGCTGGAAGGGACCCCTAGAGACCATCCAGTCCAACTCCCCTGCTAAAGCAGGATTGCCCAGAGCACATCACTCAGGACTGCATCTAGGCAGGGCTTGAAGGTCTCCAGAGAAGGGGACTCCACACTCTCCAGGGACCTGGCACCCTCACCCCAAAGAAGTTCCTCCTCATGCTTAGATGGAATTTCCTATATCCCAGTTTGTGCCCATTGCCCCTTGTCCTATCACTGGGAAGCAGTAAGAAGAGTCTGGCTCCATCCTCCTTCAACCCACTCTTCAGATACTTGTGAGCATAAAGCCTCCCCCGAGCCTTCTCCAGGCTCAAGAGTCGCAGCTCTCTCAGCCTTTCCTCCTCAGGGAGATGCTCCAATCACTCCATCGTCTTCGTTGCCATCCATCCATGTAATGTTCCAGTTTCAGATTTATTAGGGTATTTTTAAACGCTGCAGTAAACGTGGTCATGCTCTACAATGCTGGTGTTCCTCAGCCTGAGGTTAAAGAACAGCAGCATCGCCCCCAGGTGGTTGAGAGAGAATTAATTTAACAAAAATACACGTGCTCTCATATGAGGCAACATGGAACTCATGGAGCATCTGTAAACCCCAATTTTTGCCAGAGATCTTTGTTAATTCTTTTGAGGTATTGTGTTATGGTACGTGTTTTCTGTCAGCCTGGTTTTTTTTCCAGTCATTGTGAGGTAGAAAAGGCAATTTACTGGCATAATTTTTATTCAACTAAAAGGCCTAGTTTGGTGACTCGCACATATAGGTCCTCCAGCCTTCAGGATCTGAGAGTACACACAACCTCTTTCATGCTACAGAATCGTGTTTACCTGAAAACAGGCTGCAAAGAATTTAAGTTTAATTCAAACAGTCTGCTCGTTTGGCTAATCTGTGTACATCTCAGCTTCTGGTGACAAGGAATTTACCCATAATCCGAGTCCTCCTGTGTCTGCATGAAAGCTACAGACTAAACAGAAGATGCTGCCCATGTCTCATGACTGAGCACTGAAGCCTTGATGGAAATCACAGAATCACAGGAATCACTAAGAAGACTAGTGCTGGAAGGGACCTTAAAGACCATCCAGTGCAACCCCCAGCCCAGAGCAGGGACACCTCCTACCAGACCAGGTTGCTCAAAGCCTGGACCCAACCTGGCCTTGAACCCCTCCAGGGATGGGGCAGCCACAGCTTCTCTGGGCAACCTGGGCCAGGGTCTCACCACCCTCACAGCAAAGAATTGCTTCCTGAAATCTCATCTCAATCCTGAATCTCCCCTCTTTCAGTGTCAAATCCTTCCCACTCACCCTATGGCTCCTCCTCCTGATTCCGGAGCAGGAAAGGGGGGTGCAGAGACACGATGGGCACTGATGTGAGACACCCCCACCCTGGTCCGAGACAGGCCCATTAGAGTTATTGCCTCACCTTCCAATTTAACGTCTTGTCCTTCATCAGATGATAGAAGGACTGTAGAACTTTCTCTTGGAAGGAGCTGTTCTCATAACGTTCATTTCCAAAGTTCCCTCGTTCCGCTGCTTCTTCTGGACTTAACTGAAGGAACAGAATCAAATCTGGCTTTGGGAGTCCAACGTCAGGCTGTTTGCACCAGTCTAGGCAGAAGTTCTGTCCCAAACAAAGACAATTGAATTTGAGGTAAAAGATAGGAATGTGAAGAAGGGAAAGCAAAGCAGCAAGTTCAGCCGGAGAGCAGGGTGGGGAAGGAGCAGAGAAGGGAGAAGGAAATACCCAAAATACCACACACATCTACAAACTGAAAAGGAGGTATCTCAGCTTAGACTGTGGAAATTCAGCCCCGGGAATTGTGTCAGGTGCTGTGCACCTCTCATGCTCATTTAAGTCAGAGCTAAAGATTTTAACGTCTCTTCTGCAGAGCCTATCAGAGCTAAGCACCAAGCCACGTTTTGAGCCTTCATGCAACAGTTCCCAGTCCAAAAGAAAGCTGTTCTCAAACACAAACACCGCACAGCTTTAGCGTGGATCTTTCTGGGCATGTGGAGACCCCTCTTTAAATACCCACCTGACCCCTTCTCAGCCTACCCAGGAATTTCAGCCCAGACACAAGAGACAAAGCCTTCCAAACTTTTGGATTTTGGTGACAAATCTGAAGCATTCCACCAGGATACTCGAATCCATGATGTGGAAAGACCATTGAGGCTTGTCTGACCCCTCTGTTACTCCTGACTGCTCACCCATGTGGGCACCTGTGACACCTTCAGGGTCATCTTAAAGTATGAAGAGTGACTGCTGGGGCTCTGGAGATGAGGGTACAGGGCACTGAGGCCCAGGATTTCCTTAATCCTTCCAGGAAAATGGAAAAAGGCTTGAGCAGGAATGAAGGTAGGTCAACTCTCGGCCGCACAGCTGGTGTGGCAGGCAGGGCTTCAGCTGCTATGACCACAGGACATTCTTTGAGGAGGGGCAACTACTGAGCAGGGATGGGATGCACCTGGTGAAGTGAGACAAAAGCCTTGATGTAACAGGCTTGATGAGTCAGAAAAGAGCGTTAAATGAGGTACATCAGGGGAGGGTTTACAATCTGTAGAAAACCAAACAGGAGTCCAGGAAGAAGTGTCTGGGGGCGATGATAAAGTAATGGAAGCTTTCCCGAACGCAGCACAAGCCAGACAGAGTAACACATGTAGTGGGGTGGGGCCTGCTACAGACTGCCTGGCTGAAGGGAGGATGTTGATGAACCTTCTTCCGAGACCTGGAAGAGAAGGGTGACAACTGCACATCCTGGTACTCGTGGAGGATCTCAACCCACCTGCCTATCTGCTGGGGACAAGCAATCCAGGTTTCCAGAGCATGCTGAAGAAATTCTTGACACAGTGGCCAGTGACGGGCCAGCGAGGGGAAGCACCCTGCTGCATTTGTCACTCATAACTGAGAAAGAACTGGATGAAGATGTGGAGGTCGAGGGCAGTGGCTGCAGCAAATATGAGATGGTGGTTTAAAATCTGGAGAGGACTCAACATGACAAACAATTGCCAGTGTGGACTTCAGGAGAGGAGATTTAAGTTTATTAGGGAGCTGTAGTTTCGCTGAATAGTAGATAGGGACAGTAAGAATCTTGTTCATCCATTCATGGTGTCACTAATTAGATGAGGCATTTGGCTATTTATCAAGTATGCACTGGAGCATGTGTTCCTTTTCTGGGTCTCATGAAGGTGGTCCATCCAACGAAGACACAGCCAGTAGCTCTGTCAATCCAGGGAGCTTCACAATTTAGGTCATCACCAGATCCCATGTCCATTTTTATGGGTGATTTCCATTACTACAATATACCTACATATTACTATCCTACAATAACTACAAAACAACAAATCTGTAATTAAACTATAGTCAATTTAATTAAGTTCTTACCATTGTCCATGCTTTGTTAGCAAATGTATGTATGATGTCAGAGCTAAACAGAGCACAATTTGACAAACATCTGGCAACTTTCTCCTGTCAGTAATCTGAGAGTCCCAAACCTTTTAATAATGCATAATTACCTGTGAATCATTTGCCACGTGCTCCCAAAAGGAACCCTGTAAATTTTATAGAGGTAGCATTAGGTCAGTTCTTTGGACTTACATTTTTAAATGTTGGTATTTCCTTACCGTCTCCTCTGCTGCCTCTTCCCAAGATTTCAGTGTTGTTTCAGATCTAATTGTTACGCCTGTTACAAAAGCCTGATCACCTCAAACAACCACCAAGCCTGGTTTATATAATTCATTTTGATGGCCTCTTAGCAGCAGTTCTTGGAATACCACCCACACTTTCCTCTTGACTTATCTGCCAACAGGTGACAAATTTGCTTACGTCTTTTAATCCTGGTGTCTTGCACTGCTGGGAAGCGGCCAATAATCCATAAATAAGTCTCCTCCTCAGCCTGACAATGTCAACAAGGTTTGATGTCTGTCTCTCGCCCCCCTCATGCCAGGAATTCTCTAGTGGGATAAACATTTGCATGAAGTTGTAGTGCAGTAAATCAACATCCTCTGAGGAACTTCCCTGTAGTCTACAATCCAGTTATAACCGATTTTATCTTTTTCCAAAATTGGAAATACCACAGCCCTAAGACTGGTCCAATTGATGAATTCTCATTTTTGCTAGCTACAAGGTCTCAGATTTTTAGAGCAGGGATTTCCCATTCTGACACCAATTCTTCACCACCTGAGTCTGATATTACCATGACTGCCTTCGGTTCCCAAATAGATGGTATTTTGTCCTTCTCACCTCCATCTACAACCTGTAATTGTTCAAATTCCTTCTTGTTTAACAAGCCTGTAAAGTTTCATTCAGAGACCGTGCAATTCTGTGTGGCACACTAAGAATCAACACAAAAAGTCTGGTGATTCCCAAACCTCCCTCCTGAGTGCTGGAATACAGGATGGCAACATTGGTACTTGGCGACCATTCCTTGAAAGCAGTTCATAGAGCTAGACAGGTTTTATATCAGCCATATTCACTAGACAGATCAGTTGTGGGATCACATACCCTTTAGAGATGTCAGCTTCTGAAACGGTGTTTAATAATGCCTTTCCAGCTTTCTCCAACCATTCTTCTACTTTCTTTAGCAGTTCTGGTTTTGATATTCCAGTCCATGGGTCGCTATACAGACCTAGGTTCTTCTCAGGTGACAACTACCATGTTCAATCACATTGAGGGGTGGTGCCATTAACTGTCCAAGAAGAACAGTCATCGTTCATATACAAGTCTTTAATTGACTGGCTGAAGAAGCCACAGCACTTTGTCCTTTGTGTCTTGAAGCCAGTTAGGTCACAAAAGGCCTCTACAATATCATATTTTTCTGCCTTCTTTTCCATGACCCATTCAGCTGCACCAAATCCTCAGCAAGAGCTATAGTTACTATAACCTTTGAACAGTGCTGGCATCCACTGCCCTCCTCTTCCAGCTTACGCAGCAGGGGCTCCACAGACAAGTTAAACAAAATTGGAGATAAAGGACCACCTTGCTTAACATTCATGCAAATTCCTCTGTTTATTCTTCAGGTGTTCATCAGTGGGATGCCCTGGGAAACTCCCATGGAGAGCAGAGGCCCAGGAGAGTTAGTTGATCCTCCAGGACAGCCATCTCAGAGCACCCAACTCAGGAGGATCTTACAGCTGTGCAGAACAACTGCATCTGGGTTTTTGCTGGAACAGTGTTAATGCTCTTCACAGTAGCTGATACTTGGCTGCATTTTGGATCCATGCTGATGACAGAGAGATGTTTTCATTATTGCTGAGCAGGGCTCACACAGTGTCAAGGCCTTTCCTGCCCCACCAGTGAGCAGGCTGGGGGTGCAGAAAAAGCTGGGAGGAGACACAGCCAGGAAAGTGGACTCAAACTACCCAAAGAGATACTCCGTGCCATATGACACCATGCTCAGCATATGTAATAATGCGGGAAGAAGGAAGGGGGTGATGGCATCTGCCTTCCCAAGTCACTGTTACATGGTGGAGCCCCTTCCCAGAGATGGCTGAGCACCTGCCTGCTGATGGGAAGCTGTGAACAAATTCCTTGTTTTGCCTTACTTAAGTGTGTGGCTTTTGCTTTACTTATTAAACTGTCTTAATCTCAACCCATGAAGTTTATTTTCACTTTTACCTGTGATTCTTCCCCCATCCTGCTGCAGGGGGAGCGAGCGAGCAGCTACAGGGTGCTCAGCTGCCAAGTGGGATTAAACCATGACAGACACAAATGAAGGTGACAGATGAGCCAGAAGGCAGAGGTGGGGATGTGAGAAACTCAGGCTAAATGAAGAAAATAATTTTTCCCATAAAGGCGAGCAAATATTGAAAGAAGAGCCCAAAAAGGTTGTGGTTTTCCATCCCTGGAGACAGCCAGATCATAGCTAGATGCGACCCCAAGCAGCCTGCCCAACACTTGACCTACTCTTGAGCAGGAGGTTAGGCTGACTGAATCCCAAAGGTCCCTTCCATTGTATGTAGCTCTGTTATTCATTGCAAATTTACAGGCCAGTAGCTAGAGCAAAGATGAAGAATCTCAAATAAGTCACATAATCGTTCTCCAGAATCACGCAGGCTGGCTTTCACACAGCCAGGAGTCCACCCCGATTTACAAAATATAACCCAATTGCTCTTCCTGAGGAAGGCAAACAGACCCAGTCAAGACCTGAGATGGAACTTGCACCCCTCAGTTTCAACCCTCGTTTCTCCAGAGGGGAAGCCTGGGCCACAGAGACCAGTATCTCTATCAGGCCTCTAACCGGAGCTGTTTCTTCCAACATAGAGAGGGCAGGGCCTACTGTAGGTCTCGCTCACCTCTTTGGCACTTGTGAAGGCCACTCCAGAAAAGGCATATCTGTCAACCACAAGTGTGACCCCTTGATGTAGCTTCTCTTTCATCAATGGTCTGAAAACCACATGGGAAAAAAAGAAAACAGAGTTAAATTCTGATTGGTGTCACTGTGAAGGAGTGTATCTAAGACAGCTCATGAGGAACTTCACTGTTAACATCCATCAATCAACAGTGAGGATCGTGGATAAATAGCAGCGTTCTGTCCTCTAACAGACATTAAACAAACACGCTTTCAATACACCCCCACTCAGCGTGCCCCAGCGCCAAACCCTGCTCTAGGCAGCTCCACGGCTTACAGGCAAGACCACAGGTAAACTATTCAGCCACGAGCAGCTTAGTCCTCTTCCCTTTTTACATGGTGCAGTATATTTGTGACACACCCTGCCTTGCAAAAAGAAAAGTGTCCATTATTTACAACAATGACATCTCTTATTTCAGTTTGCTCATCTGCCTTCCCCAGTTTGGTTGGCTCCATCACTATGGCAGAAACAGCAATGCTTTTTGTTGTTGTTGTTTTTAAATAGAAAACATTTTGCAACAGAGATTTCCAGGTAAAAAAATAACAGGCATCACAGGCATCAGATTTCCCACACGTGAGGGCTCAGCTGGGCCAAATGCACAGGCAGCCACGTACAGCTGAATGCAGCCCTCAGCAAGGGGAAGTTCAGAGACGATTCCCTGACCCTCTGTCACTCACAAAGACTTCCTTACAAAGCAAGGAATCTTCATTCAGGACAGTCAATTTAGATTTTAGGTTAGTACAGTCTTCACTCCCTAGTTCTTGAATCCAGCACAGTACACTGATCAGAAACAGCACACCTAATGAAGGCAAAAAAACCCAAACCCAAACTGTGGGATTTGATCTAAGACGACATCCAGAGCTGTAAGAGTTCTTAAGTCACTGATTCCAGCCACCTTTCCTTCACTAAACATGATCATACTCTTGTACTTACTGTACCCACTACAAGCTAAAACCCCAAAGATGATGTAAGGCCTCCATTTTTTTTTTCTTTTAAACTTAACAAAAACGATCATTACACGTGCTCCCAGCGGTTAGCAGAGAAGAGGAGGTGAACAGTGTGATCCTCCAGGTTCTTCTCCTTCAGCAGGTAGGAGCTGATCAGCCGCCCAATCTCCGTTGTTCTGTCTGTAAGAAGGAGGCAGAGAAGCAAACGTTACCCTGAGCTGCTCCGGCCAAAGGGACACCCACCTGTCCCGGGGGGACGTCAGCTCGGCTGAGGTCTGTCCATCACAGATGGAAGGGGGGCAGTCTGTCTGTCACGGCTGGGAGGAGGTCGGTCCGTTC
>VZRU01020450.1:11129-23148 GCA_013398155.1 Pedionomus torquatus | reverse complement strand
TTTCCCCGCGGCCAGCGGGGGCTGTCGCGTTCTCTGGGCCGGGCTTTGGACCTGGCGGGCCGCGGGCAGGTCCTGGCTGAGCCTCCTACCCTCAGTCCCTTTCCCGAGGCGATGCGGTTTAGTTTGGGATCTGGTAGGATGTAGGAGGAGTTCGGATTTCCCCTCCTTCCGGTGCTCTCTGTTTTCATTTATCAGCACTAACCTTTATTTGTCATTGTCCCTAACCTTGTTTGGCTCCTTCTGGAACATTTGGGTCCCTCTGGCCCTGACTGATGGGCCTGTCATCTCCGAACGTTACGGTCTTTCTGTCATCCCTCCTCCTCCAGCAATTACGAGTGCCCTGAGCGACCGCAGACCTTGCCTGGAATGTGTGAGAGATTAAGAGTAGCAGCACTGTATTTCGGTAGCTTTCTCATCATTCACCCCATTTTTAAAGGAGAAGGAGTGAAAGCACACCAGAGTGTATAATTATCCAGATTTTTAACTTCCTGATGAGGCCATCGTTAACGTGATGCTTGGGGTGACGGCAGCGTGGCTGAGGTTGAGCTGCCTGGGCCTTGGAGTTGAAATCCTTTGAGCTGTAGGATGCTACACGGAGGAGACCGACGTGGCTTTCCAGCCCGTGGCAATGCGCTTTAAAACAGAAAGGCCCCGAAAAGTCATCTTGAGGAATGGGTGCCCAAATCTGTTTCTAGACATCCTGTGCCAACCCACAGGTTTGGGGGCCTGCTCCTCCAGAGTCTATTTGGAAAATGCTGTCGGTGTGTGCTCTCTGCATTGCGTTTTGTACGCCCTGGATGAACAGCGAGGGCTCTGTGATAGGAGAAGGTGATTGACAAGAGTTCTTTACCTGCGATTTTTCTCTTCCCTGTCTGTGTGTGTGGTGTTGAATATGAGCTACCTGATTCTTTCCAGCGTGTGTCATTAAGCTGTAATACATGTATTATTGGCCACATGATTCTTTTTAGAATCTTTGTGGGATTAACAGTTTGTGCTTGGGGAGGGGCCTTGTAATTCTGAACTTTTTAAACACCCAAAATGAGCAAATTGAAACTTACTCTCTCATTTTATCTTTTAGATCAACTCATATGTAGAGTGTTGTGAGTCTATGAAGCACCTTAGCAGTTTCTTTCACTCTTCCTAGAACACCAGGTATCACAGGAAAACTTCACTTTTTTGTTACAAGAGTTAAATGGCATCCAGAACCGGCAGCGGATTACCCACCTCCTGCTGAGTGGATGGCAGCACCATGAAAAATGTAATATTTCAGAAAGTGTATTTCATTTTCACAATGACCCTCTGCTTGTGGCTGTTTGTGTTGATATTTGGGTTTATCGAAAGAGCGTAAACTTCCCAAAGGCTGTTTGTGTGTGGGGTGGGCGCAGTAAACAGGGACAAGCTGCTGCTGTTCACAAAGATTAAGTCTCTGCAGCTGAGCTGTTTGAAAAGTTCTCTTGGCTTTACCTCTTGGAGGTTTTGTCAGGATCAAAACTCCTCTTCTAAAGCAGGGCTGGGACACCAATTTCCCTGCAGCTGCTCAGGGACTCAGATTAAGAAGCTCTGTAGGAGTTAGCTGGAAAACAATAAACTGGTTTTTGTGTCCTGGTGAAAGGGGTGGTAAGGAGAGGCTGCGTCATCAGAAATGGGATGCTCTGAATCCAGAGGGTGTGAATTTTAACCTGTTGTGCTGATTTTTGTCCTTCAGAAAGATCTCTGAAAGCAAACACCAAGCAGTTTACATGTAGCACATGGGAAGCGTGTTTGGTTGCATGCTCCAGGCACAAAACCCTGTTGGTTTTAAGTAGTGTTGGTTTAGCATCTGACCAATTTATGTCTTGTAACACGCTTCAGAGCAGCTTAGCATTTCCTTTGTGCGGACAGGAAATCATGGTAAAGAGGCACTTAAAATTATGAGAGTGGTTTTGATAATTGAGGACTGACCTCTACTTCCTAAATTCCTTAATCATAAGTTAACACATGGGATTTTTTTTCATTAGTTCCTGAGTCATGTAGAGCCAACAGATTGTAACAGCAAAAAGGGATTAGAATTTGGGGCCAAGCAGAAGAGATAGAGCTGCTATTTCCATTTACAGGGAATTTGAGGCAGGAAGAAGTGAAGAGACTTGCCCAGTGATGCACACTTTATCACAGAGGCGCTTTGATATCAAAGTATGATTTCCTCCAGCCTTAGAACTTACTCTGTGATTAGTTGTTTTAGTAACAGTGCAAAAAATTATTCAAGTAACATTGAAATTGCTTTAATTTTAAGAGTAATAGGAATTCTTGTTCAACAAAGGAAAGCTCTGCCCAGATCTGGGTGCTTGGGTGTGTGGGGAGGCTGGGGAAGTCCCTGTTATTTTCTGGCATTATCTGATGAGTGCATTGTCATTTCATAATTCCCGGAATTTGGCACATCGTGAGCCTGGGGTGAAGCAGAGAGCAGCTAACAGGCCGCTGCTCATCACTCAGATAACAACAATGGGTGTGGGGAAGGATGTTAAGATTATAAATCCTAAACACGCCAGAAGATCAAGATGTTTCACTTATCTCTGTGGCTCCCAAAGGGAGAAATAAACTGGTAGATGTCTTTGAAAGGCTGCCTTGCCATCCCAGGCAATGACAGCGAAGCCTCACAGCTCAGCTTAGCAAGGGGAGGTACATCCTGTGGAGTGTGAAAAACATGATTGCCTCATTGTTCTTGCAAGACCTTCCATTATTTTCAGTTTGTTTATTTGGTGAAGCTTTGCCAAGTTTTGAAATGAGCAGAACCTCAGAATCGCTGCTGTGGCTGGGCTGTAGAATTCACTTGCAAAAGCATTTGGAGAACTTCTTTTTGTTTTTTTCTTTAAAAGAAATGTGACCCGATGCAAGCGTATACATTAATACTATTGCTTGCCTGGGTGGACTGTTTGATTAAGAAAGACCTGTGAATTAGCCAGGTTAATTCCAGGACAAAGTTCTCATCTTTCCTGGATTAACACTGTAAAGGTTATGGCTGGTGCTGGTACCGCATGCTACTGTGGAGCTGGTTGGAATTGGACCAGGCGATGATGGCTACAGAATTGTATTTTTATATGTCTACCTGGTAAACAATAAGCAAAGCAAAGTTGTTTTAAGCCAAAAAATTGAGTTTTGCAAAGCGGTTGTGAGTAACCTCCAAGGCAGAGAGTATCTGCCGTGATGCCTGGGGCTGCTTAAATGTGTTTTCCTTCTCTGCCTTCCCGCAGGTTTCTTCCTTCCTGGAAATTCAGCAAAGAGTTAGCGTTCCCAGGCTGCTGGATCTCTTCCATGTTAATGGATAATATTTGATATGTGCCCTGTAAATCCTGCCCTGGGACTCTGTGACCGGTGGGGTGCCTGATGCCTGTAATCCCCATTCCCCGCCGGGTCCGTTCGTTCCACGGCCCCCACACGACCTGCCTGCATTCGGCCTGTGGCCCGGTAAGGACCACTCACTTGGTGCGTACCAAGTACAACAATTTCGACATCTATCTCAAATCCCGATGGATGTATGGATTCATCCGTTTCCTGCTGTACTTCAGCTGCAGTCTGTTTACCTCCATCCTCTGGGTGGCACTCTCTATCTTGTTTTGCCTTCAGTACCTTGGCATCCGGATCTTTCTGCGTTTCCAGTACAAACTCTCCATCATCCTCCTCTTACTGGGGCGAAGGCGGGTAGACTTCAGCCTCATGAATGAACTGCTCATCTATGGAATTCATGTGACCATGCTGCTAGTGGGGGGGCTGGGATGGTGTTTCATGGTATTTGTGGATATGTAAATAAAACAAGCGCATGTGGGCTGAGAAGGTGACTTTTCTTCTACCCCAAAATGTGTCGATATCCTATTTTCTTTTTTTATATAAATTAATTTATTTATCAGTGCTACTTTTTATTGATAAATTACACATTTGTCTCTGGAATTTGTATTTTTTTGAGGGTTGAGGTGCCATTTTGATTATCAAAGTGCAATACTTGATTGCGTGGTTTTTTTCTTTGCACAGTGCAAGTTAATATAGATTTCTTCTAGTCCATGGGAGCCTGCCTTGCTGCTGTTCTGTGTTCCTGCGGGCATGAAAAAGGCAGTGATTTATCTGGAGGACAAAAGCCAGATAACTTTGCACCCCACGCTCCTAATCCATCTTCACCCTTTTTCTAAAAATGCTCTGTAATGTCTCATGTAATATGTGTCCTACTTGACCGGTGTTATCCTTTCTCTGTGTGGTTTGCACTTTGAATATTCCCTGCTAAGAATACGGAGCCAAATTCAACAGGGTGTTTGGAGTTGGTTTGTTTTTTTTTTTTCCTGTTTTGTTTTTAGATTCATTGGAGATATGTGTTTGACCCACTATACCATTCACTTTAACTTAATTATATAGCTTTGAATGGCTTTGTCCTTTTCAGGCAGTTAGTGCTGAGTAATTGAGTCTTACCCTAATGGAAAAAATCCGCAGGAGTGATGGGAACAGAGTTGGATATTATGTGCTCTCGGAACTCCCAGTCACGGCAAATATGTTATCATTTTGTGGTGATTAAGGGGAACCCATTGCAATGCTCCTTAATGTTTAGGTCTTGGCGTTTGGTTCTACTTTTCCCCGAATGGATTAGTTCCAGTTTTCTCACCGAGGTGCTCCTGTCGTATGGAGTACTGTGAGATGAGACTGTCTTACCTAGGAGAGACTAAAAGCAGAGCGTAGTCTGAAACGGCATTAAAGGCTCTCTGTGATTACAGAAAACATTCCTGCAGCAGCGAGTGTGGGGTCACTGGAGAGCTTTATGAACAGCTCGAGAAGGGAGTTAAGCATTAAGCTCAGTTTTACCAGTCTTGATCAAAAATGTTGGGCTGTTCCTCTGCAGTCAGTCAAGCAACTTTATTTACAGAGTCCAGAAGCTGGTGTAAAGTTTATTTTTATTCTGGCTTTGTTTATTTGTTTTTCCTTATAATGAAATATTGTTCTTTTCCGATGTTCTTTAAAGAGCTGTTTAAAAACAAATTGATAAAAATAATGGAGACCCTTTCTCCCCTGCTGCCTGAAATCACGGGGGTCAATCAGAGTCGGACACGTAAGAGCACAAACACGTGGCTGCTCTTTTATGATCTCTTCGGTTGGAGATGTGAATGTGTTTGAGAACAAAGCCAGTTTGCAGACAGGGAAGGATGCTTCAGATTTCAGCTTGTGAGTATTGCTGCCATCTTTTGCCGACATACTTTGATTTGTAGCCTTATGGATGTGAAATAGAGAAGCTTCTGCCTGAAGCCCAAAGCTAGAGCAAACCCAGAAATTCTCTCATTATCAAGTGTTACAGATAATGCCGACTAAACACACGGAGATGAATAAATAACAAGCCCTGGTGGTGTGAACTTTAGATTGGCCCCATGAGAGCCAAAGGCTGTTTCTGCAGGAAAGATGTAGTGTCAGCATGTGTCACAAACTGGTGTCTGGAAGTTTCCTCCGAACTGTGGAGCTCCCCAGGGCTTTGTTCTGGGATCGCTCTCCGGACGCAGCATCTTGCAGGTCCAAACTACAGCTTTCTCTGCAGGCAGAGGGAGTTCCCAGTAATTCCCATCCCAGTGCTTTCCTCCCCAGTACAGCTGTCAGCCCGGGGCATTGCAGCTCTGGTGTTGCAGACTGTGGGACTCCTGGGGTGTCTCTGCTCAAGGATTTCTGCAGGAAGCAGGTTACAGTTGGCCAGCAAACAGCCCTGGTGCCAGCCGAGAGACCCGCTGAGAGCTCAGGGAGGCACTGCCAGGAGAAACTCTCCCTTGTACTTTGCAGGGTGGAGGTTGGATGGTAGGACCTTGGAGGGGCTGTATTTCACCACTCCTTATATTGATGGGTAAAAAGGTGATTTGTGGTATATGTAGGTGCTGCTTCAGCTCGTGGGTGCTCTTTGTAATGGATACGCTCGGATGCGAGACCAAACCTGTGGTAGTTTCGTTGAGGATCCAAAGGAAGTAAAGGTCTAGGCTGTGATGGGATCAGGAACTTCCCTGGTCCCAACCTGCTCTTTGAAAACCCACACAGGAACAGGGTGACATGGTGAGCTTTGATGTGTATGAGCTTGGAAACTGGAACACCGATCATGCGATTAACACATCAATAGCAGGTGGTTCTTCCAAGACTAATTTGGTCAAGGAACAAAGGTTGTGGGTACGAGGAGTCTCATACTTACCTTTTCCATCGCATGTAATTTGACTACAAGCCAACTTTATTCCACAAATATGACAACCTGAGTGAGCTGCTTTTTTTTTTTTTTTTTTTTTTTTTTGGTTGGTTGGTTTTGAGTTCTGCCCGCTGAGCAGCTGGCTGCATGGTGGCGGTTGCCCCTTGGGCTGGGACATCTCTGGAGGTTCCTCCTCGAGGTTGAGAGACCCCTCACCAACTTCAGACCCTTGGTATGTAACTGAGACTGCGCGTAACCTTGCATCGCAGGGCGTTGAGATCTTGTTATGGGTAACTTTGGATCGTTCTATCCTCTGTGCAGTAAGTAGTAGGTTGAACCTTGCTGTAGGACTTTGTCAAGCCTCACTTCTGCAAGCTCTTACTTCAATAAAACCACTTTTGCTGCTCCTTTGGCGGTGGTTCTTTAAGCAGCCCAAACCTCCTCCGCGACGCTCCTGCCACAGCAGTTGAACAAAAAAGGGCTTCTGCGTTGCAGTTGGTTGCTTTACTGCCCAGACTCCCCAGCAGCTCTCCACACCCAGGCTCAGCTGGGCGTACCGAGGAGAAAGCACAGGTCCTTATCAAATCACACCGAAAAATAGTATTTGCCAATTGTCCAAAAGGTCCTCAAGAGAGACCCTGGGGACAGGTGTTTAGAATACAGTGGAAGGCGATTTCCCTGTTCTTCTCTTAGAAGGGAGTCACATACCTGCTGCCAGAACCTCAGTTCTGCAGTTGCACACAACGATGGACAACCCAAAGGTTAAATAATTGAGGAGGTGGCCTCAAAAGCACTGTGGAATTCAAGATACTCTCATTCTTAGTCCTTACCAGCACTTTGACACCTTGCAGTGCTTGGGTGGTGTGATCCTACCAGCGGAGGGGAAGAAGTGAGGCCCCTTTGAAGTCATGCTGGCAAGGAAGAGGAATTAATTTTCAAATTATTTGTTTTATGATGTAATAATTTGAACGTTTTAGATCTTTGTGAGTGGAGAAGTATTTGGCACCTTTGTGGCACTTTCCCTCTTCAAAGCATTTCCCAACTGGAGCTAATTAAACCTCACAACATGCCCAGGAGATTGCTGAATAAGTAAAAACTTGGTAATGGTTCAGAATTTAAATTCAGTATTTTTAAATTTAATTTTTTTTTTTTTAAAGCTTTTAGGAGTAATTTGCCAAAATATTTTTTTTCTCTAGGAGCTGAGATGCTAAGTTTCATACAAGCTCCAGGGGAGCCAAGCCACAACTGAGGGAGAGAGAAAGAGGCAGGGAAAATGTTATATTAAGTGGATGCAAAGAATAAACTGATTTTTTCCCTCTCTGTTTAGTTTAATTATATTTTTTCAACCTGGCATTTTTAATAAAGGGGAGTAAAACCCCAGACCTGCTAGAATACAACAAATAAGGAGACAGGGGAAACTGAGCTTTCTGCTTTTCAAGAGTCGAACAAGTGGTTTATAATGATATTTTCCAAAAATATTTTGTGTCAAGCAGGTGTTTGCAAACTGTGCCCCACAGGTGAAGTTCGTGTTCTTTTGGGTTTTCTTACTTTTTCCAAATTCATGGGTGCTGGGAAGGGGTGGATCAGGCTCCAAAATGTGTTAAGTCTTCCCTTCTTACTGTATGGAAGGCTGGAACTCTAAAATCTTTTGAAATTTTCATTTCAGCATTCTTTCATGCTGTTTCCATCCTGAACACTGCGAGCAGCTGATTTGCTCCCTGCCATTTATTTTTTATTCTTTTAATGTTCGGCCTTTAAAGATTGTTATTACCCTGAACTGGGTTTAAAATGGCCTCGAGAGTAATTAGGAAAATAACTAGAAGTACTGATTTGGAGAACTTCCCCTGTGAGTCCTAGAGTCCCTCCAGAGCTTTCGGGTGTTTGGGTGACAGAGAGCCTCCGGTTGTGTTGCACAGACTGACGACCAGGGGTGACGGTATGTGCGGTGGCAAAGCTGCCTTGGCCTGTGGCGTAGCCTGTAAATGTATGAAGGAGAGTGAAGTGTTGGAGTTTCACCTTGATAACTCCTCAGAACATGACACCAGCTGGTGTTTTGGGTGCCTGCTAAATTCTGTATGAAACACGCCACCTACATTAAACCTTTTTTTTTTTTTTTTTAACATGTTGATGGATTGATTGCTTGGGAAGGAAAAAGGAAGAATTTCGTCGTACGGTGTCGGTATCCTGATGTGGGGATGTCCTAGACCCTCTTCTCTTTGCACTTGAGCAAACAGAGCAAGTGCCTGGTAAAGGCAAATCAGCCCCTCGGTGGTTACACCTCAGAAGCGTCACTGAGATTTGGGTAAAACACCTCTTTTTACCTCTTTTTAAGTCATTCAGCAGTAAGGGGAGAGCCAGGAGCACAGTGCAGCCCTCTGGCGCCGGGGCTTTGGCTTTATTGAGCAGACTTCGTCGCTTTTGAGGGCTTTGAAGGAGATGTCACTTTCTATTGAGGTGCACATCAATTAATTACTAGAAGGTGCTGCCTTTCCTCTCCTGGCGTGGAGCTGAGCTTGCAGTGCAGAGCAGGACACGGGTGTGATGATTCCTGTGGGAATAAAGAGGAGTATTTCTACTATGATGGACTTTGTAAATCCTCTTGTTCTTACTTGGAAAGTGCAACAGGGATGTGCAGCAGCACAAAATCCCAAAATGGACTGAGCTGGAGGTGAAGAGTGTTTGTGTGCACAGAGCAGCCCGCATCCCCGCGCCTGTATGAGATGCTCTTTTGTGTTATCCCAACTTAACAGCTGAAGAGTCTTGTCTTGGAGGGCTTGAAAGAAAGGGGAAGGAGTTTTCCAAAAGAGAGAATGATCTGGGCAAGAATGCATGTATTTTCACTTTTGGTATTACATGGGGAATGGTAAGCAACACTCAAAAATGTGGCTGGTGCCGTCGGCACAGTGGCGGATGGCAAAGCTGGGTGGGGGCTGTGGGGCAGCAGACTCCATGACAGTAAAAGGCCCAGGAATGTGCTACAGAAAGGTGCATTTTCTGTTATTATTGTGGAAGAAGTGGTTTGCCCAGCTCCTAAAGAGAGCTTCTACCCAGTGCAACTGGCCCAGGCTGGGAAGCCGGGTGACCCGCTGCCCCAGCCCGGGGGGTCCCCGGGGAGCAGCCCCCGAGGCAGGCGCCGTGCCGTGCCAGCAAATTCCGCTTCTTCCCAGGGGCTGCTCCGAAAGCAGAGCCTTTGGCTTGTGCCTGTCCAGCTTTTAGGGTCAGCATTGCCATTTTCCAAAAAAGCAAGCCGGGGGCCTGTTCTGACCCCATTTGCAGGTGTGAGTCTCAAAAAGGCCCTGGGAATGGACAGGAGAAGAGACCAGCCCTTTACCATAAAGGGCCTTACCTGCCTGGAAGCTCGTTGTAATTCTCCCAAGGGTTCTCCTAAATTGCTGATTTGGTTTCTTTTCACCCCGGGGAGGTAAGAGACAGCGTTTCCTCCCAGTTGTGGAAAATAACATGGCACATGTACTTTCAGGAACAGCTTTGGCTATTCTGGAGCTTCTAGCACAGACAGATAGCACGCTGTTCCAGTGAAAACGTTGCTGGAAAATAGGAAGCCTTGTTATCTTTTTGCCTTTTTTTATTTAGCCAAACAAGGTTTCCATAGCTCCTGGACAGCTCTGCTGCTGGGAGGAAAAAAAATAAAAAAAGCAACCTCTCATTTTTTCACCTGCCAACTCTCTGCACTAATTTTATCCTCCTGCTTCAAAGCAGTCATCGTGCCCAGAAAATGTCAGTTCAAAGCGAAGTTTTGTCCAGTAATGAGCCAGTGAAAATTGTTTAGTGTAAGATCTTCTCGTGCAGCTATCAAACCCGTGCTTAGGTGGGAGCAGAGCTGGGCTGTCGGGGTCTGCTCTGAGCAATCCGCTCGGGTGGCTTGAAATTCAAAGCTGTGTGCATGTGTGGCTCCGAGCTGATCTGCCCTAGAACAGGTTAACATAGAATCCTAGACTGGTTAGAGTTGGAAGGGACTTCAAAGATCATCCAGTTCCAACCCCCCCTGCCCTGGGCAGGGACACCTCCCACCACCCCAGGTTGCTCCAAGCCCCATCCAGCCTGGCCTTGAACCCCTCCAGGGATGGGGCAGCCACAGCTTCTCTGGGCAACCTCTTCCAGTGCCTCACCACCCTCACAGTAAAGATTTTTTCCCTAATACCCAATCTAAATCTCCCCTCTTCCAGTTTAAAACCATTCCCCCTTGTCCTGTCACTACGCTTTCTGACAAAGAGTCCCTGTCCTAAAAGAGCATCCCTGCTTGTCCCGCGTCTTTCTCAAGCCAGACATCTCCTTGGGGAGGGGGGAAAGACATGCCTAAGGGCTGTATAAGCACGATGCTCTTCTGAGCTGATGCGTGGCAGGAGGTGATGGTTTGGAGAACCTCTTCCCTCCACCCCGCGCTCCACTGGCTGCAGAGAACGTGCTGCAAAAATGTGTGATCTTCCCCCAAGGGGGAAAGTATGTGAAAGTGTGTTCCTCTGGCTCTGGCTCTGCTCCGGCTGGCGCTCGGCAAGCGATGGAGGCTGGAAGGGCCGCATCCTGACCTCGGGTGCACAAGATGGTAGTAAATCACAGCCTCTAACACAGGCGAAAGCCAACTTTCCCCTGCATGGAAAATACTCTGTGTAACACCAAGAGACAAATACCAAAGCCCTTAGCTGATTCTTTTTTTTTTTTTAAAATAATAATAAATCTCCAGTTGGCCCTGGTGAGAGTCTTGCCTGAGTAAGGACGTCAAGATTATGCATGCTAATTAAACGAACCACCCATCCCTTCAGAGATGCTCTCTGCTGGGAATTCCCCTCTGAGTAACTTGCTCCCAGTGAGGAAAGGAGTTGCATGAAAAATTTCCCAGATGGTGAATCCGTTAGAGAAAATCACAAGCTGTTTGTGGCTTTTTCAAACAAAAAAGAGCACGGGAGACGCTGCGGAATAAATTTGTTGTTGCAAACCATTTGCTCAGTAATGGGGAGAATTTAGATGGGCAAAGAGGTTTTTATTTTTTTTCAGAGGAGCCTTATCTCCCTGCCTCTAAAAATGAGCAATGGTTTAAAAAATACCTTACAGCAGGGTATATTTTCAAAGCTGAACACGGTTACTTTAATGATGCCAGTTCATTTATTTGGACATCAAGGGTGTCTGGAGCCACCGGGGGACGGTGGCCTTGTCCATGCGAACCTCCGAAGGAACAATTGCTGCTGTGTGAGACACCCGCCTTGTGTGTCCGCCCGGCACAAAGGAGCTGTTTCATACAGAGCTGCCGTGTCCTGGTGAGTCTCCTGCCACCGTCCCCGTGCCCAGGGACCCACACAGCCCCGGGAACCTAGTCCCAGCCAGCCCAGCTGGGTGAGCACAGGGCTGACCCTCACAATGTCTGTGATTTGGGGCTGACGTGCACCCCAGGAAGGAGAGGAGGCTCTGGGGGGGGTGCTGGAGCAGCCCCCTTTGGTTGGGGAAGGCATTCGGGCCGGGGCAGGCGTTGGCAGAGCCTGGCACATCCTGGGGATGGATGGTGCCACTTTGTTGGAAGCTCAGCAGAAGGGAACGTGTCCCACGCACCCACCAGCCCCTTCCCAATCGTTGCCCGGGGTGGCAGCATGTTGAGGTGCCAGGCTGTGCTCTGGGGGCTCCTTCCTTCACCAGAAGGGGACAATGTCCAGGGAGGGGACCAGTGTGTGGCTGGCACTTGGGAGAACTTGGATCCCAGCTTCATCCATCAGAGCCCGAGACACCACATCGCTGTGCGCAGCCTGGCGTTGCTGCCTTAACTGATGTTGCCTGGGCACGTTCCACTTCAAATCTGAATTTTCATGGAAAGCTCCAAGCCAAGAAAAAGTCTTCCAAGCATTTCTTCTT
>VZRU01020450.1:286-11104 GCA_013398155.1 Pedionomus torquatus | reverse complement strand
TTTTTTTTTTTTTTTTTTTTTTTGGGTAAATTTAAACTTCAAATGATCACTGCTTAATAGCTTCTTGGAAATGCATTTCCTTGCCATTAGGTGCGATGTAGGCACCATCAGCCCACGTCCTTTTCATAACCCGGTGCTCGTTGGTAAGGATTACATAAACATGCGCTGGCTGGCTTTTCGCTGGGCTCGGTTTAGGAGAGATTTATGTACTTTCAGGATTTGTAGGAGTTGCTGAGCTTCAAGGACCGGGGGTCCAGCGCGAGTGGCCACAGGGACTCGCACGCAGCTCTCTTGTACTCCAGCCTTTCCTAACGAACCAAGCTGGTAGCGCTGATTTGCCAACAAATTTCCTATTTACTGTTCACCAGAGCATCGGTTGTGACAAATAAACAGGAGAAGGCAGCATTTCACTGAAAGTGTTTTACGTACTGGTTAAGCCAGTGGACCAAGAGAGCTCCTCCGGGTGCACAGGAGGGCTTGGTTGCAAAAGCTGTGGCTGTGCTTTGGGCTGGGTGGGGGAAGGACACGACTGCTTTTTGGGGCTTTGCAGCACTAGCCGGGTCCAAAATCACAAAAACGCATTTATTTCTGAAATTTGAGTATCTGAAGGGAGCCTACAGGAGAGCAGCAGAGGGACTCTTGGTCAGGAAGTGTAGTGATAGGACAAGGGGTAAAGGTTTTAAACTGGAAGAGGGGAGATTTAGATTGGATATTAGGAAAAAATTCTTTCCTGTGAGGGTGGTGAGGCACTGGAACAGGCTGCCCAGGGAGGTTGTGGCTGCCCCATCCCTGGAAGTATTTAAGGCCAGGCTGGATGGGGCTTGGAGCAACCTGGTGTGGTGGGAGGTGTCCCTGCCTATGGCAGGGGGGTTGGAACACGATGATCTTCAAGGTCCTTTCCAGCTCTAACCATTCTGTGATTCTATGATTCTATCTGGCTGTCCAAAGCCAGGGGCCAGCACTTCGATTTGCACTGGCAGGGGGGTAGTTTCCACAGAGGCTGTTTGTTTAAACGGTGCCTGTGCTCACACGCTCCCTTCGGAAAGGGGTGAGAGCGGTGCCTGGTTTTGAGAAAACACGGGATAATTTCTCTGATCAGTAACGATGGATAGCGATATGCTACAAGGAGGGCGAGCAAATTTCACCCTTCAAGGACTGTCACTGCTGACCAGAGAGGGCAGGAGGGGACCCGTGCTGCTTTTTCCGTTCTTTGGGAGCGGCGGGCACGGATGAAAAAGGCTATAGGATTTTGGGGCTCTTCCTTTAAAGCATCAAGCACCAAGAAAGAACTGAAGCAAGAACCAAGACCTGTAACCCGATTCCAGCTCTGGATAAACGTCAAGTTCTGCCAGAGTCAATGGCATACTCTCCGTGCTTTCAGCGAGGTCAGGATTTCACCTTGTGTTCTTCTCAAACACAACTGCCTGTTCTCGGGGAAACAAATAAAACACCCAAGAGCAATGCTCGTAAGGTCGAGTTGCGATGTGTGCATGTACAGAAGATGTATGTTGCTTTGAGTGTCGGTGCACACCACCAGACAGATGAAGCCAAATTCCTGGAGTCCCTCATTCCAGGCCACTGCTGTGGGTTTTTTTTTTCCCAGACGGTGTTGCTGTTGTAGTTCCCTCGTGGTGGCCGTGCTGCCCGTCTTGTAGAGAAACCCCCGCCGCCTTCGAGAGCAGCGGGACCATCAGCAGGAGGATGGTTTTGCCTTTCCTACCTGAATGGCAAACACAAGGGAGCCTACAGGAGAGCAGGAAAGGGACTCTTGGTCAGGAAGAGTAGTGACAGGACAAGGGGGAATGGTTTTAAACTGGAAGAGGGAAGATTTAGATTGGATATTAGGAAGGAATTCTTTGCTGTGAGGGTGGTGAGGCACTGGAAGAGGTTGCCCAGAGAAGCTGTGGCTGCCCCATCCCTGGAGGGGTTCAAGGCCAGGCTGGATGGGGCTTGGAGCAACTTTTTCTGGTGGGAGGTGTCCCTCCAAGGGTGGTTGGAACTGGATGATCTTTGAGGTCCCTTCCAACTCTAACCGTTCTATGATTCTATGAATTCAGCCCAGGTGTACAAGCTGCACCTCCCCGGGGGGGCTGGGGGACACAAAAGACCCCGCTATAAGGAGAAGCGCGTGGTGCCAACCCCTGCTGCTCAGCCTCTTTGGAGAAACCACTTCATGGCTGGAGATCCCACTGGGCGAATGTCCCCATCAAAACCAGAGCTGGGCCATGGCTGGGTTCATTGACAGCCCATGACCTTGAACATCATTTACATCCTTCCAGCACATGATTCGGGGGAGAAAGCCAGGGCGGAGGCGGTGGCACAGGATCGAAACGTTTGTTCAGCAATTGCTGCAAAAAAAAAAAAAAAAAAAGAAAGAAAAAAAGAAAAAGGAAAAAAAAAAAGAAAACTTGCTTCAATCTGCAGAGATGCCAACTGAATTTTTTGTTTTGTTTTGGCATTTTGGAGGCAAGCCAAAAAGCAGGATGTTGTGAAGTCTTCAGCAGTTACTGCCTGCTTGTTCCATACCAAGCATAACTTTGGATATATTTTTATCGGCAAACTCGGTCCCACGCATCTTGATGCGCGACCAAGCGCCCTGGCTGCGGGGCTGCGCTTCCAGATGGGCGCTGGGGAGGGCAGAGCCGCTTCCCTCCCCGGCTTTCCGAAGCCGGAGTGGCAGGAGCTGGCAGCCTGCAAAGGTATCTTTAATTTTTTCTTATTTTTTTTCCTTTTTTTTTTTTTCTTTTTTTTCCCCCGCTTCCCTGCCAGCTACTAATAAGAGGAAGAGCAAGTGGTTGATTTGCTTGGAGAGGGGAAGAAACCCGAGTTCTGTACCCGTTGGGGTCCCTGCTCCTCGCTCCCAGCGCAGGGGAGGTTTCGGCGCGGTCCTGGCTGCCGTTCTCCGACAGCGGCAGTGAATTTTAGGATATTACTTTTTGCGTTTCGCGTGGGGACGAGGCGCTGCTGCTGCTTTGTCAGCAGAAGGGCCTGTTCTCTCCCTTGCACAATAGAAAACTGCTGGGTATAAATAGCCTTTCATGCCTGTCACCTCGGTGACTTTAATGGCGATGCCCTGATTTAAGCCCCGCTTCCAGAAGATGCTTCAGGTGTGTGCGCTCCCCACGGGACTGAATGCACATCTAAATGAAACTCCTGTCTAAGAGGCTCTAAGGCACCGAGCCCATGTGTTAACGCTTTCCAGGGTTGGGACTGGTGCGAGGAAGGGAGGACGGAGCCTGTTGGCACCATTTAAGCGCTACAACTGTTGCCTTTGCAGTGGATCAGCTCTCAGAACAGGGAGACATCTTAAGATTGTCTGACAAATATATGTACATTCGGGGACCGCCAGCCTTGAATTCCTAATACGGTGAAGGGTATTGAACATGACAGAGCTCCACGGAGGATAGAGGTGATGCTCGACCTGCCTGCCTCAGCAGGACTGGCTGGAACAAGCCCCCGGGATGGCCAGGATGGGATGGCAGCCCCTGGTGGGGGGGACAGGACGGGTACCCAGCACCCAGCGGGCACGGAGGGAATGGGTGTTCTCCTGCCTCCCTTGTTCTTCTCCTGCTGCTTCGTGGAGAGCTTCACAGCTCGCTCCCATCAGTGTTTTCCAGTCCTTACCGCGTCGTGGCCCCAGTATCAGCTGGGGTCAGTAAGAATTGTCAACAATACTAATAATTAAATGAATTATCTCAGGGCATGTAAGGTGAGGGCTGGGCTGGGTGCAGAATCAAAAGCTGAGCGACAGGAGCTCTGTGTTGTGACGAGCTGGGCAGGAGCAGCCTGATGGGGTGGCCCAATCCCACCTCGTCGCTCGCCCCATTTGCCCTGCCAGCATCCTGGTTGCCCGATTGTTCCTCAGAAGAGCCCCCGAGGTGACTATGGATGCCTTTTTAAATGCTCATCGTCACGTTATCTATCAGATACATATTTACAATCATTCATTAAATTGGGATGTACGTTTCATTCTTCTTTCTTAGAATATTAATGCCTACTCCTGGCTGAAATGCCATATGAATATTCATTAAAAAATCAATCAGTTCCTGTGCCAGGAATGATGTCATTTGAGCAATAACTGAAGCAGTAATCGAGCATGCTATGAAAAAAACGATGAATGCCATCAGATCTAATGTTTATTGAACTCCGTGTGGGTAAATCACAGCAGGTTTTTTTTCCAGGCTTTTGTGTACATTAACTGGTGCTCCAGTTCCTGCTCCCGCCTGGCGCCGGTGAGCCCAGCCCAGCCCAGCCCCACCGGGAGCGGGAGCGCTTGGGAGCAGGTCCGAGGTGTCCCACAAGGATGGATGAGCCTGGGGGCCGGGCGGGACATCACAGCGCTGCAGAGCTCCTAATGAAGAGCCCGTTAGAAATTTGTCTTCTAACAATGGGAAACAAAAGCTCTCAAACCTGTTGTGGGAAACCTGGGGAATTAATAGGCTGAAGTCTTCTTTCCTATAGATCTTTGGCTGGCAAAGCTTTTTCTCATCACAGAAGAGTGTTGTCCTGAGGGAGCTGAAGTGATGGCTTTTCTTGGGTTGTCCTCTCCAGTTTTAACAGTGGAACTACCAGGGCTCCAAATCACTCAACATTTACAGAGTAAAGGGTAACAATGTGCTTTGGGAGAGATCATTATTACTCTAAATCTTCTCGAATTGAGACTTTCTCAACAATAGCAAAGGAGCTGTGCCAACTTGGACTGTGGCTCCCGTGATAAGATCACACCCTGGTTGTGTGGGAAATATTTAGAGTTTTGGCTGGAATTCAGCAGCAGGAGTCGCTTTGGAAATCTTTTGTGTGCCACGCACCAACCTTAGAAAAGAGGTCATCGTCAGGATCTGCTTTTTGCTGGAGCTGCCATATTAAAATCCTCCGTCGGCTCTGCAGAACCAATTACAGGGAGCATTTGTCCCGAGGAGAAGCTGGTTTGATTGTGTAATATATGTGTTTTCTAAGATAACTTTAATTGGCGAGATTGTCACCCAAAGACATTTACATTTTTCCTTTGTAGCAGAGGGAGGCATCAAACGCAGTATTTATTTATTTTTCTTTCACTTTTTCCCCCTCCTGATTTCTGCCAAAATTGCCCGAGTTTTAAAAAAAAATGAGCAAAATCCTTGCTTGGCACTGACAGTCAGCCGGCAGTTCCCTTCTACCCGGAGCAGCACGAGCTCCTGGCCGCGGCTGCGGTGCTGCAGGGGCTGCTGCTTGGACCCGGTTGATCTCCTCGCAGGACATCAGCCCCGCAGTAACCGCAGCAGTAAGAGGCTCCTCCAGAGCAGAAAGGAAAATTCAAACATGTTTCCTGACGGGACTCAGAGGTGCTGGAGCCCTTCTCACCGGGTAGTGGGATGCCACTTTTCCAAACAATGGAAAATGTGGGCACAATTCTCTCCTCACAATCTCTTCTGTGTTATGTTGGATGCTCCTGATGCCGGTGCAGAGGTCAGGTACGGTGTGAGTGCCCGGCAGGAACGCCAGCCTGGCCGTGGTGCCACTGGTGGCTCTGGAGCAGAGCGCTGGGCTTGGGGAGCGGCTGTCGCATGAGCCCAGCAGGCAACTATGCAGCTTTTCTCATTTTTCTGATTATTTGGAGGGTTGTGCCACATTCCACAGAACTTAGGAACAAGCTCTTTACTCTGAGGGTGGTGGAGCACTGGACCAGGTTGCCCAGGGAGGTGGTTGAGGCCCTTTCCCTGGAGATATTCAAGGTGAAGCTCGATGATGCCCTGGGCTACTTGAGGGTGTCCTTGCTGACTGCGGGGAGGTCAGACTAGATGACTTTTGGGAAGTCTCTTCTGGACTGGACTGTTCTATGATTCTATGACTCTGTGATTTTATTGCTGTTTACATGCTGCCAGCTCCTGCAGAGCATCCTCCACCTCTATCATCATGCAGGTGTGGAAGGCACCCCGTGATGCAAAGTGTCTTTCCCACTTGTCACGTCCTTGCCCCGCATGTCTTGCCGGTGAAAGGTAGATATTTGATGCTGTAATTTGCTGAGCACTTCCCAGTTCCCATCCTCTCCTCTCCTGGGAAAGGCCAGGCTGAGCGAGCAGGGGAGTGGGCAGTCTCAGGGCATTTTCACAGTAAGCTGGAGCTAAATATTTGGGAAATTTCACAGTCATAAGACGTTTGAATTCTTACCATGAATTAAGTTATCGCTTAGTCATTCAGAAGAACACCTGGATCGCTCTGAATAAAAGTCCAGGCTATCTCATGTCTCCATCAGGAGACACCCAAGTCAAACCCAGAGCTGCACGGAGCCGTCGCTGGAGGAGACAGGAGCCCAGGTTCTGCTGGTTTAGTCATCCACATGCTAACATTAACGGATCAAATCTTCAGTGGGTGCCATTATTAGTATTAGACCATTTCTAGCGGTGAAAGAGCCGCTTCCCAGCAGCACCTGCTGGTGACACTGGATCCCGGACTCCCGGTGGAGCCAAGGTTACCCGCTTCCAACCTCCAGCGCTGCAGCATCAACTCGTGAATCACAGCTGTGACAACGGAGACTTGCTGCGTCGGCCACATCACAGACACTTCAAACCAAAATATTCCTCTGTGGAAAGGAAGGGGAAACACAGACCGATTATGCCAGTCTCCCATTGACATGCTTCGCTTGGAAAAATCAAGTGCCTGACTTCATCTCAGGGAGTTTCACGCTCTCGTTGAGGGCGTCACTGTTTCCCACAGAACAGATACACGGCCACCTGGTCCCCTTTCCACCTGGTCCCCTTTCCACCTGGTCCCCTTTCCACCTGGCCAGAGTTATTTGCCCCTCCAAAGGTGACCTGAGCTGCTTGATTTAAGGCACCTTGTGTTCCTGTGCATCTACATCACGGAGTGGAAGGGAGGCTGCAGGGAGAGGCTGAGCACCGATTATTTGCTCAGTGGCCAAGAGAGCGGCCAACTTTAAATTAATTCAAATTATTATCGAAGAAAGACTTTGGAAAGGTGATACTTGTATCAAAGAAATGAGCTGTACTGTGTGAGAAGGCTGAGAGGGTCTGTAAGGAGTTTTGGTTTGAGGTACATCACAGGGTGTTGCTGGTGTCCCCAAAACCTGCAGGCTGGTTGGAGAGACCCCTCTATGTTGGGGGGGGGGGGGCACAGCGAGCCCAGCTTCACCCTCTTTCAAACTCTCCAAAGCAAAGAGGTGACCCCAAATGCTGCAGCTGGGGCTAATCCCCCCGAGATTAGCAAACACCCAAATTGCTGGGTCCAGTAGGACCTGCACTAAGGGCTCGCCCAGCCCCGAGAAAGAAGATGCATCTGGGAGCAGAAATCACCAGCAGACCTTAACGAGAAACCATCGGCCCAGAGAAAGACTTGTAAAGTCCTGTGAATGGTGCCAGTTCACAGTCAACACGATTTCTGAGCCGCAAAGGCAATTAAATATCAACATCGTTTACAAGAAGAGCTTCTGTCCACCAGCCTGTTGAGTCTTTAAGATGAAAGTAGGTATTTTTTCTGAAAATTTTATTTTAATGCAGCTCCTGGGAAAAGAGCCTGGAGTCTGTGTCTGGGGAGGTCGGGAGCCACGAGGCTCCCTCTCAGCATCAGCGCCTGCAGCTTCAGCCGAGCCGGGTGTTCAGTCCCTGCACGTGAATTAACAGCCGGAGCGAAAACGCCTCCCGGGACTGGGTTTTCTCTTCTCCTGCTTGCACAGTCACCACACCATTATGTAATAAATAACTATTAAAACGGGCCAACGATATATTCTTTTTTTGTTATTGTCCTCCTCTCACCTCGTGGGAGGCCCAGCTGGGAACAGGCGGTGCCTCACGCTTCTGGAGCAATTCTCACGACAGGATCTGAAGGATTTCTTTATTTACAAACAAGCCAAGCCTTTTTACACACAACCTTGTACCAGTTTAGCTCGGACAAGGCGGCCACCTTGGAGACGCTCTCATTTCTGTTTGTTTTAACTTATTCCTAATCATTTAAATGTCAACCAAATGAGCCTGGCTGTGGTCAAAATAGCCACCGTTGGCACCACGTCAACCGTGGGGCAAAGGGTGACGCCCAAGCACTGTGTAGGTGTCGAATGTAAAGAACTCAGAGCTTTATTGACTTTATTTATAAAAAATAGTAACTCGCAACATCCAGTTCCATCGCGTTGGCTCACTCTGAGTGGTGTCTTCTCCCATCATGTGACTTCAGGATGTTACTGGGGATGCTGGTGCGGGATGCCCTGCCTGGAAACGGAGGTGGCAGACCCTACTAGCCGTGTGTCCCGTTTGGTGGTCGGCTCTACATGAGCTGGAACAGGCGGAGCAGCCTTCCAGGATCTGAAGGGAGCTCCAGGAGAGCTGGAGAGGGACTCTTGGTCAGGGAGTGGAGGGACAGGACAAGAGGGAAGGGTTTTAAACTAGAAGAGGGGAGATTTAGATTGGATATTAGGAAGAACTTCTCTGCTATGAGGGTGGTGAGGCACTGGAAGAGGTTGCCCAGAGAAGCTGTGGCTGCCCCATCCCTGGAGGGGTTCAAGGCCAGGCTGGATGGGGCTTGGAGCAACCTGGTGTGGTGGGAGGTGTCCCTGCCCAGGGCAGGGGGGTTGGAACTGGATGGTCTTTGAGGTCCCTTCCAACTCTAACCATTCTATGATTCCCATGGCCACAAAGGCCTGGGGAGCAGCGCAGCCGGGTCCGTGCACACCTCAGCCCCAGCGATGGCCATCCCACGGCATCCAGTCCAGAGGCAGGATGGTTAGAAGCTTGCAGAGGTCTCGTTCAGTGCCGAGTTTGCTGGAAAGTCACATTTTGGCACAAGATAAATTTGTCCTCCGCTCCCCGGTTTGATGGGAGCCTCGGTGCGGCGTTGCCCTGCCGTGGGTGAGCTGGTCCCCAGCTGGGCCAGCTCCTTCCCACAGCCTTTCGGAAATATAACTGGGAAGAAAGATCAGAGCCCGTTGACCATCCTCAGTGCCCGAAATTTGGAGAAGGAACAAAATCTCTAAAGCTTTGCAGGGAAGGGCTGGTGTTTCACGGAAGAGCCACAGCCAGGGTGGGTTAAATGGACGTGGGATACCGCAGGATTATTTCTTCTGCTTCACTAAACTCCCCTTCACATGATAAAAAAAAAAAAAAGAAAAAAAAAAAGAAAAGAGTAAAAACAAAAAGTTAGCTTTTCTCTTGCAAGAATGTAAATGTTGGGTATTTTATCAAGCGATTTCTCTAGCCCTGAAGCCATTCTTCAATTTGAAATGCCAGATTAAAAAAAAAAAAAAAAATGCAGGGAGAGAGAGAGAAAGAGAAAATATTTTCCTCAGCCCAAGAACACTTTGCAGACATTATGGAAAATGTTGCCTATTTTGTTTCCTTCAGTCGCTGAACCAATCTTTTGCATTAAAATCAGCATCATAGTAAATAAACATGTTTTCTCGAGCCCTGAAGCCATTCCGAGACATCAACTGGTACTTAACAAATGTTTCTTTCTCCATTGCAGAACATTTTTAAAATGGCCATGGCCGAAGGGAGGGAAGATGCTCTCGCGGCTGGAGCCTCAGCAGCCTTCCTGCGCTCTCAGAGCTGGGGGAGGCCCTGGGCAAGTCACGGAGCTGGGGTACTTCTGGGCTGCTTGAGCGTTTGGGGAAGGAGAGGAGTTTTCCAGCACCGCGGCATCTCGCAGCTCCCGTGGATGCGGCTGGGTTTGTCGTGAAGCTCAGAGAGGCGCAGGGAGCTTCTGAAATCCGCTCCTCAGCCTGAGCTCTGCTGGAAAACGTAGCCAGGAGATCATAAACTCATAGAACGGTTTGGGTTGGGGGCGGGGGGGTGTCTTAAAGATCATCCAGTTCCAATCCCCCTGCCCTGGGCAGGGACACCTCCCACCACACCAGGTTGCTCCAAGCCCCATCCAGCCTGGCCTTGAACCCCTCCAGGGATGGGGCAGCCACAGCTTCTCTGGACACCCTGGGCCAGGGTCTCACCACCTTGGAAGACAATGAGAGACCTTAGAGGCCCCTTCCAGTCCCGAAAAGCCCCTTTTCCCAACATCCAACATCCCAACGCGATGGATGTTCCCGAGGGCGAGAGAAAAGGAACTGCCCGATTCCAAGAAGTTGGGACGCAAATCGTGCCGAAGCAGCAGAAAGAGCCTCACGCTTTAGAGAGGTTTTTGTTATTCCTCTGAAATTTATTTAGAAGACGTGGGGCCAGCGCTGCGCGCCTCAGTCACACCCAGAGGGGTCCTGGCCTCAGGATTTTGGGCTCAGAGAAGCAAGAAAGGAGAATGACTCTTGGTTTTTTGGCTTTGGGAAGAAATTTGGAATGAAAGGCAGTTGGACTAGATGGTTATAAGATGTCCCTTCCAACTGCTCTGTTCTGTTCTATCATAAAGTAAAATAAAATAAAGCACAAGAAAAAAAAAATTAATAGAAAAAATAAGAAATGAAACGAGAAAATAAATGGAATTGAAAAATTAAATACTAAGGCAAAATAATAAGGAAATAAATTAAACAAAAGCCAAGAAAGTTACAGAGCAATGTAAACATTAAATTAAAAAAATTAAAAGTGAAGTGATGGAATTGACACAAAGAAGTGAAATCGTCAAGAAGGAAAGAAAAATAAAATAATAAGGATATATAAGATTAAAATAAAAAAATAAAATGAAAGAAGAATAAAGTAAGCAAGGTAAGCTTAAAATAAAATAAAAACAATGACATGAAATAAAAATAAGCTGAGAAAGTGAAATAAAGATTTCAGAATAATGATTGAGTGTTTAAAAAATTAAATCCAAAAATTAAGAATAGCAGAATAATAAAAGGAAATAAAATAAAAATAAAGACAGGAAAAAATAAATAAAAATACGATAGGAGTA
>VZRU01020384.1:0-45853 GCA_013398155.1 Pedionomus torquatus | reverse complement strand
AAAAAAAAAGGAGAAAACATACTGTACTTTTGTTTTATTCTTCTCCATGTTCTGTTATGCTGGCCCAGATCATCTTCTCCTGTAAGAGCTAGTACCGGTTTTGCACATTGAAAATAGAGCACTGCGACAACGCAGCCTTCAATTGGTTATTTGAAAATGTATGCAGCTGACTGTCAAAGCACCCCTTCATTTTTACCTTGATTCTGCTTTCAAAGCAATCACATGAAGACTGAAAAATAATTAGTACTCTATATCCTGCAGTATGACATCAAAACCGTACTCGTACTCTGTTTCCACTAAAACAGTCTGGAGAGAACCACAGCTCTGTAAACTAGTGTAGGGGAGGAACCAACAGAACTGCTAAACACATGTCTACAAGTTTAACTATAACAAAATGAGGAATAATATAATTTAGGACTTTCAGTCCCGTATTACAACCAAAAACAGGTTTGTGACTTACCCAGGGACTGCAGACCCCTGCATTTGTCTCTCGAATGCTAGCAGATGCTGTGATTTCAGATAGTGGAGATCACTATCAAAGTCATCCCAAGTTTACAGAGCTATCACTGTTGGTAAACATTCCCAAAGCACACAGTTACCAGGATGGCCCCTTACTCCTCTCATATTAAGTGTATTCCTTCTGCAATATCTTCCCAAATTCACAGCTAACACTGTTTCTTCAAACATGAAGAAACTTTCCGACACAGCATCCAGTGCTGGGTTTGAACATGTCAGCGGAGCAGCTGAAGTGAAAATGACAAGTGGCTTCAGCATTACTTTGGACCTGGGCTTCTGGGTAGAGGCAGAAGAAGAATTTCTGGCAATGCTTTTCAGTCCCTTCACAGCCTTTTGTTCTGGGAGATCATTGCATGTTATTAGCCTAATTCAAGAAATTCAGCTTTGTCTCATTTACTCTTAAATGATTTCAAATTCATCTTAGAAATGGAGTATAGTCTGCCGTGATTCGGAGCTGCAAGTCTACATCTATGACAGTAAGAAAGATGTGACACTAAGTTCAATCTCAGGCCTGCTCGTAGCTTCACTTTTCGTAAATTATTTACCATCTGTTCACAGTCCTGTCTATTTAGACAAAGATGATTCAGCCATCCATGCCAGGAGTTACGAGTGGAAAAGCTGTACCCAGAAGTCAGACTGATTTCCACTTCAAGTATTATTACTTTGTGGGTGCTGCCAGCACATATAGATGCGAGGCATTTTCCAAACACTTTTCTGAACCTTGATTCAAGGAAGAGTCAGCAATTCGTACATCTGTCAGCTCGGTTCACTGAGCAGCACGGTACACATAGGCCTTCAAGTGGGACTTAGAAAGCAGACAGAATAGGGACCTGTGCAGATGTCCCAAATTAACATATAGGAAGCCACAGAGAAGGCAGCGCAAAGATGGATCGCGAAGTATGTGACAAGCAAGTAGCAGAGCAGAAGTGACAAGAGACCTTGGAAAGCCTGGCAAGTAAAGCTAAATGGAGAGGGTCGCAGCTATGTAGCACTTTCAAGAGTGACAAAAAGTATCCATCAGATACAATAACTGGATGAGAAGTTTACAGGAGATTTCTAGGAAAATAATTTCATGGATAAGTAGGTTAGTAGAAGTGTTTTGGCTGGACCAACAAGAGTAATGAGTATGCCTGAGAAGACGAATTTACTTAATATATATTAATCAGACAGGTTAGCAGAGAAAAGCCTGAACAAGAAAACACCCTGGAGAGATGGAGGAAATTCAAAATAACCTTCTTGGTGTGGTTCTGAGCCAAAGGAAATATTGAGGCATCTCTAACACCCTATTTTACAGGGACAAGTCAATATACAAGATAGAAAAGTAGAAGCTCAGCAGAGCACAGACACTTTTACAAATCATCTGCATGGGGATGTGGTAGCCTCAGCTATCACTGATTCAGCTATGAATTGAAGAAAGTACCTGAAGATCAAGGTGAAGAGCAAAGGGGCCAAGAACAGAGCCTTCAGGAACCACCTCTTCCCTCCCAAAATCATCGGGGAAAGTAGCAACTGAAAATAGCAACATCTCAAAGAAGAGGATAAGTGTCAAGGACCAAACACTTGGCCATTCAAAACAAGCCTAGCATGATTTTTATTACAACACATTTAATCAACAAAAATAGACACATAGTACTGTCAACAGCAACAGAACATAGGTCTCCAGCTGTCCTCTCTGCCCTCAAAACACCCCACACCAAACATAGTGCAAACAGCTGACCTCCAAACACTCAAAACACCCTTCCTCCTGGAGGCACTACACAGCTTTATCAAGCAGTGCCTCCTCCCCTTCCCTTTGCCTAGTTATAGTATGTTATTACTAATCCCACTAGTACTAATCCCATGTAGAGAGCAGAACAACAGCAGCTCAGAGGCTGATAAAAGGAGATAACACATATCCCCTCAAACACAGCATAATTCTCTCAGGGATCTGAGCTTATTTATTAAGCATCCTTTTGCTACTTGGGAGATGGCTACATCTGCTGCGTCTTCCAGATCTGACTCCTGTGCTGAAGTGGGTCTATCGATTGTTGCAAGTTTTTACATTTAAATAAACATGGTTTAGAAGTGTTTTTCTGCCTACTAATTATTGAGCAGACAGAGAAAAATTCTCAAAGGCACATTATCCTGTCCACATAGCATGGCAGTTGTCACTACCACCCCCCAGGTTTTCTACAGGTGACAAGTCATACTAATGCAAGGAATCATTCCAATCCCAGATACACAAAATAGCCTCTTAGAGGTTTTGTAAATTCCTACTGCCAAATACAAACACACACAGACTCCCTCTCTCAAAACACCACCACAAAAGCCTATTGGCAATGCACAAAAAATGGACAAGTTACAAAGTTGCAACTGCACAGGAAAATAGGATGTGATTAACTGCTGCACATTCTACATTCCTTAGCAACACTGAAAAAAACCAACAGTATATACTTAAGAACAAAGAATTCCACCTTGGTGGAGATCAAGAAGCTCCCCACCAGCAAAAAACTTAAGCTCCCAACCCTATTTTAACAATCCTGCCAGAAATAAAGCACAAAGAATATACTTTCTCCATAATAAAAAAACAAGCAAACCAGAACAAGCAGAGAGAGACGCTGAAAGTACAGATACTTGAGAATGTTCTTAGCGCAACCTGCCATGGGCAAGAAACAAGTACCCACATAAACAGAAAAGGCCAGTAAAAACATGTATATACTGATCGTGCTTCCTGTACAGGGAAAAATAAAGCTTCAGTATTAACCAAAATTATGCCCTGAGTTAGTGGCCCATTGCCACCCAGGAGCCATCAACTGAGTAGCAGCAAAGAAAGCTGGCTTGATACTAGATTCTGAAATGCTGATATTGGTACTAAAGTTAATAAAAATGAGCTATGGGTGATGAGATCCAATTTCGCTTATGTGGTACCCAAGCTGTGCCAGATTCATTCTAATATACAGATGAAGATATTTCCTGTCTCCATCAGCACACAGTCCAGAAACTGCATGTCTAATGTGGGCAGAAAGCACATGGAACTATGTAGTTTCTTATTCCCATGCTGTCTGAGATGCTCTATGGTGACTCACCAGGCAGGGCTCTTGAGGCTACTTCAGAAGGACCTGGGTATCCCACAGCTCCTGTGTCACATTTCCTGATCCTCAAGTGTGGTCTCAAACACCCTACAGCATTTCAAAAGGTACTATATTCATATCTACGCTTATGCAGCAGAATTGTGCCCAGACTCCTGATTAAATGGTGTACACAAGGTTTAAGCCTAGCTTTCTAGAACAGATTCAAGTAAGCTGTAAAGCAACCCCTCTCCTTTTTCTTTCCAACTAGAAGAAGTTGAGAGCTAAATTCCCCTGCTGGTAACAGAGCCTAAGAAAGCCCAGGTGACGAGAAGGTTTCAGAGATTACAACACAGACTCCCAGCTGGGACTGCACCCTCTGCATCTCTTTGGACACTGAAGCCAGTGTTAACTACAGCATCTCAACTGAACTGGCTCAGCTCAGTGTTCAGTGAGGATACGTGTGTGGAGGGGTATTTCCTACTTTCAGTGTATGGAGCTGTTTCTGGGTAAGGACTTTATTTTGTTTGGTTTTCTTTTTCTTTTAAGCTAGAATCACCTTTAGAAGATGAGAAATACAGCAGAAGAGTAGGCAGGAATATTTACCATTGTATAGAGCAGTGCCTTGGAGCACACTGGCAAGCTCAGAGCCGTGCTGTGCAAGGTGCATGAGGAACAACAAGAGACACCACTTCCCTTCCAGAAACTCGCTGGTTCCTGGCCAAGACAGGTCATAACCCACAAGGCAGACAGGAGAAGCTGGAGACTAAACATACAGAAACAGTAAGAGATACTGGGAGGAGGAGGTAACAATAAGGTGAACAACATCTAACAAAAGGAATAAAATAAATACCAAGAAGAAAAACTCATAGTAGTGAGCACTTAAATCTATTTCTGATCTTATTCAAAGGATGACAAATATTCTCAAGGGAAATAACAGTTCCTGACACCACACCCACACATCATTATGCTAAAGCTTTAGCATTTTCTGGCTGCTCAAAGTCATTCCTGTTTTAAAGAAACACAACCTGGAAAATTCAAAACACAAGTTGGAAGATTCTGGCCCTATTTCTGCTCCTGCAGCCCCAGCCAGTTTCTCATGTTTTGTAGTTACATCACTCTAATTTCAAATGTCTTTCTCCACGGCTGTACAAGACAAATATCACTCAAAATGGACAGACTATAAAGAACATTAAATGAAACAGAGTGCCTAAATTGCAAATAGACATCAGACACCTGTATTTTCCTGTACTGTTTTAAAGGATAATATTGATGATTACAATAAAAATTTCTGTGGCTAAAGGAACCATCTAATAGCAGGGGCACCTTTTGAGAGCAGGCCAGATAGGTTTCAGAAACTCAGCCCATAATCCTCCGAGCTTTACTTTGTTTGCAATAACCAGGCAGCAACTGCTTGAACTACAAATTGACCCACCAGCCCAGCCTATTTCA
This sequence comes from Pedionomus torquatus, assembly GCA_013398155.1. Classification (NCBI taxonomy): domain Eukaryota; kingdom Metazoa; phylum Chordata; class Aves; order Charadriiformes; family Pedionomidae; genus Pedionomus; species Pedionomus torquatus. The sequence goes on along the minus strand of VZRU01020384.1, from coordinate 40,838 downwards.
CACATCACAGGACATCAGAACTTCTCAGGATCCCATCTCACAGTCTGCCAAAGCACAGCACTTCCAAAAGCAGCGACTGAAGACAGCAAGACCCAAGTCTGTCCACAACATCTAAACTTCCCATACATCAAATCTCTCCTTACATACAAAAATTGAGTTCCTTCACCCTTATCCGGTGCTTCCACTAAGTACTCATTGGAAGTACTCAGGGAATGGGAGAGGGAAAAGTAGGTAGACCAGAAAGCAGTCAGGGGAGGTGTATTCCTTGACATGCCAAGGACACCCATTGCTTCCCAGTATGAGGCCAGTGAGTCCTACAACAGAGCAGGGCTCCCTCTGTTCATTTCTACCAGCAACTCCACTAAATACAGCACTCTACAGAGCCAAGTTACACAGTATTTACTATTGTATTTCACCTAGAGGTATTTCTGATAAAAAGTATATAAGAGGACAGCCTGGGGAGAATCCAGACTTGATATACTGGAAACTATTGCTCAAAAAAATGCAAAATTGTAAACAAAATAGTCCAGCACTGCTTTCAGCATTGTGCCACGCGCACAAATGAAGCAGACTAAGTGCCTGTCTCTGGTCCCATCTATTCTTTACCATCTGAAAGACAGAAGTAAATTTCCAATCTAAAGAAACAAAAAAAACCTCTCGCATCCAAAAGAGGATGGAGAGAAGTTAATGCAGCAAAACATTATGAATTAACTTGAATTTTATACCCTGTAACTTGCATGTAAATAAAGCTAACTTTATTATGGCCCTTGTGTTAGCACACAATCTCTGAATACTTCATCATGGATGGAAATGGAAACAACTTAAAAATCCCATGCACGTGATAAGGCTTTGCAACGTACTCAAAAAAAAAACATATTCACAGATTTAAACTCCTTGTTGAAAAAATGGATATAAAGCTGGAATAACTTAGAATTAAGCATCAAGTTTTAAGGAAGAAAGAAAACCATCAATTCTTGTTTGGGTTTCTTGTTTGATTTAGGGCTGAGATTTTTATTTTGTTAAGGTGGAACTGAAAAATCTGAATTCATATTTATATGGCTATTTACTAATGTAAATTGCTCTATACTTTTTCTCCCCAAAATCATTGCTGAGGTAGCCTGTTGACATCCAAATGCAGAATTAACAAAACAACAGCAATTACAGCAGTAATTACCCTTTAGACAACTACAAGGATTTCCTTGGATTCTCTCTACTGCTATGCAGTATTTCTTTTCAGATGGGTCAGTTTGGCTCTACCGAGTCACAAAATAAAGCTTCCCATTTTACCTCCCATTAAATATAAGAGTAAAACCTGCAGAAAATAAACCCCTCAAAACTAGATCCTGAGGTGTTTCCCACTCTTGCTACACATCTTTTTGCAGCAATTAACTATAATCAAATAATATTCCTTTAAAGAAAATCTAGGCACGGTTTGTTGGGTTTTTTTCCATTCACACAGGCAAAGTCTAAGATAAATATGTATCTAAACACAAGATACTGAGGGGGATAACTTTTGTTTTTCCCCCACATTCTTACTTCCCACGGACACACTGCTTATTATATCAACTTAAAAGATTGCACATATGTCACCAGTAACTTGGGGAACAGAAACACTGAACAACTACTTATAATGCTAAATGAGAAGGTCAGATTTTTCAAACACATTCCACCTCACTTGAAAAGAATCATTTTTACTCTGGGAAAGCTACCCAAAGTTGTAATCAGATTCCCTGCCGGGCTAATACATTCCATGTGTAAGCCAGTACTACCGAAGCTAATGCTTAGTGGTAGGTGTGCGAGCTGCGTTAGAGCTACAGTGTAAATGCCTGGAAATACTTCAATCCAGTCTTCAAGTGCAGCGAAACCACAGCCTCTTAAAGCCTCAGCATCTTCGCAGAACAGCCCCTGAATATTTCAGAAAGCATCTGCATTAAGATTGCAAGACTTTTATATATTTAGAACTAACAAAGTTTTTGATTCCATCTTAAGTTTCAACTCAAGAACTGAAAGAAAATTATGTGTTTTCTTTTTTTTTTTTTTTTGTGGGTTGTTTTTTTTGGTTTTTTTTTTTTTTTTTTTTTTTGAAAGTGAGAAATGTGTTGCTGCTGGCACTTATCTGGAATCTCTGCTCAGTGCTGGCTTTAGCCAACGCCAACCGAGATTCCAGATGGGCTGCTGAGTGTTTTTGGTTTTTAAAAAACATGGCAGCCAATGCACCCATCTGGCTGCATATGCAAGTGATGTAGGAAAAGAGATCAAGCTCTACCCCTGTAATTGAGGTTGATAAATCAGGCGCTAAAATTGTGCACAGCAGGGAAGAAATATAAATGTATATACAGAGAGAAGAGCAAGCACAATTTATCTGCATCATTAGAGTAAGTGTTACCATTGAGTGACTGCCACCACATTCCTCACACAAAAAGAAACTTTAGACTGCTGAATCACTGCTCTTGCGTGAATGAGTTTTTAAAGCACTTTAACGGGTATTTTAATGTAGTTTACAGCAAAGATTAGAAAGCTAGATGTGTAAAGTTCCTACACAAACACAAAAGGCAAAGCAGCAGAGAGTGTTTCTGAATTCATGCTCCAAAGGAAATCAAAGGTCAAATTACCTTCCCACCTTGCATTATTTTCAGCAGTGTTAAGTTAATATAACATTTTATTTTTACTTTCAGCCAGCTTATGTTGCAGCAATAAGCAACTCCAAAAAAGCACAACAGTAGAAAGCCCAGCAGGTCTAGGCAAGAGTACATTAACTCAATGGCACAACAGATGAAACCAAAGACCTCAAACTATGTAGCTTTGTAGCCACAGCGGTAATTCTCAATGTGGCCAGATACTTCACATGGCGCCAGCACAAAAAAACACATTGAACACATTTTGTCATTAATAGAGCCTCTACGTACCCTCTATTGCCACATATTGGAAAGTAGATGTCAGTGGCCTTTGACCTTCAGTTTTGACAATACTTCATAGTGTGAGGGAGACAGAATTAAGCCTGTCATTCAGTTTAACAGAAAAATATCCAGACTTGTCATTTTTCAAGAAACTACCTTAAAAAAAACAACCCTGAGGTTTTGTCATTTTTATTTGTTTAAACTCAAGAGGCACAGGTCTAACTCTCTTCTCACTTAAAGCCGATTTAGTTACTTCAACTTCAGCAGAGTAATTTCTAATTTACAGTGGCATAAGCAAGCAGCAAGCGAGAACGACAGAACCCTCTGGAGGAGCACTGATTGAGCAATACTCTCGAAGAGGTCTCTATGGGTCCGAGTTCACCGTCAAGGCCTATGACTACTGAAGTGTCACATTCCTTCAGCGGCTGTGCAGGACAATTGCCGAGTGACAGCTAGAATTACGTGGAGTTTGCCTGATCTTCTCCTTTCCTTGAACAGTTCACTGCAACACTGATAGGAGGGGAAAAAAAGCAAAAAAAAAAAAAAGTCATAGCAACCAAGACAGAAGGAAAAAGCCCAAGCATATTGAAATCAGTGGGAGTTCTGCCATCCAGTTTGTTGGAGCCAGGATTTCATGCATTGTCTCATTCTATTAATATTAAAGAAATAATGAGTACAGATGTACCCAAAAGGACATCTCATGCAAACTCTTAGATCACTGGCATCTTCTAAGCAGGCAGCCAGATGTTCCCAGAAACCCACGTCCTTTGCATCCTAAAGAACAGAACCATTTCATGTAGCACCCGCTGAAGCATTAACATAGAAAGGTTCTGGCTATAGTTTTACGAAGAATCATATGGGTTTGTCTCACTAAAATGGCAGCTTGCTTTGAGGCTGCATGTGCAGAAGTATCCAAGGGAGATCCATGTTAATCAGTAGAGACTAGTCTCTTTTCTTTACTGCATTTTAACAAAGCGCCAAGAAACAAATGAAATTCTGGATTCATAGAAGGCAATAACAAAAACTCCTTCATATATTACATTTTCCATCTAATAAACACTTTATGACTTGAAGTAATATATTACTTTCATGGAACCATTAAAAGTAGAAGCTAGACAAACACTTGAATGATAAGTAGCAGTATGAGCAAATCCTAGGGTCTTTTATCTGCTATTTCATCTCTCCCTGTGAGCGTACATCAGTTACCAGTCTCACCCTGCTCCAGCTGTACTTGTCTCAGCCTAGAGGCACTGGGGAAATACAGCCTATGGTATTTCTTGAAAACAGAGCTTTTTCTTTTTTTTTTTTTTTTTTTTTTTTTTTTTTTTATAAAGGGTATTGCTTGTTAACTAGGTTTCAAGATTACTAAATACAGACTGTCGCTGTATAAACAGAGACAATGAAATGTTGAGTCTGCTGTCATTCTGACAACTGAAAACATCCTGCTTAGTTCAGAACGTCAGACCCAGAACTACATCAGCAGCAATATTTAAGTTGTGTTAGTCGCCTTCTCAGTGCTCCTCCAGACAACGAGATGACATTGGAGCCCACTGTGCTCAGCCAGTTAATTTTTTTCCTCTGTTAATAGTATTTTAACTTACTTTATCTTCAGCTAGGTCAGGGTACTAACAATCTCTTGAAGGTGGGTATTACTTCCAGGAATTTCAGCAGATTTTTGTAAAACATACTTCATTACCAATATTTCTCCAAGATGAAAAAGGAATCAATCTGGCATCTCTGTGCCTTCTCCACTGAGGTCCCAAATGTATATACAGTGATGTGGGATTTTTTTTAATTCTTAATTGATTTTTAAGTTTCAATAAGCCTTTGCTGCTCCTTTGTAAAGCTACCAGACTATGAAAAGCAGTTCAAAGGTGAACTAGTAATTTTAAATTAAGCTGGCCTAGAAATAATGGACTTCTGCCCCAAATAATTCCTTTCATAGTGAGGGTATAGCACTGTATATATAACGTAACTATGGGTTTCTGCTCCACAGAGGTCACCCAAGAAATCCCTGCTGGCACCAGAAGCTCACTGCAGTGGCTGCAGTCAGCTTAGCTGGTTCTACATAAAACAAAACCAATAAAACAAAGTATGTGATGAGGTATAATAATTATACTTGTCACCCTGCTCACCTCCCTGACGTCTAAGGCAAAGAGGAGGTCAGGGAGTTGGGAAGGAAGAAATGCTTTCCTCACTATCACCTAGAATCGCTTCATATCACTCAGAACACTGATATGGGTGATACCAGTAGGATCTCATATTACACAAAACAAAGAAGTGCAGTTATAATGGAAAACAAATCTTAGAAGTCTGACTCAATCTTGAGAATTTGGATTTGGAAGCTCAGGTCTTTCCTTGGAATGAGAACCCAGTTTTTATCTGATCTGAATGTATAAGATTTTATACACACATGCGTAAGTGCATGAGGCTTGATTTAATTATATTAATAACGTTTATTTCTAAGATTCAGACACAGGAGCATTGATTTCATTTTCATTACACAGCACTGCCAGTAAAACCTAAAGTTAAATATTATATCACAGAAGAAGAAAATATATATTTTTCCGTAACATCCTGCAGACTTAAGTTTATGTACATGGAGGATGATCAAATTTATTAGCAGCTGATAGACTATGTAGGCTTTCATGAAGCATCTCTGAGTTACGATGCAAAGAAACAGTAAGTCAGCTCCTCAAATACTAATTTCTTAACTGTTAATTGTCTAGCAGAAACCTGAATTATTGTCAGTGGCAAGCTGAGGAACAGCTGGCGCTTGGGTTTTTCTTACTCCTCCTCGATACATCTCCAGCATTCACATTCCCAGTAGCTAAACATCCCAAGGGTGTTAAACATGGACTCCCCTGTATTAGGAGTATCATAACAGCCCACTCCCACCGCCTTTGCCCCAGTGCTGGCATGATACAGGTATTATTTAAATGGGGGAAAAAAGAAATTTCAAGTGGGATGGGATTTTGCTCAGTTTGCAGGAACCTCTCTGCTATGAAAATAAAGCAACTGTTAGAATTCACTACAGTGGCTTTATTGGGAAATAACAAGACTAAAGATGAAAGATATTAAGTTATTTGTAGCCAACAGAATTTGTTTTAAACACTGTGCTGGTTTATTTTTCCCAGCTGGTGCAGAAGGCTAACTCTGGTAAAGCAGCTTCTCTGTCAGCTTGGATGCTAACGGTGCATCCCTCTCTGCCAGTCACCTACTGAAAAACAAGCCTCTGTGAAAAACAAGGGCTTTGTACTCAAGGTGCTCCACAACAGCACTCTCAATTCTGCCGCACTGATTGCGAGAGACTCCTCTGCCCGGCCTTTCACTGCCAGACAATCCCGACACCATCCCCAAAAGGCATCTGTGGAAAACACGCAGCCTCCCTTGGGGTGAGCTGAGAAAGGTCCTTACACAAGGGCAGCAAGCGCAGAACTGACAAACTGCACAATGAGAGAAACTGAATGAACAGCATGAGCTCGATTTAACAATGCTTTTACAAATCGAAGGCTGAAGAGCTGGAGGCAAAAAAGCCACATATTAGACGACTGGGTCAACGCTTGCCTGATAGCGGGCAATTTCACTGTAAGAAGAAAAAGAAAGAAGGAGAACTGTTTTGGAGGTAAGATTTAGTAACATCTAGCTCCTGCACTTAAAAAGAACAAAATCTATCTGAAACATGTAAGCACAAAGAATTTGTCCACCAGACATATAGAAAAGAAAAGACTTAACACGTATCAAGTCCTTTATATGATTTATCTTCAGCTGAGGGTACTGAAGTCATGTATCAAACCATTCATTCACAAATACCAGGATGCTCCCATACGAAGGGGACTTATTGACATATTAAATACAAGCCAGATAAGAACCATCATTTTTGCACCACAGCTTTTGCTCACAGAAAAGTTCTCATGCACACAAACACATACACAAAGACCTGAGCAATTAGAGCTACCGACATCACTTATAAATTCTGCTATTCATCATCCCAAATGTTACATTTGGGAGCTGGGGGAGGAAGGAGCCTACAACCAGTCAGATTTAATCATAACATCTGCTAAGAACTCCCAACCTTCGATTTCATTCCAACAAGAAGTAACCTTTAAGAAGAACACACACAAAAAAAGCTACACTCTGTTCAACAAAACCCACTTGAAATATTTAATGTCAAGGCACTGATAAATTTAAGAGAAAAGGTTGGGATGTTTCAGTATCTGCATAACACAGTTGAGCATGTTGCAGATTTACAGTGTCTGGCCAGAGCTGGGGTTTGTAGCATTAAGGATAAAAGAGGCTCAATTCAATGTGCTGCTTAAATCCAAGCAAGCTTTGATTTATATTAATTCCTTCCATTTTTAAAAATTCTGTGCCCATCTAATACCTGCCCATGCACTAACTGGCTAACTCACCGGGGAGACACTACAAGCTGGGAGGATGTCACGGTGGGGGCAGTTACCCTCAATCTCAACACAAAACTTGAGAAAGCTGTCAGGAATCCAGCCCAGAAACAGGTGGGCTTCTACCAAGGAAATCAATGAACCAGCAGAAAGAAATGAGTACAGCAGAAGTACAGAACAGTGATGACCCAGGTGTCGACAGCCCCTGCCAACACCGGTCTTGCATTGATGTTTGTCACAGACTTTCCCCACCCTCTAACTAAGAGGGGAAAAAAAAATAAAAAGGAAAAAAAAAAGTTCCGCAACTTGGATCACTCATGGAGAAAAGGGGAGGAAATGGGTTTAAAATTACAGAGGAAGGAAAAGTCTGCAGAACAAGAAGAACTTTTTCCTCCCCTTCCAAAAAAAACCCACACAAAGCTGAAAGTATACAGTTCAAAAGTTTTGTAACAGCTTGAACTCCACAACCTCCCTTGCACCCTCCGGAAAAGGACATTCCTCTAAGCCTTTAGCCACAAAGCTCTTCCAGTAGAAGTATATCAGGGTAGACTGCAAATATGGATTAACAGATTAACAAGAAAATTCAATACAATAACATAGATGGCAGCACAGTCTCAACTTCAGTTAGTTCAACCAGATGAAGTCTCCTGTGGCCACCCATTAGGTTGAAGGTTAAATATCTTCAACCCAGGCACATGCAAATGTAATGCCACCAGCATTTAGAGGCTGATGGAGAACACCTAATGAAGCTAATTCAAATTCATCTCCAAAAAATTTCACAGTTTGGTTCCCTCCCTGCCCCCATCACCACATTTCCAGTTTAATTTGGTTTCAACAATACGCTTCATGGACTAAAATATTACACTTAATATTTGACACTAATGTGTTCGAACGAAGTTGACACATTAAAAGGATTACACATTTACAGATTACTGAGCAGGTTCTTCCTGGATGCCTGCCGAAAACATCCTGCAAATATTCTGGCTCTAGGCTCTCCCAGTTACACCTAACATTCATCTCGATAGGTTGGTGTCATCGGTTTGCATGCCACAGAAAGATCTGAAGCAAGCAATCGGGCTGCTTTTACTAGAGCCAGGCAGAGTTATGGAACCTGAATAAATTCCAAAGGAGGTTAAACATCAGCTAATTCTTCTTGCAACACATTGCTGTTTATTTAGGTACTTGGTCAATTTAGTAATCCAGCAAAACCACGTATGTGACTGTTATCTTGTATGTGCAAGCAAGAGATTATTAAGAAGGAAAGGAATTTAAGTTCTCTGTAATAACAAACCTTGAATATTCAAAAAAGAGGAGAGAAAGGAAGAAAGGAGAAAGTTTCCAGATAAATTGAGGTTGCAAAACCGAAATAAAGGCTTTATATTTGCTTGAATTTATTTTTAAGCAGTAAAAATTCACATGTTGCAAAGCCAATTAATTTACTTCTACAAATTTAAGTACTGAAAACGCAATGAGAGAAAAGTCACACAATATAAGGGTCTGAATGTATCCTCACAAGCTGCCCACTGAAGGGTCTCTTAGAGGTAGGGCCAGGACTGCAACTCTGAACTAGGTTGTGTGTGTGTGTACGTATATTTGTATATGTATTAAAACAAAGAAACAACGCTCCTGTGGGCTTTCTGCCTTTCTATACTTGCCATTTCAAACTTTTTGTGTTAATCTGAACTTCAACTTGCTTGGGGGAAAATATGAATTTTTTGAAGTAAGTCTTTAATCACATCAAGATTCAAACACACATTCCACCAAGAAATAAGGGTTTCTTTCATACCTGGTACAGGGCAGGGGGTGGGGGGAAGTATTGTTTTATGTAACTCATCTGAAAAGAATAATGAAATAGTTAAAGTCATACACACCCTTCCTGCCTCTCTGGGAAAGGAAGAGTGCATTTATTTATATATTCCATTCAGAAAGCTACATTTGAAAGCTATTTTAAGGCTGCAGATCGAAATCTTCAAGTGGCAACATTAAAGCCGTTTGGACAAAAGGGTCTTCTTAACCTGCTATATTTGCATCATACTGTAGTCTTTAGATGAATTATCAAATGATGTATTTTCAAAAGATTCATGCTACAATCGATGTACAAGTGGAATGGGAGCGCTGAAGAACACAGCACTGCACCCTAAACCGCCTGGATGTTTTGTACCTGTAGAAACAAAATCCTCCAGCAGAGCATCCTAATGCTGTTTCAAGTTGAGCTGAATTTTTGAAAGCCTATTCTTGACAGACCTCACATTTTTGCTTTTTTCCCAGTTACTTTTATGACCATATCAGTTGAATTTTGACACAAATATCACTTCAAAAGAAGAAGTTTCTAAAGGTGCTATAGGGAGCCCTGAAGGAGGAACTTAAATCCTCACTGTTTGACAAAAACGTCATCAACAGTAAAACAATTCCTCTGTACAAAGCGATGCAGTGAACTGCTCTCTTCAAACACAAAATATTTCCTTCAACATCACATCAAGTGGTCTTGGCAAATCTAGTGATTTTTCTTTTGGTCTAAAACATGCAATAAGTTCCAATTTGACAACTTAGAAGCCCTTGATGTTACCTTCAGTTCACAAAAACACCCCAAATTCTGCTTTCCTTCCCTCATTCATTCCAACATTAGCTTTTTACTGTATCCTTCAATTTTCACCATCAACCAAATTAAAAGAAGTGCTCAGAACCCAAACTGCTAATCACCTGCTTGTACTATTGATCAGCAGCTTTTATAACCTACTACAGCTGAATGAGAAACAACCACAGAAATTTAACTGCATGCTACATTTAGACTTTTGGAAGCAGACATGCTCCCACGCCTTTCCAGTAGTTAATTGCCCCACTGTTATAGCACAGCAGTATGAACAGCTGTGAAACGCACCAGATAGATCCATCTGGAAAAGGAGGCATTTCTAGAGATTTTTGGTGTTTCCTCCCAGAATCTGATGGCTGCCCTGACATGGAAAATACTTGTGCCAACACAGCATGGGAGACACCGCACAGAGCTAGGAGGGAAGAGCCAGCCCTAGTCAGAGCAGCAAAGCCCACACAGAGCTACAGGCTGATGGATGCTAGAGAAAGGCCATCCATTCACTCCTCTTCTAGACACAAACCCAACAAATTTTCAGTAATAACTACTGGAGCCTGTGTTGATCAGATAGAGGGTAATCAACTTCAAGACTCCTGGACACCAACATCTATGTTTAGTCACATCTATGTTTTGTTTAGTTGCTTTTAATGGCTTTCCTGTTTCCTACCAGTAGTCCTAAGTAGGCATAAGCCACATTGTGGTAAAATGATCACATTATTTTCCTTTCACAGACCGCAGTTACCTGCCACTGGCTGAAGAACAGAAAGCTTTCAAGTGTGCAGCGTTCACCCACTACCTCCAGAATGACAATAGCTTGGGGAGGAAATGGAGAACAAAATCCCTTGCTTGAATGGCTTTCCCATGATGTAGAAAAGTCCTTCCTATAATTTTCCTTCCCCTCCAAAGCACCTTTTTTTGTTTTAAGAAAAAAAAAAAAAGTAGAAAAAAAAATAACAGAACTCACTAAGCAGCTTATATATTCATGAAAAGAGGATACAGAAAAATTTGCTTTTCTTTAAACATACTTTCTATTTTTCTATAGTCTCAAAAAGAAACCAATATATTTTTACTCAAATTCTCAGCAATGTTATTCCGCACTAAACCCATATTTTTCAAGTTGGTACCCAAAAAAAAAAAAAAAAGAGAGACATAATGACCTAGAAGGGGCCATTCAGAAGGAAACTATTTACAGAGCCTCAACTGCAGCACCCACATTGCACCTGGGTTATCATGTATCTGAAAGCAAACAGTTTGTCAGTGAGGAACAGACTACATGCATTCGTTTCCCTGAATTCATTATTGTACCAAAACCAGCAAGGAAAGGCTTGTCATATACAGATGACAAAACATAAAAATCGTAACAAAATCCAACCATCTAATTAAAAAAAAAATTAATAATTTCCTGTATCTCATCATTGATGTCTCCAATAATGACAAAAATCATTGGTTTAAGTATATACAGCAGGTAAGGCATCACCACCTAATATCAACAGAAAACTAAGGAGTGATCTGCCAACAACCGACAGTGATTTCACATACCATTAAATAATTAAAGCTAAGTGTCCAAAGGATTCTTGTAACCATGCTGTTTGACAGGTTTCAGGGAGCTGAACTCCATATTTCACCGCATATTCAAAAAAGAGTTCATGTGTTTCACAAGGTCTCTGCACTCCTGTGAACCTTGTCCATTATAAATACAGGCTTTAGATATATTCTCACTTTGAGATAACTTACACAGTTGACTATTTGCAGGGCAAACGAATGCAATCAAACACTAAAGCTTCAAGGAGATTAGAGAGCTGCCAAGGTCTGAACTATATCAACAGCTTGAAGTCAGCTCATTCAATAAAGCTTTGACAGTATTACACTGGCAAAACAAACAAACCCATGGTATTCGCATCAGACATAGCTTCCTGTTGCACTAGCTCTTTCTACTCGTGTAAGGGGGAAAAAAGTATCTGTTAATTGCCATTTCTAGTGAAAGTATGTGATTCCACTATCACTGGAATACTACAACAGAGAGCTGTTGGGCCAGCACCCAAACTCAGTTACAAACCCACGTGGATAAAGGAAGAATATTTAATCTGTGTATTTCACGACTGAACTCACTCAATTTTAGCAATTGCTCCCCTTCTACTCCACCCTCTTTTTCAAGTTAAGCTGTCACATGGAACTAGATCAAATGTTCTAAAGAAATCAAATTATATCATATCACTATGTTTCAGTCAAACTTGAAGCTCCAATGCAGAAATCCTGACTGCTTCCCATAAAACAGTGATGGTCAGCATGAATTACGTTACTGTCTTTTATTCACACTATTCATTGCTATCGTCATCCGCTTATCTTTGATTTTCCTGGAATGGATGTCAGGCCAACACACTGTCCCTAGTTCATCCATATTTTAGCCACCTGAAAATAATGGCTGTTCTCTAATCTCCTCGTGCTTCTCAATATCCTAAAATGCACTAGAAGTCTTGAATATTTTGGGGGTGTGAACTGCTATCTAAAAATGTTTATCCTTAACGGTGCTTGTCTAACATTCTCTTTACTCACTGGAGAGAAGTTATGTTATTATTCTTGCAATATGGGCACAGAGCATCTGGTTCCCCTCTTATTACAAGGCAGACATTCATTTAGCATAATACATAGGAGTGGATATTGGCACATTTACCATCTTCATTCATAATATTACATATTTGTATCTTCTCACTTCATTTAATATATTTCTTCTCATTAAACATAAATCAGTTGACCAGTAATTCTTCATTGATGCTTACCTTCCTTTAGCTGACTGGTACTACTTATGTATTTTTTTCCCCTGCACATTTCCCTTTTTTATTATTTATACTTTCTAACCAGGACTTATTTTGAAAACATAATTATTGTTTCTCTGAAAAGAACATTTGGGTTTGAAGGGTGCATAACAAAGCATTATAAATGGTTTCCAACTATTTCTGTTTACAGTTATTTTCTTCCCAATCAGTAAATTCTTCATGGTTTTTAAGTACAGAAATAACAATCTTTCTAAAGCCTTTGCATATTACTATATGCATGCGTGGATAAAAACACAAAACTCCACACCAACTTACCAGCTTCAAAGTGCATGAGACTTGAAATTCATATACAGAACCAGAGGTGACCTTACCTCATTTCTTTTGAAAGGTCTCCTACATCTCCAGCAGATTGGCAAACGGTTACAAAAGTCTGCATTCTCCCTTCTACTCATTTCACAGATCCTGCCACCCTAGTTTTTTTCGTTCAAGCACTTATAAAAGCAGATAGATATTAGAGTACCTCAGGTGTTGTTGAACACCATGGAGCACACCAGGGTCAATACACAGCATTCAGTGTTCAGAACTTTTTTCAGCATTTCCAAGCAAATCTAAGTCTCCTAAATTCAGTTCTGATTCAGTATCTCTTGGCTTTTATTTCTATACTCCAGAAGCTGCTTACTAGAGTGGTGCAGATTTACACATTGATAAAAGAACTTTTTATCTTCAGAACTATTAGAAGAAAATTGCAGACAGTGATAGCAAAGTTGGGAGCTGATGGAGCTTTGGCCCCATGGAACATAAAAGCAATATACTACATGGCTGTATTCTTCACGACCTATAAGAAGTCATTTCACTTACTATGTAGAGAACAGTTTCATACTTGGGAGAAGGCAGAATCTCCATATCTATAGGCCATTAGTAAGCAATTTCCATAGTTCATTAGTAAGCAAAAGGAACGTAAACCGACACCTTGAAAAATCATTCTGTGCTTAGTAATAAACTTCTTTTCCAGGGTTAAGGCAAATATGCACAGTATGTACTCTTCAGATTTGCATTTCATGAATTTAACACTAGTGTGGCAGAACAAAAATAGAACAGCCTTATTCATCCATAGAAGATAATACACCAAGTTCTAGCCTTCACTAGAAAACCAATTACTTCTCTATCAGATTTTGTATGTTTTCAGCATTTGGGAACTCACAAAATTGTGATTCTTTTCTCTGGAAATGATAAAGCCTGGCAAAACACATAACCTACTTAATACATCATACTTTTATAAAAAACACAAAACACAAACTTTCATTCAGGATTCCCTGAGCAATTGCCTGGAGAACAAGATTAAACCTGTGAGTGTTCCTGTGAGCAGGATCAGGTCTTGAGGTAATAACAGTGCCAGGCACAAGACCTCACAACCATCGCCCACGGTGCACACATCCATGAGAAATTAAAAAACAAACAAACAAAACAAAAACACACACCAAAGCTGAAATAATCTTTCTAAAAATCCCTCATGTTTATTTCTTAAAAACTCCCCTTCTCTGTGTGATAATTCTAGTGCATATGGGTTCACAGAAACTGAGGGTACGATTAAGCGGTATTTCTGCAGGAGAGAACACCAAGAATGTCCCCCCCATACTCTCCATCCAGTGCCAGACACGCAGTACAGTTCATACCTGAACATAAGAAACTGGCATATGGTTTACTTCTGAAGTAGTGAAAACAGGCACAACTCCACTGACTTCAGCAGAAACGAGCTTATTTTGGCTGATGGTAAATTTAATCAAGGCTGTGCGTGCAGGCTCTGTATTCAAACAGCTGCTTATTTTAGGCCTATCACCACGTTCATCTCGCAGTTGTGGAGCCAGTTGCCCTCCACTATAAAAGAACCCAGACAGACACGTTTCTTTCTTTCTTCCACTGAAAAGCACCCAAGCCAACAGAAGCATCACTGCAACAGCACACCAAGCGATCCTGCCACTCGGAGGAAGTGATTCATGGCATATTGCAGTTTTAAAACTGCTCATCTATACTAGCTGAACCAGACGTTTTTTCTTCCACCATTCCCTAGCAGTATTAATTATTGTTTTAACATTTTAATAATAAATTCTCATCTCCCCTTCACTTAGAAATAATATTTCTGCTTTTAATGCTCCTCTGAATCTTTAATCTTGTCTTCAAGAACATTATCTCTTCCATTAAAATGATGTGTGTGTATATACACACAAATAGTCATTCAGTCATTCATTATAGTTTTGTGCTTACTATTCTAGAGATACTCTGGAAAGGCTCCTCCATAGCTGAAATTTTCAGGTAAAGCAATTTCTTGACAGCACGATACAACATGATCCGTTTGATGAAGCGGGCAAAAAGCTGAAGTCATTTACTTCCCTAACACTGGTTAACACTGGAAGTCTCACTGAGATCAATTTTAATCTGCCATTTATTACTACTTCAAGAACTCTACACGCCTTCAAGAGAATCTACAGTAAACCCTTGCCCTTTTTATCTCCTTCATACCTGAGATCACAAAACTAATGTAAGTCACAAGCTTTAAGAACATATTGCTTTCCTGTTGACTCAGATTGCTTCCAAGCAGCTTTGCACACAAAGGTATCATGGCATTACATCATATGGACTTTTTAAACTTGCAGTAAGAGGCAGCAATAATGCATACAAAACAGCTAGAGAACAGGTTTCATTTCAGCAAGATATTTTGGCGATCCTCTTTAGAGCAAAACCTTTGTCTTCCTGTTAATGGATTGCTACCATAAATGTTTCATGAGCATAATGTTTTAGCGGGTCCTAAGTAACGAAAAGACAAAAAAAATCCTTGCTACTTCCAGTAAAACAACCGAACCCTGAGCCATTGAATAAAAGTACTCAGAACAAATGTCTGCGCATACATAGATACACTATTAAAAATAGCTTCACTGATCAACCAGAAGATTGCTGGGTTGAGAACTGCAGCTTTAAACGTCACGATGGCACTACAGCGGTGCGAACCTCTGCTGAGGCAGAAGACAACCCAGGTCAGAACAAAACAGAAACTTCACGAGAGTTCTACCCCAGCAAACTTGGGGTCTCTTCAAGTCTCTTCCCTTTGCACTGTGTAAAAGGATATTTATGATGTACACGCAGCAAATTATCAGAGTAATAAATATGTATTTTTGCCAAAATGGAAGGGATGCACACCAGGCAGTACCGTCTCTTACACAGCTTCATAAAGAATTTACTTGCAATTTTTGTAAAAAAAAATTAAACTTGTTTAGCGAGAAGCTTCTCACTTTCCCCACTTTAGCTGCAATTCAGTAACACACTTAAATGATCCAAGAGTTAAGTTCATGTTCCTGAGTTAAAGCCAAGGGGTGAAAACGGGCTGTTGAGCCAGTGTAGAAGGAACACAGCATTAAACTAAGGGTACTGACGGCTGGAACGTAACACACTTAGCTGGACAAGCACAGAGTGTGAAACTTGAAACCATGAAGCATGAGTTTCTTCTGCATCAGCTAAGAGCTCCTGCTCCACCAGCCCACAGCATAATGGTTCCATCCACCTTGATGTGGCTGCGCCTCAAGCACAAAGTCACAGTGTCACATTGGCTACCTGGAGGTTTGTGCCACCTGCAAGCCCTTGTGGCTTCCATCCATGCCTGCAACTATCTGAATCCCGACGAGACACCCACAAACCACGGGTCAGATCAGCTTTACAGCTACTACATACACACCACTCACCGCACTGGGGCAGAACTGCACAATAAATTTTAGGGGCCCACCTCCCCCCAAGATTACTTTCATTAAATGTGCAAATTACAGCACAGTCCAGATAACCCACATTTGCAAAATAGCATTCTAGACTACTATGTAGTAAGAAGGAATCGGCTTGTTTGTTAGCCAGTCCTAAACAGACAAAAAATAAGATTAAAACTGTCACAGAAAATATACTCCATTAGAACCAATACAAGAGATCGACGAGGTACAATAGTATTTTGAAAGTAACCATTGGCAAATCTTGTTTTACTTCAGCATTTGAAAAATTCAGAGGGGAGATGTTTAGCGATTTTTGTAGTCAAAACAAAATTCTTTGATTCTTTCAGCACTTATTCTTGAAGTACTCTTAACACAGACCCAGCACAGATTTCCTGGATTCAAAGGTGACTATTAGAGAGCGACAGGCACGTCTTGGGTATTTGCAGCTTTTCCTCCGTTGTTGTGCGGAGTGGACCAAAACAATGGACGAGGAGAGGAAACTGCCATCCTTCACAAAGGAAGGAGGCAGAGAAAAGTAGCGTTCCTGAGTGCTATTTATACTGCTGCAGCACTCCAAGGCTCTGAAGAGGTCTGCAGCGCGTCGAGCGCTGTACTGACAAGGAAACGGTCTCTGCCCCAAACGGTTCACACAAAGGGGATGTCAGACTAACTCAGAGCACATTAGTCTCACTCCGTTATAAAACAAACCAGCAGTTTCCAAATGCCAATATCTGAACAAACGGAACCCCACCCACAACCCCTCAGAGCCGCCTGGCTCTTTCTGCCTTCAGCTTATCAGGATAGCAAAGCCAATTAAAATAAACAGATTTATGATGCTCACAGCCTTCCTGCATCAGAACCATTCATGGAATGCTTAAAGGAAAAAAAAAAAATACAAAAGCAGTAAGGCCTGTAGCCAAAATAGCTGAAGCTAATGGCATGAAATCCTGAAACTATGCCACTCAAGAGGAGTTTCCTGCGGTGCCCCAAGAGTCCCCGAGGTGCCCACGCTCCCCTGGTCCACAGGAAGGTCCCACAAGGATGGCAGCACAGCTCGGCTGTGGAGCAAGCTCTTGAGGAAGCTCACGCTCTAATCAGCAGCAAGAGGAAAATAGGAGCGATGTTAACTACAAGTAAATCAGTGACGGTTTTCCCCACACCCTCCCTTTATGTCTTTCTACACCATGAGAGAGGATTTCTTCACACAGGCAAGTGTTTCAGCCTTTGCATCTGAACCACTGCCTGTATTAATCTTAAAGGGGAAAACTTTATAATAAGGAATGTATTTATAAAACCAGAAGCTCTTCTCCTATACTCCATAATTACTTCTATTCATACTTTTAAATTATATGGCGTTTAACAAGGACTATACTCCAGTTAAAATGGAAGGCAGTTTACAAGCGTGATGTTCACTGGTCCAAAAAAAGAAGGGGCAGGGGGGGAAAGAAACAAGAGGAAAACAAAGCCAAAAATACATCCTCATCACTAAATTACCAGTTTCCCCATCACCACCAGTTTGTTTCAATCATAAGAACACAAGCTCATCATTCTCCCCTCACTTTCACAGTGGGGAAAAGAGGACTCCACTGAAATCAGACCAATATGAAAGTTACCATAAGGCACATGAAACTGCACCCAGGATATACAGAAAATTCTGCAGTCCCCTGGAAGCCCAAATTTAAATTAAAACTACAGGCTGGGGAGGGGGAAGGGGGACTGTCACACTGGCACAGCCACAGCTTACAGGACCACAAGTGTCTAACACAGCACCTCAATATAACACACATTAGTTTGGTCACAGTTAGAATGGAAACTCTTCAGCACAATGTCTTTGTTTATCAAGAAATCATGCAAAGTGTCTCATATATTTGTTGTGCTAAATAAAGGTACTATTTTTTTTTTTGAAGAATTCATGTCAAGGTACATTTTCTTTTTATTATTTCGTGTATCTCACAAAGAAGCACTACCTTGAAAGTTTTTTTTCCCCTCTTAGGAAAATAAATCACAGCATCCCTTCCTTCACCTAATGAAGGCTGTGGGAACAGGCTCAAGCTCAGACTTTGCACACTTAATATTTGCCATTAGCTATTAACTCCCACTCAGAGTGAACCTCTGCTACTTCCATAGTCACCTGCATAAATATGTTTTGTCAAACCACAAAATTGCAGGAAAAAAAAAAAAAAGAATGAATGACCATTACAAATCCATTTGGGCTACATCATTATCATTTCAGACTACAACCAAATCCCATTTTCCCTTTGCAAATTCAATTCCCATCAATAGCCCCATACATCAGTGGCTGCTCATGTTTGTGGCCTCATTTTTTACATTAAAAAAATTGAAAGATTACTGCCAGTGTATAATAGGCAAACTGCATTTTCAATTCCCAACACATGTGCTTCAGGGAAAAAAAAGAAACACAAGGTAAAGGAAAGAAATGCAAATGAATGCACTGCTATCAACTGTATATTACCCTAGTGACATTACCATACTTCATATCTCTGGTTGCGTACTTCAGAGGAAAAAACCACCACTACATTGTCATTCAAGTAAATTCTTTTAGCATTTCACTGAATATTAGTTTACTTCTTAGGTTTCTATTTTATTTACCCAGAGGCAAGAGAACCAAGCAGAGATGTGACTTTCTGCATATATAGTTTTTATCTACTTTGACAAAATTTTTTCCCATGACCAACCTGGGTAACACAAGCTGGGTTTCAGCTGAAGTGCTGCTTTCCATGTGACAACACAAAAGTCCAAAGCAAACAAATAACAAACAAAACAAAAAAACTGCCCCACACACATATTGAAGAGGTTACACAACTCCTTGGTATGCCAAACCTCCTGTTCCACCCATTCTGCAGAGCATCACAGAGCAATGAAATCTACAGGAATCAAAATTGCAGACTTCTCAGGAAAAAAAAAAAAAACCAAAACTCACACACACAAAAAAAAACCCAGCCAACAAACTCATAGTGCATCTTTATTACAGCTACAAGTACCCAGCCCACTGCACAACTTGCATTAAATTCAGCATCCGTGCACCATGGATAATTCGGGCATGTTAGCCGGTCACGTCTGGTAAATACTCATGTCATTTGTGATGTGCTGCAATGCAACAGAGCAGCTCTTTAGGGAATTAGAGCAGACAGGTAGTTCCTGCCAATCACTTCAAGGGTCCATTCTCACACCAACAGACAGAAGATTCAGACACAACTCCAATTAGTGCTAATTGTAGTTCTCTCCAAGTCCCTCCACAGCCAGAGATGACAGAGACTTCATACATGGTTCTTAACACAAGTGGCAACACTAATTTCGTTCACTTCAAAATCCTTCCTGGATGCAAAGCTCTAAGCTTGGTAAATAAGTTTACTAAGCTTTCAAATGGCAGAAGTGCCCTCTATTTCTAAGAATTGCAAGCAAATATTTTTCTTTACCTCAGGTGTCCTAACTATCTGAATAGGAAATGGTTGTTTTGTAGGTTTTCATGCTGCATTTCCCTAAACACAAGGTTGTAAATCTTATGAGACCTTGACATAGTTTTAATATGAAAAAAATGAAGTAGGGACTGAGAAGTTCACCACAGCTCACCACTATCAAACCCCACACACAGCCCCCATGGGGGACATACTCTGGTGCTGCAAACAGGGAGGGCCAAGGAACCTTCTCCAACGGTGGCAGCATCCAGTGCCACTCGGAACAGGCTCTGTCCAAACCACCCTCGGGGCACAGCAAAATAGCAGGCTGCTAACACACAGACCTGGAGCTGCTTTCCCTCCAGTATCATCATCTTCATCCCTGGCAGACTTTTGCTGGATGTGGCGCTCTGTGGAGCTACACGAGCCCTCTTATGAAAACCCAGACACACACAGGGGTTGCGACGACTGGTTTCTTCTTCCCTCCCCTGCAGGCATTGATCTGCTCAGCTGTACAAAGAGCTGCCCATGGCTTCCTGAAGGACCACATTGGTTAACCACAGAGAGAGCACAACAGATCAACAAAATATTGTAGAGTAAATTCAGGTCAATATCCCATTGTCATATTAAATCAATTGAGAAGTTCAAAGGCAACGCTCGTTTGGTACCAAAAAAAAAGGCCTCATTTTTCTCCAGTGAGGCATCTCCACCATCTGTGACAAATATGGTTTAAAAAAGGACATTTTGGGAATAGAGTTTTTACACTGCAATTTCACACCAATCCTGCAAACAGCAAACTCTGTCTACTGAAGATGCTCAAAAGTCCATCCATACAGACCCTTTCGGGTAACTGATACAACTCAGACTACAACTGTCTGCTGCCAGCATTTCATGCCTTAATCATTGTATATTTAGATATACACATCTACAAAACAAACGTCAGTGTCCACAGACTACAAGCTTATAAACAAAAAAGAAAAATGTTAAGTTTTTAACAATTAATTAAACCAGTTCTCGTTACCTCAATTTCCATCTGCAATTATAATCATTTCCCATTTAAAATATCTACCACATTTTATTCTTAATTAAAAATGACATCCTTGCAATGAAGTGCAATATGAATTAACAATTCAAATGTTATCTATGCAAATTTGTTAGTCCTTTGATTTCTCCCCCTTTATGCAAAGTCATGTGTAGGTTTATTTTTATTAAGCTTGTATAACTTCACTCAACGTCTTCTGATCTGAACTCTACACATAATATTTCAATCCAAGGACGTAGAAATAAGTTGTAAATGGTGCAATTTCTTTTCAAGTCTCATACCATTACGAATCAATACATATGTGAAGAGGTATCTTTCCTAAATAATATTTTTTTAAAAAATTCTATGCGATTTCAGGATTTAAAGACACTTCACATTTCCAATCATTTTAACAACAGCCATTTCTTCAGGCCCTGCTGTGTAAAGCTGATGGCGAAATTACTGCAACACAATAAAACCCCATCTTTAAGTAAGCTTGGTCTATACCGAGAGTTCCAGTGACTGGACTCCTCAAAATGACTCTCTATAGTCAAACCCTCCCACAGGCGTCTCTTACCCAACTTGTTTTTACCTCCCACTGCAGCGTTTTGAGCTTTTGCACCAGATTTTAAACTTCTTCCCACTTCATCAGCCGAGAGCCATCTCACCTCAGATTGCTTAATTGAGGAAACTCAACCCACAGCATTAATGCCTTAGAATGTAAACTGTTTGCCCACATTGTCTTTTACTTTCAAAGGAGTCCAGCAGCAAAGTAGCACTAAAATTGTAACTTTTTTCCACATCAGCCTAGCTGTTTCTGGACTTTTTTTTTTTTCTACCAAGAAAACTCAAGAATTAAGAACTCATTGAATACAAGACTGCTATTAGAATAATATATTCATGATTACACACACATCCTACCAACCCTGATCCCTGCCTTGCCCAAAGCTACTCTTCTATCCCATTCCAGCAGGAAGAAGCTTTCAGCGAAGGACCAGCTGAAACAGCACCGTACACGTAGGATGCTAAAGGGTTGTCTCAGTGAGGACCAGCCAGCTCTGACAGGAGGATGCCTGTGCTCTGGCTTCCCTACCAAAAGAGGGCATCCTGCAGCTGGGAAACATTAAGGCATCATACGGCAAGCTTTTCCTCAGCTGTACGACAGCAAAACCAGGTTATGCAGAGCAGCAATTAGCTGTGTATACTCAGTAAGGAAAGCAAGCAAGGGTGGCCAGCTGCTTCACAGATAAGATCCACACAGAGATTATCATCACAGACCAGGAGGTGAATCTCTCAAGGTCCAGAGGGCAGTGCGATGGCTTTAAACTGACTATGTACTTAGGAGGCAATTAGATGCATCAATACAAGGCACAAGAAAAATACAATAGATCAGAGCAAGATTTGCAGTTTACCAAATTACAAGGACATATCTTGAAGTCAAATTACACAAACACAATTACACAAATTACACTGTAACCTTCAAAGGAAGAGGTCTTCATCGTATTCCAAAATACTCATTGGGTTTTATTAATAAATTCTGGCAAGACAAAGTTTGAAGTCATACATTTATTTCACCGGCTAGTTTAGAAACCCCTTTATTCAATGATCTTTTTCTGTCATAATCTCCTTATCTAATTTAAACAGAGTGCATTCTCTTGCTATGGGTGTAATTTGCATTGAAGTTACTATAACTTGTGCATAAAGGAGTATGTCAATTCAGCTCAGCAGCTAATACATTCTTCTGTGCTATGAATGCACAAAGTAGACTGTAGATACATCCCAACCTGAGGGTTGCTTTTTTTTCACTTTTTCTTATGAAAAGGCCAGATGGCATCAAGCCCCACCTAGCACACCTGGGAGAAGGCACAAGATGTTTTTACACAAATACTCTGTTTTCTTTCTTTCTCAACTTGCAAAGACAGTTTGAGATTAAGGCAACTAGAAAGACGTCTGAAGGCAGTTCCCTGGTATTAACTTCTCTTTATCCCTCTCGCAGAATCACAGAATGATATGGGGTTGGAAGGGACCTCTGGAGATCATCTAGTCCAACCCCCCCAACAAAGCAGGTTGCACAGGAACTTGTCCAGGCAGGTTTTGAATGTCTCTACAGACAGAGACTTCACCACCTCTCTGGGCAGCCCTCACTCTTTTAGAGGCAAGCACGTATGAAGTCTCTCTCTCCCCCTCCAATTACAGCATTTGTCCTCTGCTAACTCTTATCCACATTAAAAAGAAATCCTTCTATCCAACGTTGTAATTGGAGGAGCTTTAAATAGATAATTTAACCTTGGGAGAATGTTCATTTTCGCTAAGCATATCTCTCCAATCTATGAAACAGACAAACCCTTCCACCTGAGCATGCCGCTCTTTAATTGTGACAGCACTGTGAGATAATTCATTTCAAATAGTTGATCAGCCCAGGGGGAGTATGAATGCCCAAATATTTAACAGACAATGACACCTTTTGAAATGAAAGCTCATGCTTGCAAAGATGGTTGTTGCATGATCAACAACATACCAATACCATCACCCAGAGACAAATTATTTTTCACACCAAAAAGAACTGCTTTTTCAGAAACTACTCAGTAATTAGTGGATAGATCATTTTTGATCTCTCAGCCACTGCACATCAGTTTGCCAGCTCCTAACCTCTCTCAGAAGAGAGCTATCTGATTAAAGAAAAATGTAAAGACTACTGTTATTTGTCCTCTTCGAAAAACTCCACCAGCTCAGTATCAATACCGACTTCATGATTACAAAGCTCAAGAGCAAACCAGATTTATCCTGAAGCCAACCTTACAGAAGCTCAAAGGGTGAAGGTGTAGCTATAATGTTCTCTAGGTCAGAGAAACACAGATAGTGCTGAGGAAAGGCTTCTTTTTTCTGAAGTGTAGTGTGGTCTAGTAGACAGGTGCATCCAAAAAGAATTCAAGTC
The DNA here is from genome assembly GCA_013398155.1 of Pedionomus torquatus. Lineage (NCBI taxonomy): Eukaryota > Metazoa > Chordata > Aves > Charadriiformes > Pedionomidae > Pedionomus > Pedionomus torquatus. Next base: position 17,062 of record VZRU01020384.1, on the reverse strand, counting down.
ATTAAAGGAAAAAAACATTTTCTCTGGGGAATATACACCACCTCTTCCTCATGGTAAAGGTACTCATACTCAGCACTGCCAGACATTAGGACCCTCAAGGATGTCTCCATACCTGATAAACAAGTCTCCAAACAGATACTACAGAGTCCTCAGAAACATCTTGGATCCACCAAAACAGACCAATCTGTTGCTGTGCAACATACACGTCTCCTTGTCTTCATTCCCAAGGAAATAAATCAGCTACCCTGATACTTGCATGTGTAGCTCTCAGGCCAAGAAGGCTTTCTGGCAGCCTGACTTCACTGACGGCATGACAATGAACCAAGATCCTGAATTTCTCCACCAGGGAGGTCGTCTTCTCTCCCAGGATGCAAAGAGTTGTACAATGCCCTGGCTTCTCTCTCACTCTTTGTGTCCCCAGGGATTGAAGCAGGAGGAAGTCTTGCCATCTGATACCTAAATTCAGCTAAGCCAAACAAACCAGAGCACAGGAGTTATCTTCTCCTTTGCCACAACAGAGAGAGAAGCCACCCTGGCTTCAGCAAGCTGGTTCAGCCAGGCTTGCTTGCATGTGCCTGAGCATACAGCCACTCCTCCTTGTGTAGCAAGCCTTGAAACACCATCAATAACTTTGTCAGCATCCTGCTGAACCAGAGCCTAGGTGGAAAAAAGGACAGCCAATGCCTCAGAGCTGCTCATCCAAACACAGAGCTTCAGTTACCCAAGCTCCTACAAACCAGAACCCTCAATCTACAGTCACACAGCTGGGAGAACACAATGAGGAATCTCACAGTGTTTCTCTGACCAAGACCATGTCACTGAATAAAAGGAAACAACTGGATGTCTTAGCATCGTCTTCCACTGCCATGTTTTAAGCATTGTACAACATACAGGAACATAAGGAGCCAGGACAGAGTGTGCATATGGGTATGTTGTGATGAACATAGTCCAAACTGTTCAAGCCTAATTAAATTTAAGTTCTCCCAATCGAGAGTGACTTTGGTCTAAGGAGAACAAAGAAGTTCAAGCTTGCCAGTCACAGGTGTGGTGTGTTCACACTGGCCTTCATTGCAAGGAAGACAGGGTATGAGATTCAGCTTTTCTGTAGCTGTCAGATCCAACTCCAGCAACAATAACAAGAGCAATTCAACTCCATTCAACATCCTGGAAGTGATGAAAATGCAGACTGTCATCTGAGAAGTGCTGGTTACACACAAGCCAACTTAGAGAAGGTATTTTTAGCATGTTTGTCCAGCTTCGTCATTTCAAATATAGCTACAGCCCGGTCCATTGGTGCCCTTCTCAGGGATACTGGAACATCAGGAGACATCGAGGTCTTTAGGGGCAGCACACCCCGTCGCTCTTAGAACCCTGCATTCCTTCAGAGTAAGGTTCAAACCAGGACAGTAGAAACTATCGAGTTTAAGATTCTACAACACACAGTCCCTCAGAATCTGCTTGTTGGGCTTTGTGGTTCTGAGGGGGAAAAACCCCCCTCAAAATTATCATCAGATCCCTTCAACTGATGCTTTGGGCAAATCACTTATGATCTGCTGTATTATACCATACAATTTCCTTATTTTACCACTTGCAGAATTCTCATGAGTTGCACAGTGCAAATTCTGGGCTTCACAAACACTCCTGGCAGGGAAGAGAAAACAGCTGAACTGGGGAAGAAGTGGCAAACAAAAATATAGCTGAAGTTTACATTAAAATACATGCTAAAATTAAACTGATTTTTAAAACACCAATATGTATTTTATACTCTGTTGCCACTGTTTCTAATGCTTTTTCAGATTTTATTTTTTTTGAAACGCTAAAGAAAATATATAGTGGGTAAAATGGAGCACAGACAGTAAAAGAGAGCAATCTGACTGCAAACATGATTGTACAAATAGCTCGCTTCTTCACTGCGTTTTCCTCATTGAAAAAAATGTGTCTATAGGCATTAGTGTTTGAAAACAAGCAATCTCCACACATTTCCCCTCCATGACACAAACTGCCCAGACTGATGAAGCTACATGTAAACAATAAAACATCAATGCCACTGTAGCTTTTCAGGGAAGAAACTACAATTGTCCTCTATCAACGTATCCTGTAGTAGATAGTTTTTTTCTCGTCAACATTGCAATAAATCACTCACTGGTCAGATTGTTGCACCATCACACTCAAGGTAGAAATCTCCACTGAACTGAACAGGAAAGGTTTTTTCCCAGACCAAAACCAATAGACCTATATACCTAATTGCCTGTTGCTATATAATACAGTCTTCTCTCCATACCACTACAACTTCACTGATAACAGGTGCTATCAGTTCTTCCATGAATATATATCTCTCCAGTTTCAAAGTTTATAAGAAAGCCTTAGCCAAACATTTCAGCCAAAGGAATCACAAGGCCATCTGACTTCAGTATCACCTGCCAAAGAAATTTTCTACCCTATAAGGTAGCCTCACCTGTTCTTTGGACAAGACTATTCCCCCAAAAAATAATTTAAAAAAAAAAAAAAAGTCTCATCTCACAATTTTGTCTACAAGTATTGATTCAGACACACATTACAAATCCCCAGTATGAAGTCAGTTCTACCCTACTACTGCAACATCTGCTGAACATTCATTCTAATCCACCTACTGACTGCTTTACTAATGGAAGAAACCTACTCAGGTATGTAATTCCTAACCTTAATTATTATACCAGGTTTTAAAAGCAGTAGTATTCATACATAAATATATATACAGCAACACATAGCAACTTGAATACAAAATACCACCTCAAAAGTACTCAGTAGGCCAAACAGAGAAGACTGATCCTAAGGCACTCGAACATCCTCCTTACCAGTAAGGGCAAGATACAAAATATAGAATCATAGAATAGTTGGAAGGAACCTTAAAGATCATCTAGTTCCAAGCTCCCGCCATGGGCAGGGACACCTCCCACTAGACCAGGTTGGTCAAAGCCCCATCCAGCCTGGCCTTGAACACCTTCAGGGATGGGGCATCCACAGCTTCTCTGGGCAACCTGTTCCAGTGTCTCGCCACCCTCACAGGAAAGAATTTCTTCCTGATCTAAATCTACTGTCTTCCAGTTTAAAGCTGTTAGCCTCATCCTGTGACTACACTGCCTGATAGAGTCCTTCCCCATCTTTCCTGCCTTAGCCTAGTTCACAGGAGAATTTGCTCCACAACCTTGCCAGGCACACTGGTGAGACTGACCAGCCTGTAGTTCCCCATGTCTTCCTTTTCACCCTTTTTGAAAATTGGGGTTATGTTTACCCCTTTCTAGTGAGTGGGAACTTCACCAGACCGCCACAGCTTCTCAAATATGATAGACAGTGGCTTAGCAACTTCATCCACCAATTCTCTCAGGACCCATGCACAAAAGTCATCATATACCATGTACTTGTGCACTTTCTGGTTCCTCAGGAGAAGATCAGGTTTGACACCATCTACAGTGGGCATTTCCTCGTTCTCATAGTCCTTCCCTTTGCCTTCTGCAACTTGGGTGGTTTGGCTAAAGCACTTGCTGGTGAAGACTAAGCCAAGAAAGTCTTTAAGTACCTCAGCCTTGTCCATGACCCGGCTGACGAGGTCCCCCATTTCCTTCAAGAGGGGGGCGACATTTTCCACAGTCAAGAAGAAGTTCATTAATTTTTTATCACAAACATAGCTATAGAAGCTTTCCTTCTTGCCCCTGATGTCCCTGGCCAGAGGTAATTCCACCAAGGCTTAAGCTTTTTCTATTAAAGACACTCACAGTGTATTATCTTTACAGTCCAACTGCAGGATCTCTGCATCTTTTTTAATATATCCAAAACCACAGCACTAGCTCCTTCACAACCAGCTTCACACCACTGAGGTGTCATCCTGGACAGGTAGGACAGCAGTCACACATTTTATAATGCAAACAGTAAGTGGGTCTCTCACTCTCATACGCCGCATGTGCAAGGACAGCAAGGGTTCAAGCAGCAAAACAAATCAAGCTTTCTCCGCATCACTTGCAAGCATTACAGCTAGCAGACGGGTCCGATTTCTGTTGATGCTACCTGTATTGATCCCAGCAGAAGTCACTGAAAGGCACCAAGGGAAGGACTGAACAATTCATGGGTTTTCCAGGGCAGGCAGGACAGCACTACTGGCTTTGATCCTTTATTTTGCTCAGTATTGTATGGTCCAGACAGCCAGTGACAACAGAAACGGTGTTCACCAAAACAATGTATTTTATTTCCAGCTCATCAAGAAAGACTACTCTTAGTAAGGCCCATGTGCTTCTACATCTTTTCCAAGGAAAGCAACCAAATGTAGCAAACTCCTGGATGGTCTCTATTTCACAAACAGAAGCAAAAAGGCAAATCAGACTGTAAGCCCACTCTCTCATACTCAACATATGCACTTTAGAAACATCTGGTTTTGTGAAGAGAGAGAGAAGTGCTTTATTACAGTAGGCTCGGTTCAACAGAAAGCACAACTGTCAGGTAAATTAAAAACTGAAGATGAGAACAGAATTATTTAGCGAGTGAATTCGTTACTAATAGAGTGCAAATGAGACATGCTGGAGTCGTTACCCATTGACAGCGTGCATCTTACAAGTTTCATCTGGCTCTGCAAACACAGTCTGCACCCAAAATGCTTGGTGATGTCTCTCAAATACAGAAGCAAACAGGGGAAGGCAATCTCAAACTACAGAAATGAAGAGTCATTGATCAAGATAGTAATCAAAACTGTGAAGTGTGAAAGTGTAATCAAGACTACTGCAAAAATATAAGACTCCCCAGATCCAATGGGGAAAAAAAAAAAAGTTAATTTTGTTCCTAAGTTGGTTTTCACCTTGAAAGCTAATTGCTGAAAAAGAAAAGGTCATGCTGCTTAATAACATGAAATAGAGAAAGCAGTACATGTAGATAGTGTTTGACATTAGGCATTAATTACCTTTTTGACAGGGAATCTGTTTGTGCTGGAACGTATTACTCCTTGTATTGAACTATGGCTTGGGATTCACTTGCAACAGGTGTCACTAGTGTTGGGACAAGTCACTGTTACTTTACATTCCCAGAACACTGTGTGCACTCATATATTTCTAAACACAGCTGGCATCTTGGCACATAAACAAATTCCTGTGTGGTTTTAGGTGATAAGTTAAAAAGAAATGGTTTACTGTTTTGTTATCAAATCCAAGCAATTCATGCACAACTCTTAAGTTGCCTTCAAGGATGAAAGAAATGTGCTCTCCATCAGTGTCATCTAGTTACTAATGATGTTTTGTTCCTACAAAACACTGGTTTAGCAGTTTACTTAAGGGAACAGAGTCTTGCTTTGATTATCAGGGTAGCCAGATTTGCCTCTTTTTGCCCTTGGTTCGCCCTCTTCCTTGACTCATTAACATATCTCAATCAAAGCAAGTGGAAGCAAGAAGAAAAGGTAAAAAAAAAAAAACCAAAAAACAAAAAACCCCCCCAAAAAAAAAAAAAAACAACAACAACAAAAAAAAAAAACAAACAAACCACCAAGAGAAGTAACAGGTAACAGGTAGTTCATAATACTCAGGATCATCAAAGAAAAGTTGAACACAAAGACAAAATGAGATTCTGACCATCCAAGAGGTTCTTGCATTTTAAATTAAGCATCCCAGACATTCTTAAGTACTTCTGAAATTATGAGAAGTGCTGGGCAAGATGACAACAAACCAAAGAACAACTTAAGAAAAATACTGGCATTTGCTTTTCCAAGGACTAAAGTTCCACCTCATACAATTTAAAACAAGAAGCAGAAAAGTATAAACGCTCATATAGACACTGGTCCAATGTTGGTAGATGCCAAACTTCACTTGATCCAGATACAGAGTAAACACTTTACCAAAAGCTTCCACACAAGGGCCACCACAGCATCTGGTCCACTCTTTATGGAAATGCTGTTTCTTAAGACACTAATTCTTCTAACCGGATACCTCCCTCAGCAACAGCAAGCCTTGCCAGTGGAAACTGAACCTTTGCATACATCATGAACGCAGAGGACAACCATTACACAGAAATGTGTGCAGTTCTTGTCCATTTGGGCAGCCTGTACCGCAAACTAGAGAGGATGATTTCCTGCATTCTGTGATCAACTCATCAGAGCAGCAACACATCCTAATATGGACACTTCCTCAGAGCATCACCTTCAAATATTTAATATTATGGCTCACCATTGCCTTATCTGGGAAGTATCAGCATTGCTTCAGTCTGAATTCCATGCTGAATTTGACCCAGGTTAATTGTTATTGCTGGCAAACTGCTGGCTGTGCAGTAAAAGCCAGCTGACATCATGACAAGAGCTGCTTACACGAATTGGTGTGATGTAGATATACCCAAGCCAAAGACCAAAGGCACAGAGACCTAGACTTCGCTTTTTCCACTGGAAGCCAGCCCTGCAGAACACTGCCCAGATGTGCCAGGGGAAGCCTGTGCTACCCTGCCAGAGCAGGACTCCTGGGTCAACAGCATTCATCACAGCCCCCAAGCATACGCTTCCCCTCAAGATGTTTTTAAACTACTTTTAACTGCCAAGTATGCTTTACTGCATTTATTTCTCAGTGATGTCTTAAAATAAATGTTTATTTTTAAATCATATTTGACATTTCATTAGGTACACTGGAAAATAACCCGATCCTACATATGCAAAAATTAGGAATTAATGAGGTCTGGCAATTATCTTGATGCAAAAAAACAAGTGACTTAGTAGAGCATACAGAGGTTTACTAAAAAAAAAAAAAAAAAAAACACCAACAAAAAAACCCACATGACCAAAAAAAAAATTCTAACCTAAAAAACCCACCCAACCTTGCTCTAGTAGTTAAAAAACAAACGAAATTGCTTCTTATTGATTTTAATTTAGGTTGAAACACTAGCTGTCTTTCCAACAAAGCCAGAAATGGAAACAACTATAAATGAGTACAAGATGTGATAAGATAGACAGATTCTTAAGTAATCTAGCATAGAGATGACCTCCAGTTTAGACAGTACTTTAAATATGATATCATATGTATGGATCAATAAGTAAGTTTGTATTTGTCTCAGCTCCAAAAGCTGGAAAGCTAAATGTCTTTTTATATTTTTTAGTTAATCTAAGATGTTGTCCAATTAAGCTATACTGGGTTGTTGTTGCTGCGGTTTTTTTCCTTACAGATCCTCCAGATTCTAATTTACAAATAAAATCAAGAGAAGCAATTAAATGTTAAGTACTATCAGCATGTTTCCCCAAGTGATGCACATGTGCAACAGAATAGAAGTAGTCCAATCTTGATACAGAAGGCCAGGTTACAAATTGAAATACATTTGTATTACCGTTACTTGCAGGCTTCACGCTCTAGCAAGCAATAACACCGGGCACCAGGCTCCCCTCCCGGGCAGAGCGGAGCCTCTTTGGCCACTGTCTCCCATGGGCTGGAGCAGCTGCGGATACACATTACCGCCTCCAGTCTCCAGGGACACAGGGGCAACCAGGGGCTTTGAGGGCACAGCATGAGTACATGCATCACAGAACAAAGCTGGAAGGGACTTCTGATGATCTAGTCCATCACTTTAAAGGCTAGTTAGAACCTTCCTGGCAGAGCGCCTAGGTACTCCTCCAGGCAGCACACGCTGCCAGGGCCTTCCTGCCTCAGACTGCACTCTGTCCTCCCAAAGCACACGAGAAGGATCAGTATTGATGAAGTGCGATTAAGTTTATGATCCTTTCAGCATGTCACAACTTGATTCAATATTAGCTGATCAGTATGGATTGGGTCTTCTCAGCGGTTTTTGGTAAAGACTCTCGCATTTGGAAGACTGGACTTCCTCTCAAGTCATAAGGATCTCTACCTTCACAGAATCAACCTCATCCCAGACAGGATAATATTATCTGAGGGAAAAAGGAATTAGTTTTCCTCATTTGGTGCATGGTGCAAGTTTGCCCAAGCAAACACCATCAAGGTGGAAAGCTAAAAGCACCCAAGGGAGGCCACCCTAATGGAAACAGGAGCACAGTAACAGAGCAGATATTCTAAGTTCTTACAGGTAGCTCAATATCCAGTCCCCTCACCTGCATCCAGCAGTAGAAGAAAATTAGGACAATACAAGAAACACCTGCTACTAAACCCAGCACGAGTAACACTAACCAGGCAAGGGAATGAATGGAGAAAACACACATTCTTAAGACATCTATGGCCTCCTTGCGGTTACAAATCATAATCCCCACTCCCAAGTTCCTGACAAAACTCAACTGTGAGGCACGTCAGTGTTATCACACAAGAGTGATAACTGTGACCAGGTCACAGTCATGTTCTGGAGCTGTGTGAAGCTTTCAGTTTACAATGCTTAACAGAAGCCAAACCCTAGGATACTCATTTTAGATAACTCCACAACAGGCACCTGGACTATTATGGGATGCACTGACTGCTGCTCCCTTAAAAACTGTTGAGCTACAAAAGGAAACAAACAAAACCAGAACAAAGGATGCACCTAAGACACTAAGACTCCAGAGGACTTAAGTCAATGCGGACTGACTTTCTATTGCTAAAATTGCCATTAGAGCTGTATTGAAGTCATTGAAAGAAACAAACAGGAAAAAAAAAAAAAAAAAAACAACACCCCAAAAAGACCTCATTCAAAGACTTTATTTTAATAAAGGTAGAAACCCTAAGAATTACTGATCCAGGCCACATCCACTGAACAGCAGATGATTTTGCTCAGCACTGACTCCAATAACGATCTAGAAGTCATACTAGGCAAACAATCAACATGAGCTTTCTTGCTGTGGCAGAAAAATAGGCCACTGAAAATCCTTGAACAAACAGAAAGGGCAATAGCTTCATGCATATACGGTATGAATAAAGCCAGTGTTTAGTTCTGGTGTGCACCCTTCCAAAAAATAAGTGGGGAGGGGGGTGGGAGGGGATAATAATGGAGAAAAGGCAGAAAGATTGCTACAAAAATTACTGAAGGACTGGACAAAATCTGATGGCAAAAGGTTTGTGGAGTTCAGGTCACTAAGTTAATCAGGACATTGTAACATGGTTTTGTCCTAATGTGCAAGTATTTTCATGGCAGCAAAGTATCAGAGGGCTCTTGTAGAAAAAGAGTGAAACATACACAACAGCTGTTAAAGTGGTTGTGTATTTATAGTTTGAGCTTCACAGCTACAGTGAATAATACAACCAACCACTTTTTTGGTGGTATATTTTTGTAACTGCTTTATTCAAGGAAAAGAAGTTGGGTATTGCTTCAAAACCAGCATCAGGCAAACAACTGATTTTTAAAACACCTGACAGCTGTTGACAGCTGTGAAAACTTGCAAATTTGTGAAAACTTCACAAATTCTTTTGCAACAGCCACAGCTTTGGTCCAAAACCTAGGTACGACCCAACAGAACAATTCCAAGGACTGACACACCCTCCAGATGACAAGCATCTCTCCAGAAAGCCAGAGTTTTAACTTGAGCACTGGACACCTCTGCTTCTCAGCAAGCAGCAACACAAAGTGGTTTTAGGTTTTTACCACACAGCAAGAACCCTCCAAGAAGCATAAAAGGAGTATCAAAACTGTGCACCTTTGACACAAAGCCAGCCTGTGGAAATACTGAAGAGAAGACGCACGGTCATTTTTCAGACTAATGCCATGATGAGGGTTACGGTGCAAGTCTCACCTGGTGAAAGCTGCCACAGAAACAGTAGCATCAATTGTACTATCGCAATTTGCAGCAGCCAAGGACCTGCCATTATGCCAAGATAAAACATTATAAACTTGCACATTTTGCACCTCAGGTTTACAAAGATAACAATGAATTAATTCACAGTAAACAAAAGAGAATCACTTTACAATGCATAAACAATGTAGTAAGAAACAATTTTAAAAGTCACAGTTTCTGAAACTGCTGTCACTGAGCCCGTACTTTTAACACTTACTTAAATAGCTAAAACCACACAAAGGTGTTGCTTTGGAACACAAACAGTTATACAGAAGCCATATAAGCTGATGCAAAACCCTTGGGCGAAGAAGAAAGGAAAAATAAACAACTAATTTTAGAACCCGAGCACTCCATTAGCAATTCTCACCAATTAAAATATGATGCAACTGCTGTCAACAGGCAAATTTTAGTTGTATTTTAAATGGATTTAAATACAAAATACACAAGTTACTACACTACAAGAATAAAAAGCAAACTAGTTACAAGTAGCATGGAGGCCAACAAGAAGAAACATTTGACTGTTTTGAAGATGGCAAATGAAGAAACATTTGCCTACCTCCTAAATGGCTGTGATGTTTCAGAAACAGCTGTGGTGCACAAACGCTCCTTTCTACTTCGACTTCAGTAAATCTATACCATAATCTCCAGAAGTCTGAAAGCACCTTAGAAATCAGAACACCAATGAAAGCCTATTGAAAATTTAATCCCTAAACTCACTTGTGATGGCAGTGTAGATATGTAGTTAATTATTTGAAAGCTACTAGGTAACTTTATTGTCTCAACTTGGAGTTTCCAGGGGGTGGAGGAGAAGAGGTGGAAGAGGGATGCACACCACAGCCTCATGCTGAAGCCCACTAAACTGATGCTCATGCAAACATACGTACATCCAAAAAAAAAAGAACCAATTGAACTTGCTCTAAATAGCTCTTGGCCAAAACTTTTCTACCTTGAGATGTGTATCACTAACTTCACTACCTCCTGAGATATAAAACAAGTTATTTTAGAATCCAGGAGGGGAATAAGGAAAGAAAGAGATATATTTAACAGAGAACATTTCTAAGCACTCCAAACTGACACAAATGCAGGCACTGGTCTTCAGGGGCACAGGGGTTACTTCACAGAATCACCATGGATGGAAGGACCTCTGAATTCGAGTCCAACCATACACACACAAAAAAGCCCTACAAACCCCTGCAATCTCGGCTACTAGAGCATACCCTGAAGTGCCACATCTACATGTTTCTTAAATACCTCCAGGGATGGTGACTCTACTACTTCCCTGGGCAGGCTGTTCCAGTGCCTGACAACTCTCAGTAAAGTAATTCTTCCTACTATTCAGTCTAAACCTTCCCTGCTGCAACTTCAGACCATTTCCTCTGGTCCTGTCATTATTCACTTGGGAGAAGAAGACAACATCCACCTCTCTACAACCTCCTTTCAGGTAGCTGTAGAGGGCAATGAGGTCTCTCCTCAGCCTTCTCTTCTCCAAATTAAGCATGCCCAGTCCCCTCAGCCNCTTGTTCTCCAGCCCCCTCACCAGCTTGGTGGCTCTCCTCTGGACACACTCCAGCACTTCAATGTCCTTGTAGTGAGGAGCCCAGAACTGAGCACAGGACTCAAGGTGAGGTCTCACCAGTGCCAAGTACAGAGGCACCATCACTCCCCTACTCCTGCTGGCCATGCTATTCCTGATACAAGCCAGGATGCTGCTGGCTTTCCTGGCCACCTGGGCACACTGCTGGCTCATGTTAAGCCGGCTGCCCACCAGCACCCCCAGGTCCTTTTCTGCCAGGCAGCCCGTCAGCCACTCTTCCCCAAACATGTAGCAGTGTTTAGGGTTGTTGTGACTGAAATGCAGGACGTGGCACTTGGCCTTATTGAACCTTCATGGACGTCTTGCTCTAAAGACATGGAATGAAGCCCAAAGTAACTTCCTTACTGCTTAGCACCAGCAAGGGCTAGGACAGAACTGCTTCTATTTACCTTTGAAGTAGAAGAATGGCTTGTCCAGTATTGGCACAAGTGATTTTCCCTTCATATCCGGCTTCTTCTATGTTCACCACTTGTCCCAGCCTGAGACAACTAACACAGCTTCTCAACCAGTCTCACAAACTGACCAAGGAAGTCCAGGTCTAAGACTTCAGACTGCTAAAAGACAATAATCCAGATTGTAGATGCTTTTCTAGGAGTAAGGAAAGGGCAAGGCACTGCTTTGATTAAAGCAAGTCTTATAGCAATTTTTAATGTCTCTTACAAGACTCCTGCAAGGAACAGGAGATGGAAAGAGTGAAGTGTGGGAAAACGGAACAACTGTCTGCTTTGCCTGCAAGGAGTTATCAGATAGCTTTCCTTTACTGTCAGCAGAATAAACTGACTCCCAACAGAAGAACTTGAACAGCACTCTGTCAGGAAGACAGGCACATTTTACTTCGAAAAAGAGAACAAAGCAGCTGCCACAAGACCAAATACCATCCCACATTTTGCTCCTAAATACCAATGCAGCTCTTCACGGCTCAAGGTCTCATTCATTACGTATCTGCAAGCAGAGAAAAGGATTTTTCAAAGCAGCTTTCCTAAGCTAAGCAGCCAAGTCTCAAAAAACCTAGATTTTCTTTAGAAAGGCCTCCATGCTATGAATGCAAAGTCCCTCAAAGCAGGCACCGGCACAGGATAAACATATTCAGGCATCACTGCAGCATTTATGCATAGAAAAACTGCAACACCCACGTCAATTGAGATTTTATGTGTCAGTCCTGCTGGCAGGTGCACTATGCGGTCAAGTTTTAAGTTCCAGAAAATGGTTCATCATTATTCAAATGACTTGATAATTAAGAATGCTAGTACTTCAACTCCCAAGCAAACTTAGAGATGCATAATAAAACCACATTAAAAAAAAAAACAAGGCCGTGTAGTAACTGATTTTACTTTAACCATAGTTCACTTGAAGATTAATTCAAATTGCCGTAAGGTGAGCTCATTCAGTGTAATAAAAATATATCTTACAGTGATTGTGCAAACGTCTTAGTTTCCTTACTGCCCTGTGTCCTCCCTCCTCCTCCAGTCAGCTGGAGAATTTATTCACCACCATAGTTTCTTTCAGTTTCCCATTAGTAATGTGAGCGATCAGAGAAAAGGAGAAATGAACCAAGAACAGCAATACTCATGGAGTACTGCAGTATCTTCTCTCTGTATAAGCAATCTGCACCCACCCTCGTTCATCAATTCACTTTCTGGGTGGGAAGAGTCTCTGCTCAGCTTACATACGTGTGACAGCTCACAGCATAACCAGGAATCCACTGTGTCCTGGCAGCCGTGCCTCAACAAGGCATTGTACACTGAAAAGCCAGCATTTGAAGACATGACCAACATAGCTCTGATTCATCTAAGAGTACACCTGTCCTCACTGGAGTGGGGCAACATGACTTTGGAGAGGTGTACTATGTGTTAACAGCATTAAATCAAAGAAGCCAGTATGACTTGCTCCGGGGCAAGTAATGTGGATGGATCTCTGTGGCCTGTAACATGGATAATATCTTGTGGTAGTGTCAATAATCATGTTGAGTAATGGAAAAATCCACAGCGAACAAGGATCGCTTTTCTGAGGCTATTTTTTTCCTCTAAAGGTTTATTTACACAAAAATGTAAGAACTAGCTGCCTTCATCAAAAGTTATTCCCTAGCTGGGCATCTCCAGTTGGCCACACCCCAGGTTCCTCTGCTCACTATGTAAGTGTGCATTAATTTAAACCCTCTTTCTCCGCTTTGATTCCAACCCCTGCATGTCTCTGCAAAGCTGATATGGGCCAGTTCTTCCTGCGAGTAACTGGCAGTTGATGCAGTCACATTCCTGTCAACCTGGTGCAAGAAGATGCAGGTCCACAATTTTCACTTGGAAGGAACATTGACAGGAGTTCACCTCATGAAGAAATTTGTAAAGATATTTAGGCACCTAAAGCAGCAAGCAGTCCCCAGAAAGGATATGTAAGATCATCTATTAATCCATTTGGTGCATATCTGCATTCTCAGATGACTACGTATCTTTTAAGAACACTTGTCTCTACCAGTGAGATTCCACTTCCTAGAATACTTAATTGTTGCTTAGAATTAAAAGTTAAAATAGTGTGGCACATAAATACAAGTAATGACAATTTCATCAACACGCAGGACCAACTCCAATCTTTAAAAATGGAAGCACAGTAACCTAGGCAAACAGAAATTAGTCTCATTTTTTCAAAATTTCTTAGATTAAAGTTCCATATTAACTGAAGTACAGTGTTATTACTACACCTTTAGGCTTCAGTGCACATCATGCCACATGTTCACTTGCTAAAAAGCAGCAACCAAATGATTAGTACTTTTTAGCAGGACAGCTGAGATTAATAGTTTGAAGTAATTTCTTTACTTTAACCATGAAACTTGAACATTGAAATTACAGTCAACGTTAATAACATCTTATTGCAGAAAACTCCAAGTATGTTAGTCCTTGAGCACTGATCATAAGATGGATGAAGCCCTCACTGTTATCTGTCTTTTCTGTAATTGGAAACAAACCCCAACTATTAAACTTGCCCCAATTGATAACAGTACAGCTTTAACTGAGTGCACATACTTAGCTTCAGACAACACTGGTCCCTGCAAAGACTCAGAAGTTGGGAGTGAAACCATCACCCCAGTGGAATTGATAGGTGTTTCTCAGTAATTTTTATGGTACTAAGCTGGACCTATTTGTTTCAGCAGAAGTTCCCAGTGTAGATGCTGGAGGGTCAGGTGAACAACACAGTATCTCTGCACTAGAGTCTTAGAAGTTCCTCACTGCTCTGACCATGATAACTGTTTTCTGAATGGGATCAAAAACCCCTTAATCCCCATTTTGTCAGCAAAAAGGAGAGTAGATAGGATTTCTATTTCTACTTGCTCATCCCCTGACTCTGACACACTGGCAAAAATCCTCACACTTCCAAGCAGAGTGATGTTCCCAGCCTTTGTAGACATTGCAAACACCCCAATATGACTGAGGGAATTTCAATTACCCTCAAATTGTGTTCCTTTCCTTTTTGAATATACCAAAATCCCTTCCTTCTGTGATGCCTCTTCTTCCCTCCCCAACTCGGGAAGCCTCTAACTCTGGCTGCTAGTGCAGGCAGCTCCCATGACTACTTGAAGACATTCAAAAGCCGTGTGTGGGCTCTGGTAACCACGAATCAGCTCCTGTAAACCAGCTAACGGATAGCAAAGCTCTCCCTTGAGTTTTGCCCCCAGAAGCATACCAGCAAGCTCAGCTCTTACAGCTTCGGAATGCTCATTTAACATTCTTTATCTGCAATGACTCCATTAGCAACTTCCCGTAACATAAAGCATATTTTTAAAAGGCACTGAAAATAAGGGATAATTAAAATGTACGGAGTGTCATCTTCATAAAAGCCACAGGACTAAATAAAGTCTTGGAGGGCCCTCTCCTGTACGTTCCATATTTCTCTACGTGCACAACGCACCTTCCTCTGTAAAATCTTTACTACGCAAAGCCGATCTTCTCTGTACCTTTAAAAAAAAAATACCTGAAGTGGCATTTGATTAGTTCACAGTGAAAGGCTCCTAGTACCTTTTTCCTCCAAGCAGAAGAGAGTTACAGGCAAAATTAACCCTCAACTTGGAACTATGAAAGCTCAAAATCCAAAACCCATTTACAGGTCAGCAACAATTTGATCCATTACCAAACAGCTAACCTAGACTCAAGAAAATTACTTTCATTTATGCACCCAGCCTAAGAGAATGCTAACAATTGTCACTCCTTAGATGACAGGATTGTCACAGCAACAGCTAAGAAATGCGCAAATGCGTACTTTTTCCCTTACCAAAAAATATTTATCCCTTCTTGGCTGAGAAACTGCTTAGGAGGGATATCACAGTAATGCTAATATTTATGTCTTACTGATTTTTGATACTGTGAATTTAGATTAATGAGCGAACAGACCCCACGGAAACAACCTCTCTTACCTTGTCTTAGTTTGATTTATTAAGCAATGCAATTACCAGTGACAAGCCCACAGAGAAATGCACTAAACTTAACACTTCAGAAAGCAAAACCTTACCCACATATTTTTTGTGCAAGAAAGACTCCTTCCTCTTATTGCAACCAAAGGAACAGCAACAAAAATACCTACTTAAACAGTGAAAACCTATTACAATCCTCCTAACAAAGGAACACTGCAAAGACTTATTTTCTACATGGTTCATTCATTGCTGTTGAACAAAGGGGGGAAAAAAACAGCCTTTATGTTTCTTCACAAAGTAAAGTGATTTGCAGGGGAGAAAACAAATACTGACCTCTCTTTCATTTAAAATGAGCTAGATACGAAGCGGAGGGAAGGCAGATGCTTGTAAATTAACACACACACCAACAAATACCTTATTTCTCTAATCCTCTCTAGAAAATGCTACGAAAATGTACTGAAACATTTGTGGTAGATACTAAACGGTTAATATCTGGCCGGGATTCCCCGCTAACACAAATTCCGATGATTTGCCATTGGATGTTGTCAGCACCAATGTCCTGTTATAGTCCACCGAGATCCTCCCTGCAGCTTTCCTGCCTCGGGCATCTCTGATGTACCGGATCAGAGTCTGGAGCGTCCCCGTTTATCACGATGCTTCACTTACCATCCCCGTGCACGCACGCACACACACCAGATATTACTGCTTTTCAGAAGAAAGCACAAAAAAAGTACACCAGTCACTGAGGTCTAACATGGTAGTTCTGTAGGAAAACTAAATGCATAAAAGCCCTTCTGGAAAATAGTTTGCTTTCCGATCAAACCCTTAGTGATGAACAGCCCTGAAACATTCCTAAATATTAGACAACCCTTCTCCAGCTTAAAGACTTTGCCTCCATACAGCACACATCCATAGACCCACTACTCTCCGCTTGCATTCATCTTTATATTCAAACCATAACGCAAATATTAGCTAATTCAAACATCACTGATCTAAATCAGCAAGTCGTACAATACTGTCATATTAGACCTACATCACAGCTTGTTTTCCTGAAGCGTTCCTGGAGCCTGCCTTCTAGATGTAATTACTGTACAATATATATCAGAACCAGAGAGAAAGGCTTCACTCTGAGGGCTGAAATTGAGAAGAAATCAATACAAAGAAGATAAATGTTTCTTCAAGAGCTGCAGAGGTATTAACCCTCTCTCCAACTTATTTTCTTTTTGCTTCAAATGATTTTCCCATGTGAGAAGCTGCTGGAAAGACTGGGATATGATGGGTCTGTCTGCTTACTGCCATCCTTAGGGTTAGGGGAAAAAAAAAAAGTGTATTCTAGGGAAAATAAAAAAGAAAAATAAAATAAAATAAAATAAAAAAC
>VZRU01020379.1:0-15765 GCA_013398155.1 Pedionomus torquatus | reverse complement strand
CATCAGGAAGGCAGCGGCGGGCAGGGGGACGCTGAGCCCCTGCTGGCAACCAGGGCCCCCAGGGGATTTCGTGGGTTTGCCCTGAGACACACTCCGAGGGCACGAGAGGTTTTACACGAGGCCTTTGTGCGCCCTCAAATTATTGCCGCAGGACGGAAGGATTTGCTGAGGGCGGCTAAACACCCCCAGAACAAGAGGTCACAGGGAGCCAGACAAGGACGCGATGAAATACGGCTCCTGTGGCTACATTACAGCAGGGTCAGGTTCAGTTCTCCTTCCCAAAAAACCTGCACTGGTCCTGCACGCAGCCACCTGCATCCCACTTGAAAAGAACACCCGCTTCGCCCTTTGGTGCCTGCGTGGGCACAGAACTCCAAGAGGCAGACCTCGGACCCCAACCCGAACGCAAACACAAAGCCCCTCACAGCCCCCCCGTTCCCCCAGGGGCAGCTTCCAGCCCAGCACAACCTCTCCAGTGTGCTGAGTCTGCCAGCCTGAACCCTTGGCTCCTTTCCTGCGTTGGCACCGGGTCGAGACAGAGAGGCGATGCCAGCGGGGAGGCAGGCTCTGCCCTGCGTCTGCTCAGCCACCGTGGGACCGGGGGGCTCGTGCACTGCTCTGGCTGGTGCTAGAGGCTGGACATTAGGAATTCTTCCCAGAAAGAGTCATCAGACACTGGAATAGGCTGCCCAGTCCTGCTCCTGAACGTGTTTAGGAGTCGTTGAGCTGTGGTGTTGGGGGGTATGGTGCAGGGGAGAGCTTTGTAGAGTGGGGTTGACGGTTGGACTCGATGATCCCAAGGCTCTTTTCCAACCTGAATGGTTCTATTCTATGATTCTAAAGGGGTAAGGGGAGCAGGACAGTCCCTGTACCCCCATAATGTGCCCCCCCCCTGTGGGTAGGGAAGCAGTTCAGGAGCTAAAGGTTGATTGTGGAGAACTGGCTCCAGACCCCGACCTGAGGAACACCTGCAGGTGGGTGTTCCAAGCACCTGCCTCTCCTTCCTATGGCACTGGGCAGGGACTGCTCCTCTCCTAACGATGTCCCATAATCAAATTAAAAGTCCTCTGATTTTGCTGATGGCTTCCAGGTGTTCGCTAAGAGTAACACTAGATGCCCGTCTCCCTCCATGGGATACAGGCCCGAAAACGTTGAAGCGCGTGTGCTCCCGTCTGCTCCTGCTGTGACAAATTTCATTCCACGGAGCGTGGTAATTTTTTTCTGTGCGTTTTGAGCAGACAATATAGGTGTCAGAACATCTGTACTTCATTCAACCCCTCTGCGTCATCCAGCATTTTCTTGGTATTTAGCTATTGTTTTCTTTCTGTCTTTCTTCTTTCTTTTTTTTTTTTTTCTGTCTTTCTTCTTTCTTTCTTTCTCTTTATTTTTTTTTTTTTTCCCCCAAACAAACCAACCCTGCAAAGGCTCCCCCAGGGGAGAGCACACACGTCGCAACGCCAACCGCAAAGAAATAAACGGGGCTGGTTTTGCTAAAGCCTGGGGTACGTTCTGAGGAAAACCCAAAGCCTGGAGCTTTCCCATGTTCAGGATGGTGCAGAAGGAAATGCTGGGGCTGGTATCACTTGTGGCTGCGGGAGGCGGGGGACGCCGACGCTGGCTCGCAGTCTCACGTCACAATTGTCCCTTGTTCTGCAGAGAACAAGACTCTTCACAAACGCTGAACAGTTTTCCAGCGGGGCTCAAGAGTCCAAATCCCGAGTCTTTGCTGTCTCGCTGAAGCCACTGGGTTAAATCCTGTGCCCCTCACTTAGTCATTAACTCAGCCAGAGTTTTCCTCCATAAAGCCTAAGTAAACAGCCACAGCCCTGCGCTGGAAGGGAACTGTCAGGCCCCGAGCTCCTTCTGGAGAGGAAAAGAACGAGCACCTGCAGCCCAGGGGCTCGCACACACGCTTGCTGGGTTGCCGCTGAGTGATCAGCTCCCCTGCAACGCCTCCAGCTCCGGGAGGACGGGACCAGCCGGCTGCACGGCTGGACAGGCTCAAGAAAAAGCTGTTTTCCTTCAGGTCAGCACAGCAAGGCGCCCAGTTCCCCTGAAACATGTGCAATTAGATCACGCACGGCTAGTCACGTACTCCAGAACCACGTGGGAACGCAGGGCTCATCCCCCTCCCGGGGCACCCCTTGGAAAAGCGTTTGTTCCCGCACAACCTCGCACCCACCCTGCGCTTCCACGACCACCCGTGAACGACCCCACACCCCTGGAAGCAGAGGGTGCCTTCCTCGCCCTGCCCCGTCTCAGCCACTTTGCACGCTTCGTCCCCCCCCTTTCCACGTGGAACGGGGGGGCTGACACCCCCTCTCTGCACTTGTGCCGCAGCCCCGCCAAGAAACCCCGTCCCTGGAAGGGGCCTCCATGGGATCTGCTGCTCCCAAACGCCACCAGCCAGCCAGCCGGAGGGGAGAGCGGTGCGGGAGCAGCGAGCCGGAGTCTCTGCACGTTTGTGAGGAACCCAGAGGCTGACAATAGTGGCAAGCGCCACCGAGAAGCCTATAAATAAATCCATATTCCTCCTGTTTTCGCTCTCCCCCTGGTGCTGACCTGCTTTCCCAACCGAAGCCGGGGAAGCAGCACCTCCCCTGCTCCTACCTGCCAGGCACGTGATTGTGCTCCCACCCCGGCCATCAGAAGCCGTGCAAAGACAGAAACCCCCGTACGGTCCCCCCAGCCTTGGGCTCGCGCAGCCTGTCAGTTATAATTACAGCTGAGCTCTCCAAAGCCGCCGNCCCCCCCTCTTTTTTCTCTGCCTGTTGGCTAAAAATACCACGTTCCAGTACAGCCCTGCACCTTGTGCCAAGCGCTTGCTCCCGTCCGTGGCACAGATGCTCTTTCTCCCTCCCTCCTCCTCCTCCTCCTCCTCTCCCCGCAGCAGCTGAACACACAAGAGGAGTAAATACTCCCCACAGGCTTCGGCGGCAGCGGGAAACGCAGGGGCTCGGTGTCGGCAGCGGGGCAGGCAGAGCTTTCGGAGCAGGGTTTGCCTTGTTTGCCCGTGTATCAGGTACGGTTTGGGCAAAGTTCCCGAAGGCGTAATGGACACAGCGGGCAGCGTTTCAAACTGGATATTGCGGGATAACCTCTGTAAATAAAGAGGGAGATGGCTTTCCTGCCCACACGATTTATGGACTCTCAGCTGGGCATGCCAGGAGGGTGTCAGTCAGTATTAACCCACGGCCGTGCTGCTTTGGAAAGCCTGGATGCCCTTGTCCCCAGGAGACCGGGCTGAGATCCGTCAGGCTTCGGCCACATAACCCACCAGAGTGCCATCCAGCCCTTTCTGGATGTGGGTCATTATCGTTACCACTCACAATCATTTACACATTGTGGGGATGCCTACTGCAACGAGACAAAAACAAACGAAAAAGAAGTAAACAGCCACACACCTACGGTGAGACTTAAAAGATCTGTGCTGTGATTTACAGGGGTGTCACCGACTGTGTTTATACAACAAGGGAGATTTGGCTTTTGACTACAGTGGAATACATCCAGAGGCTGCTCGGTGGAGTAATTCTGGATTTCTGCTTAAGAAAAACAAGATATGGCCCCTAAAGTATTAAAAGCTCTTTGCCCACACTGAGAGCATCCCCGAGTAAGTTATTTCTGCTTCAGGTGCTCCCCCCCTGCTCTGGGTAGAGGGGGTGCCACGGCGGGTGGCAGTGCTACAACCCGATCCTTGAGATCACAAAAGGTGTTTCAAGGGAAGACTCCCAAATTCTGCCCCCACTTGCCTTGGAACCCGAGTCCTCCAAAAAAGCCACATGTTCTGCCTTTTGTTATTATAAATAACAAACACCTCAGAAGCCTCTGGTCTCTGTTTGTGTTGGTACAGACCCTTCTACACTGGAACCCGCACCCCGGTCAGAACTCAGAGCCTGCCGGGAGTCTGCTGCCGCATTCACCGCTGCTTTCCCTTGAAATATGAGCATTCGTCACGTGAGGCAGTTGGTTAATTATGAACCTTGCCGTGCTGTTAACAAGTCCTGTAACACTGCAGCAGTTTTGATGAGTACATCTTAACCAGCAGAGTTAGATAAATAACTACCCTACCCGTCAGATCTGGCACGTGATGCTCTTCTAAACAACCATTTATCGAAGATAAACTCTTTCCACAGGTAGACTTGAAGCAAGTGGAGTCTCCATGGCCAGCTAATTTGACTAACAAAATACCACCTGCTTTACACCAATAATTGTTCTTGCCTACAATAAACCTGCTGGCCACAACGCAGATTACTCATCAGTATCTTTTTTTGTCTTTGTAAAACTTGGGAGTCTGGGATCTGAGGACAATGACCTCCAGTTGATGTTCTCATTTGAAACCACAGCCCAAACTACTTCCACACAGATGAGCCCAGTAGCTGGAAACCATCGCACAGCGTCAGCCTCGAAGGGCTGAGGCAGACAGATAGGGGGAGGGCAGTCACACATCTCGTGTTCTGCCAAGACCCCTCGGGCATAATCTGAACACGCAAACTTGGCTGCACGTTCCCTGTGGCTCTGTTTGCTCACACGTTTCTAGAGGCCTGTTTGAAAATGCAGCCACTATTCACCTCTCTGGCTGCGAAACTCCCTGCAGAGCCCGGGCTCGCCCGAGGAGCCACGGGGACTCTCTGCACACTCTTCCCTGCCTCACCTCCCTCCCACACGGCCGAGCCTCTCTGGATTGACCAACTCTGTGCAAATCCTACCTTCTTTGGCCTTTCGTGGTGGGACACGTGCTTCTCTTGAGCAGGGGACGTGGACCGACTCCTTCTTCCAGCAATGAAGGAGCTACCTCCAGAGTGACGTGAAGTCTTCTGAGGTGAGCGGGGAAGAGGAGAGGAGGTGGAGAACAGGAGGAAAAAGAAAAAGAGAGAGGAAACAGTGTTACAGAGCCCAGCTTTCATGGTCTTGGTGAGCAAAGTTACAGCAAACGGCTCATCTACCGCCTGCAGAACCAAACTCTTTGTACCAGACGCCCAGCCTGGTTCCTCACACGGGGACCGTGGTGCACAGCATCCTAGTGGGCACTTACAAAGGGCACGCAGACCTAACTCCCCAAACCCTCGGTTCTTGGCAGCTGAAAGAATAAAGGCACAGCTGCTAAGAGACCAAACAAGAAGATAAATGGTAGCAGCAGCGTTGGTTCAATGAGCTGGTCCTCCTGAAGAGCAGTGTCCAGCTTCCAGTCCTGAGCAGGGTGTGAGGGCACGTAGAAGGACACCCTCGTTCTCGGACCCTGGGCACGAGCAGAAGTCCTGGTATCTCTCTTGGCATCAGTGAACTCGATACAGGAGCTACGCTTGTGTCAGATACCGGGGGTACCTGAAGGGCAGGGAAGGTATCCTCCAGGTTGACTTTGAGGGGAAGCTCAGGACATCAGTCACCGTGTGTGATAGCACTGATAAGCAGGAAGGAAAGTGGGGAAGGCCAGCAACAAAGGAGCCACTGAGACACAAAGCTGCAGAGGAGGATCGAGTTTCCCTTTTGCTGCAGGGGGGAGAGCAGGTGTCTACTAATTATGCAGGACAGGAAAAGGGTTTCTCTCTTTCCTCTTGATCCTGTAATTAATAGGGGGAAGTCCTTTGCCCCAAATATCCCTCAAACAGGGAATGGCTCTATGTTTCTTCTGGGCTGTCTCTGTCCTCAGGCAGAAGTTCTGGCTGCTCTGTGGTACCCTCCTGCCCAGGGTGCCTGAGCTACAGCCCTGGCTCCCTGCAGCACCGAGCATTGCTGCTGCACTCCTTTCGTGGGGCTCACCTTTCAGCCACAGAGAGTGGGTCAGGGAAGCCAAATAGGTGGGAAGAATTCAACCTCTAGTTTTGAAAATGGGTTTAAAGATGCTATGGAAATTCAAAATATGAGTTATTCTTTATTCCTCGGTGACTCTGATTGAATGGCTGAAAAAGGAAGCAGGCTGTAGGCTGTGTTTATGTGTTCTTGGCATCTTTACTGCTCAGAGCACAGACACAGTCTAGGATAAAAACAACACCTTACATGTGACAGAAAAACCTCTGCTGTAGGGATGAAGAAACTCACCATTTTATTGAAGTGGTACTTGCAGTAGCCACAATATTTGACATTGTCGACTTCTAGGACTTCCTCTTCACATAAGAGGCCAGCCATCTGGGCACTGAAATACAAGCATTTAGGAGGAGGATAAAGCAAACTGTACAACTAGACCACATATCCCATCAAAGGGCAAGGAATAGCTCAGGATAACCTGGCAGGGTCTTGAAGCTTCCTGTTCTGCTTGGCAAATGGTACACAGGAAGAGGGAGAAAAGGTTCAGACCCTTTGTAATTCATATTAAGATCTTCAAAATTGTCCATACTTTTCTACCAAATTGTCTAAATTTTCGTTTTTGTTACGGGAGACCTGGGAGATCAGTAACAATCCCAACGGGAGACATATCATGAGCAAAGCTTCCCATGGAAAGCTGGGAACCTTCCTCTTCTGCTGATAAGGAATGTTGTTTTCAGGCTGCGAGGGTACATGAGGGTATCAGCCCTTCAAATCACATCGTCTAGTTGATACTCTCGCATGTGCTCTGCTGGAGAAGGAACATTGGAACATTCCTGAGTTGTGACTCATCTCTTCTCTTCTTGGATTCCACAGAGTCTTAGGGAAATCCCCAGCCCTGGTTCTCAGCGGGGAAGGCTCACTGGTGAAACCTCAGCCTTCCTGGGGAAGTTCCCCTCACAAACTGAGCAAGCATGAGACACCCCTGGCACAAAAGAAACCCAGGGCGAGAAGCCCGACTCCCATTTGGTGCAGCCTCAAAGTCACAGCAGCAAAACCAGTAGCTGGGGCTACTCCTGGGTTGATGCTGGGGGGAACTCACCAGGTGACATGGAAAGCTTGCCGGCAGCCATGCCTGTTGCAGGCCATGCACGCTCCAGAGGCTGCTTTGCTCTCCCTGCCCTGCTCTTCACAGATGTAGCAGGTCTGCAAAAAAGGAAAAAAGAAAAAAAATACTCACTCCAAGCGGCAGACAGTGTCTGCTTCACTCTCACTGCTCACCAGGAGGCAAAGCCTTCAAGAACTCATCACTCTGTGCCCAGTGACCTCCCTCCTATGACAACAGCTCTGGGTTATTCCTCAGTGGCATGCACAAAACTCACACATTGTCCTTTTCTCCCCAAATAACAACTGTGTCAGGTCAAAATGTGGAGTAATCAACACACAACAGCAAGGAGGAGATTGCTCACATTGCAGGGAGTTGGGGAAGAGAGAACTGAAAGACCAAAAAGTTATTTGCAAGAACGGGGATTCACTTTCTTAGTTATTTTGAAAGGAATCTGGGTACCTGGAAATTAAAATAAATTGGAAAGGGGATGTTGGTAGAATAGGATGACCCCACAAAGCCAAGGCGGGCAGCAGGAGAGAGATGGCCTTACCTTGTTGAAGCGGTCGTGGGGCACATACTGCAGGACAATTGGCTCCATGGTGAGCACGTTGGCAAACTGCACCTCTGGGATGTACAACGCACAGACGACGTGGGCCCACCCTGGGGACACAAACAAGACAGAGAGCAGGGGTTCACATGGGGCAGCCCAGAAGAGTCTTAAACTCAGACAGGGCTGCAGACAGGCACGTGAGGAAGAGAAGAGTTGTAGGAAAGGAGCCAACTTAAGTTAGATGTTAGATTTGAAATTCTGCTTGTTGTAACTTGGTTAGGAATCAAACCCTTTGTGGGTGAAAGACAGACTGATACCTCCTCCAGATTAAATAAGAGAGCAAAGATTTCTTTGGGAAAAGAAAGGTACAACACTCATCGTGCTTAAAAACAACCCCTCAGGACCTGAGACCCAGAGCTGAAGACTCACCCAAACCCGGGAAAAGCATCCAAGCAGTAAGTGATGCTGATGGGACAGGTTTGACATGTAGTCAAAACAAAGCTCCCTTTATCGGCTGTTATCAACGGCTCAAGGCAGCTCTTTCTCAGCAAGCCAAGTTAGATTAAAATCTAAATCCACCAAGACACTTCCCAAATCAGATGTGTAAGTCAAAATTCCAGCTGCTCGGGACAGAACTGAGAAAGCTTGAAGGTCAGGAGCCTTTGGGGGCTGATCCATACCAGTACGGCTACGGCACTGGAAGGATTTAGCTGGAATTCAGATGGATTCACCTGGGCAGGCAGAGCCAAACTCCATGATGACAGAATTACACAGGACTATATAATTCTGTACAGTGATGCGGCTGTAACGCTTCTTAAGCCTGTCTACACAGACCTGACCAAACCATGTAATAACATGCTTGGAAGAAGATGCTGTGTTATTATAAAACAATCCCCCAACAGGCTATTTGTGCTATTGCACTAAGGTTCTCGGCACTTGTGACCAGCTCTAGCAGATGCTTCTCCAAAATATCCTGGACTTAGGGCTTCTTCTCTGAATATGGGCTCTATCGGAATAAAGACCCCCTTGCCTAACTTAACTCCTTGTGTATTAGGTAAACAGCAGGTAGGTACAGAAGCCTTTCTGAAAAACAGGAATTTGAGGAACATTAATTTTGATCTACACAGCCAGTAGCATCAACAGCTGCAAGCCCTGACAACTGCCATCAGACTCCACCGTACTTCACAGCACCAGAAGCTGAGAAGCATCAACAATGAGCAGATAAATCCTGCAGAGAAAAAAAAACATCTTTACTGCATCCTGGTCCCTGCTCTCGAGTCAGGAGTCAAGGCTGAGGCTCTGTTAACCTGGGCATCACCCTGCTGCTCTGCAAGCGTGCAGCAAGTAACTCACCAGCTTCCACCTTTCTGTAAGCAACGGCAGATCGGGCACCGATTCCTGCCAGGTGAAACTCAAGAAAGTGCCCATTTCAGGGGCCCTGCTTCGATGCCAGCCACAGGTCGGGCTGGTTTCCCCCCTCAGGGAAAGATCTTCTCACCGTGGAGGTGGAGAAGAAAATAAAAAGGCAGTGTTTTCATTCCTCTGGAGCCTTCAGCTCCTCTCTTTCTGGTGACATGGGCTCAGAAAGGCATGATTTTGTGCCGGGGACAGCTGGCGAGTCCCCGGAGGCTCCACATGACATACCCGGCGCTGCGCAGAGGTACTCACCTCCGTTGTCAGTCCGTTTCAGGGCTCCATCTTTGTGGGGACACAGTTCACATCTCTTGAAATTAAGCAGAAACAACAAGTTTTAATCTAACTCCCAGGGGCGTGGGGCCAGAAAAGAGATGATTCATTTACAACATGCTTATGAAAGATGGGGCTGCTTTCAAAGAGGGGAAGTGGAAGACGGGCTGCGAGCGGTTCGGATGCAAAAAGATACCCTGACACAGCTCGATATCGTCCTGTCTGACGTGGACATATTTAAAGCCTCAGCCCAAGAGCCACAGGGCTACAAGTGAACCTTGACTTTCACAGGGCTTAGGTTTTTGTATTAAAAAAAAAAAAGCTTTAGTCTTTGTGGTTGGGGAGTAAAACTGAAAACCATGACTCAGAGAGCAGAAGGCAAATAAAAAGAAGCCATTATCTATCTCTGCCTCTTTCCTTCCTTCCTTCTCTCTTTCTCTTGCGATATTTTTTCCAGTCTCATGAGAGGCGGGTGAGGCCGCCGCGGCATTTTCGCTGCCCCCCAAGGACCTTCCACAAAGGTGGTTTTTCTTCAAACAAGTCAAGATTTCCTCTGGGGTAGTTATACCTCCTGGACGATCACACGTCCCAAAGAGGGGCACAATAAATAGGATTGCAATGGGCTCTGCCCGATCCTCCAACACTTCCCCAGGAGTCAAGCAGGCACCTTTGGCAAGCACGAAATACCAGTGATAACATATAAATAAGGGATGAGGGGACAAAGACTAGCAGCAGCATCCTCGGCAGCCCATTCTCGCTTTCCTTGCAATTTAGTGTGAACCAGGGATGGGTGACCACAGGAGGGGTTTCTCACTGCTCCTGGTTAGGTCCAGGCTGCCGGAATGCTGGAGAGCTGCTCTCACAATTACTATGGAAAGCCCGGCAGAGCCAAGACAGAAAAAGAACTGGTTTAACTGAGACACTGTAATAAGAAATTTGCACTTGAAAAGGCCCCTCCGCTCTCCCCTCCACCCCTCAGATCAAAGCGGCTCTCCCACCATGCGATTAGCAAAGCTCTGATTGTAACAAGAGGGGTTAACAGCTCCATCGGCCCCACACAAGACTTTTAATAGCCCTGCCTCGAAATGACAGCTAAAGCCTTCACATGATCCCTCACATGAGTGCCCTCTGGCCATTGCAGCTCACCGGGCTTCCTAGACAATTTGATTACAAAGTGGATGGGCTTTCAGTTGCTTACTGTAAGCACAATAGCGTCCACAGCATCCTTTAGGGACCTGAGCATCTGAGGAGGGGTTATGAGCAGGGATTAGCAGTACCTCTTCCTTTTATTCAATCTGCAGAGGCCAAGGCGGTCTCCGGGGTTTTTTATTTCAACTCTGGGAAAAGAGCAGAGCTTGGTTGATTTAAACCAGGTTGTGATGGGTAAGGTTAGAGCTCCTGACGCCCTGGGGCTTCTAACTCTGGGATCTACCACCAAGTAGAGCTCCAGAGCTTTCCTTCCAAAGATGAAGAAGGGACGGAGTCCATCACTCCAAGGGAGAGATACAGAAATCAGGAGACTTGTGTTTTAAAAAACTCACTAAGGAGTGCCATATTCTTCAGGCCTTTGTATCTCACACTCAAAGCACAAGTATCAATATTTAACCAAGAAGTGTGTTTGTTATGGACAAAGCTTGTAAACTGCTTTAAGATTCCTCTATGAAGGCAGACGTGGGAAGAAAAATGTTGTTTTTCAAAGGAGTCTGCCACACAGTCATTCTGAAAGAAATATGGGTATCAGCTCACCCTGCTGCTCTGGTCAGCGTATGCAGCACAGAAGTAGCAGCATCTCTTGCTCAGGATCCCGAAGGCAGTGTCTGCAGGCTGGTAGTGCCCCTTTACCAGCTGGAGAAAGCCAGACACGGAGCTGCAGCGAAAGAGCCACAGCCTCCAGCCTCGCTGGACCACGGAACCCAAATTCAAAGCGTTTTACTAACAGAGCCACGCACAGATCTCCTAAGACCCGACTCATTTCCCTTACTCTGATCATGCTGTTCCCTACATCAAAGAACTAGATTCTTTTCAAGTATTTACCCATCTGCGTGTCTGTTGCTATGACTGCTGGTGTTTAACTGAAAAGGTGAGGGATTTAGATAGGAAATCATCCCTGGCTCTGCTTAGGAAGGAAGATTATCACTGTTCAGTTATTATCGTAGCAGGGCTGAATGCCACGGGGCTGCGCAGCATGACTGAAGCCCACCACGCATCGTCTAGCAGATTTCACCCAGGGCCAGTTAAGTAAGGAACCACCCGCGGGGGTATTGTTTCCTTGATACCGCAGCAGCGGTTTGAAGTGCGTAGCGTGCCCGGGAAAAGTTACAGCCCTGGCACAAGGAGGGCAGGTGAGGAGGGCTTGGGTGCGCACGTACGGCTCCAGCGTACGCTCAGGTCGAAGAGCTTCTCTCTGTGGCTGGGAGAGCCGGGGGAAGGAGGCCCACGAAATCCGAATTCCTTTCTCTGCTATGAAACTATCCGCAGGATGTAAAACCACTCAAAGACGCATTTGATCTTCTTTACTGCAGCGCACATAAAAGCGGCGTCTTACAATGGGAAGAGAGCTCAGGTCTGAAAGTCTGGTCTTGTTTACACTCCCGCTTCCAATGAGGAACGAGTTAATGCAATGTAGAGAGCGTGGCAGAGGTACCTAATTCCCCCAGTTCCCTCCTCTCTGCCAAGTTCTTCGCCCATCTGTGAGGCAGATTAAACCTCTGCACAGAAGAGCCCGGCTGAGACGGAGCACGCTATCCGCACAGACCCGCAGCTTCGGCGGCCACCTACACCCTCCTCGCCAGGCATCTGCTTTAGACAAGACTCAGCTAAACCAGCTAAGGAGCTGAGCGAGGCTTGAGGGAGAGCCAAAGCGTGATTTCAATCCATCCTTAAGAGAGCGAAGGAGGGGAGCTGCCCTGGATCTACTGCCTGGCAAAAGCCGCATCCGTAGCATAACTTCAGACGTGATCGAGGTCTACACCCCGGCGCCCCGGCAGTCGGTTGGTGCAGCCGGATCTGACAAGGGCTCGCATGGGCAGTTATTGCAGAGAAGCTGGTGTGCTCTGAACCCACAGCCTGCTTTACTGCACAAACAGCACTGCCACACAGACGGACCGACGAGGCAGCCCCGGCCTGATTGTTTCCACTCTCCTGCCTCACCGGGAAATGCCAGAATTAATTAAGAACATTTGTAAAGTGTTCTACACTGCTAAATTGCTACTTAAGAGGGAAGCTAAACCCCCGTCCGGCTTCCCGTCATTTTCTCTGCTGTTTTACAAACTCATAAGAATTTATGCGGGAGACTGCTGCTGCGAGACACGACTGCCAACCCCTCCTGCCACTCAGTATGAGAACTCTGACAGCGGAGCAGCGTCTCAGGTGATGCCAACCTCCCTCCACTCCAAAACCTCCTCAGGGGCTGAACTGCAAACAACAGCAGGAAAACCACCTTTTAGAGGAACACCATTTATTTTTTTGGATGGTTGAGGTCTCCGGGCTCAAAAATTTTGCCTCGCTAACTTGCTTAAAAGCACCTCTGGCAGAGCCTTCAGCAAAATGACTAATAGCATCCGATGGAACCGTCTGATGCAGTTATTCCTACTGAATAAACGGGCTTTAGCAGGTTACAGGCGGAGCGGGGCTGCTGAAATGCTGGGCTCTGTCACTTCTGCCAGGAGACCACGCTGCTCCCAACAGAGCCACGAAGGGCATGGAGGGAAATTATTTACACCTGTGTAGTGTAAGTACAAGAGCGCTCCGTACTCACCACCCTGGCGGCTCGCTCTTGAGATTCACATTTCCGACAGAACCAGGGTCCGGTAGGAACCTGGACAATTCCATAGCAAGCTGGAAGAAAAGCAAAGGGAGTTCATTAGACCATCTTTAAATTGACTGCTTCATTTCTGAGGCGTATATAAAGGTTTTCCAGGGCTGTTATCAGTCAGAGATGGGCAACAAGACCAAAAATTACATCTACGCGGCATTTTATTCCCCTTTCTAATTTCCACACCCAGCAACAGCAGACAGCCTTTTCCAAGAGGCCCAGTGTTACATACATTTATTCAAGTTTTCAAATGAGCTTGTGCCCAGTATGAAAAATTCCCATGAAAATCTGGCCTAAGTGGGAACAAAGTGCTTCATAAACCGCCTAATTCCGGTCCAGTGACCACAAAGGGAGCAATTTCTTACCCCTTAACTTTCCAAGTGTCACTAGTGATCTAAATATAAAACTATGAAAGGGATGGCTACGAAGCACCTTAGCCATAATTTGGACCGAGACAACTTCTCAGCATCGGGAAGGAAATCATCCCAGGGAGAACCGAGGCAGAGAAACTCCCCTTTATCCCACACACCCGCAGGTCTGTAGGTCACATCCAGCAGCAGCCTTTGGCAGCACGTTTCCAAAAATCACCAAATCCAAGCTTTTTAGGATGAATCCCGGGAACAGAGTCCACGTTAATACAAGTCTCCAGCTGGCAACCCAGCAAATCCATGCATCCCTTCTGCTTTCTACACCACTCCTGGAGCAATCAGGGTCTCCCTTTGCAAGCTGCAGCTCCCACTCCTTTAAAATTAGCTCCCTCCTCTGATGGGGCAACGTTGCTTGAAGACTGTTCACCTTCTTTGGCGATCATCTCCCTCTGACCGTCCGAGGATGGTCTTTCTGAGTCCCAAAGGAAGAGTTTCTGACCCTAAAAGGGCTCTTAGTGGGTGGGTTTAAAGCAATGGAGGTTGGTAAAGCCAGAGGTAAGAATTAAGACTGTGCAACTCTGGCAAGGGTACAGGAGTCTCCCAGGAAAGAACAAATTATATCTTCCTTATTCCACCTTCAAATGCGAACGGGGGGTTGGAATGGAATCCCAGTCACTCGAGACATTTGAAACTAGGTTGGACAAAGCATCTGAAAATACCCTGCTGGAAGCAATCCTGTGATGTTCCCAGGGGGATGGGCCGGGCACGACCTGCAATAGGTTCTCTCCATCTCTCTAATGTCTATTATTCCACATCAGCCAGGAAAAGGAACGCGACTGTAGAGTTAAACCGAAAGCGCTGGCTGCAAGATGGGCCCAGGCTCATACACACAAGAAAATAGAAACTACATGAAAGCCCTGACAGAGGAGCCTGCCTTGGGTCCATCTTTAGCAGTGGGCTGAGGGCCAAAAGCAAGCACTCAGCTGGAGCAGCGCGAGCTCCTGTGCCCGCTGCTTCAAAAAAAGGAAGAAAACAAGGAAGAAAATGAGGAAGAAAACGAGGAACGACACAGAACACAAGCGAGGCAGCGTTGAAAACACCATTTGTAAGTGTTCTTAACTATCTTATTGGAGTCTTCATTTCCAATCAGATGGTTTTATTAAATTTTTTTCATTATTGTTTTAGTGGAAAGATAAGGTTTGTAACCACTGTCGCAGGAAGGGGACAGGTATTTTTAAGAATCGGCCCTAACATGTAGCTATCGTGTAAGTTTCAAAACGAAAACTACAAGGTTCTTTATTGAACTGCACAACCATTTCAGAAGGTAACTTGGGCTTTGCGGATACTCAGGCTGTACAAAGAGACACCAAACCCAGTGCGTGATTGCACGGAATGAGACGAGATGACCCAGATGATCCCCTACACTGGTTTGCTTCTACTTAAGAAGGTGGGCAGGCGCTAGAAAGGGGCTCGAGGAACATCCACTACACGCTGCTACTCTCCTTCGGAATTGCTATATCCTGAAGGACTCTCCCAAGACCTAAACGGACCGTTGCGTTTCCCAAACACACGACTGCTGCCCTCTGAGATTTTTCGGATGCGCTCCAACTCCACCAAAACAATGCCAAGCGCCTGCTCTCCCCCCATACACACACCCATAGCCCCCCCACCTCTGCGGGCCGGGGAAGAGCCGCCCCGAAAGAACGAGAGCACTGCAGCTTCGAAACTGCTCCTCCCACGAGACAAAAGGGTTTATATCAATCTTGGGAAGGGGGCACAAGGATGCCAATGTCCTTTCTCTCCCTCCAAAAAACTAGAGAGATGAAGCAACGCATTCTCTAGCACGTGGTTTGATAAATGACGGGAAGAATGGAAGACTGACACCCCAGCCAAACCAGAAAGAAGTGTCCTTCCAGAGAGGCCTTCATCCCACCGGGTGACTCTGGCACCCCAAAGAGGGTGCCTGATGACCGGAGACACCCCAGCATCGCCTCCGAGCGCAGAGAAATCCCCGGCCGCCTTCGCTTCCTCATTTTAACTCCCTTTCAGTCACCTGGTTGCGAGCGACTTCTTAGTGACGCTGTGAGTCAAGGCTACAACCAACCGTGCCAAAAGACACCCCAACCTAGAGACCCCCGAGACCGGTGCCCGAGAGGCGGGCAGGGGCAGAGCGGGACGCCTCGGCAGCCGGGGACGGGAGCGAGCATCGGGGCAAGGAGGGAGAGATGAGGGAGGAAGAGGCTGGAGATGTGCTGGGAGATGGATAGGATAATAATAGATGGAAAAAACAGACGTGCCAGATGAGACCAGAAACCTTCCTGTTACTCAAAACAAACCAGGCAGGTCAACCACCCCGCCTTTCGGCTGGATCTGAACGAAAGCCAACGCGTATTTTTAATTATTATGATGATGATGATGATTTTGTTGTTGTTGTTGCCGTTCGGGGACCCGAGGATAAACTTTCCAGCCCCGACACCCCGTGTCCGGGGTGGGCTCCAAG
>VZRU01020375.1:0-13602 GCA_013398155.1 Pedionomus torquatus | reverse complement strand
GCCAGGACGCAGATGTCATCTTTTAGCCTAGCTAATTTAATATTAATAATTAGCTTCATAACGCACTTCTGAAATAGCTTTCTCAAATGTTTGTCTTGCCCACTGAGCTTGTTTTCTGTTTGGTTTATTTTCAAATTTTTTTTTTAATAATCTCTTAGTTATACTTGAAGTTGGGTTCTTATCTTTTGACCCAATCTAGAAAATGGGAAACTGGTGCATGTGGGGAGGTCTTATTTTCTGCCCGTTAGCCAAACCTGTTTTCATTAAACTGCTCTTATTATTATGATAGTAATACTCTTCTTTTATTCTCTGGACAGTGTTAATGTGCCGAGGGAAGGCCAGGCAAGATTTCAAAGGCCCAGACTGTCGCTTTGTGAATTTTAAGAAAGGAGAAGCAGTGTACGTATATTACAAACTAATAGGAAAATCAGTCGAGCTCTGGGCTGGAAGTGTAAGTACTGTAAAGCTTGTTCTTCTTTCTTAAAATTTCTTCTTCTTGGGGCTTTCTGATTGTTGTCTTTTTTTTCCTTCTTTTGCTTAAGAATACTTAGGGGTTTGAACACAGCTGAATAACATAACAAATGCCATTTTGTCTTGAGACCATTGTGAAATGGGATGTGGTTAGATCAAACCCAAGGCATTAAGTGCTCTGAAAAGTGGGGACTGCTGATGTGTGGTAGAAACTGTTAGAAAGCTGCTGTTGTGTTAAAAAAGATCCCATTGCAGAACTTTAGGTGGTGGCCCATGGGGCTGCTTGGAAGCTGAGCCTCTCTTCCCATCTCTGGAGGCTTAAAACCTGCGTTTGTGTTTACCCCTGATGTGGGCTCATCTTGCACTCTGTAATCCTGCTCCAGTGTTTTAATCACAATTCTCTTCCTAATAGTAAGCTGGCACCTCCCCCTTTTTATCTAAGATGTGTGCAGAGTCAGAGGGGGAAAAAGTAGTAAAAGTAAAAAGAAGTAAGGTAAACTTGATTATATTTTTTTAAAGAGGTCTGTTGCTCTTTCAGCTTTATTAGTGCATTGTAATGGCCTTGTCTGAGTCTTCTGGCAATGTGAGAGGGTGCTGTCAATGGGAAAGGAGGGTCGCTGTACTTGCAGTTATTTCATAGAAAACTGCTCTTGGCTTTCATGATAAACACATTACTTGCCTGGCAGAAGCAGAACTGAGCTGCCCTGGGAGAAAGAGCAGGTTGGTGACCTTGTCTTGAAAATCCTGGCAGTCTGGAGGGGACTTAAACCTTATCCCTGTTGCTTCCCCTACTTGTCTTGTTTTGTGTTCAAATCACTTCAATCGCCTTTCTCACTCCAGGCTTCTTCAGGGGCTAGATGCTTGCCTGTGACAGTGGCCTGGGCAGCTGGAAGCAGTGCCTGGTGTTGATTGTGGGAAGGCTTGTGTTGATGGTGGTTTAGTGGAAAGCAGGCTGTATCACTTTCTCTAACCTGTTCAGGAGGGGTGTGGACAGCCAGGCTC
The DNA here is from genome assembly GCA_013398155.1 of Pedionomus torquatus. Lineage (NCBI taxonomy): Eukaryota > Metazoa > Chordata > Aves > Charadriiformes > Pedionomidae > Pedionomus > Pedionomus torquatus. Next base: position 12,129 of record VZRU01020375.1, on the reverse strand, counting down.
TCAGCAAGGAGCTTAATCCAATTAGAACAATACAGAAGAGAGCAGAAAACTGCAGGGCGCAGTTAAAGAAGAGTTTATAATTGTATCATGCTGGTAATTCCCTTCTGACATGTACTGTACCATAAATAATCTGGTTAATTAGCTGGTACGGGTTTCCAGGGCTGCCAGTACTTGCATCGTGGAGTAGCAATGTGAAGCTGGTTTTGCATCTTCTAATGAGGTGTAACGCAGACAGCAGGTTTAAGGTAATTGCTAAGTTAATATTCAGTTTAACTATTCACCAATAGGAAGCTCATGCAACAGTTAGGCGTGTCTCCAAGTTAAAAGGATGTTTGCTTTGAGTTTAACAAGGAAAAGTTGAAGTTAGCAGGTCTAAAAGAATTGAAAAGCTCTGTTTTATTTGTTGTCATCCTGAAAGGAAAATGGCATGGTTTTCATTACATGCATACATGTAAAATGCTTATCTTATTTTTAAGAAGGAAAAATTCTGGTATGGGAGCAAAATACTTGCTGGCTTATGTAAGAGTTCAGATTTGGGGTAAGCTTCTCTAGAGGTAGTTCCCTACAGCAAAGGATGGAACTTGTTCTTGGGAAATACAATTACTCTTCTTTCAACAGCACTTTATTATCCAGTTAATTCATAGAAATAAGGAGTGGTCTTCAAAACTGGAGGAAATCATCCTAGCAATAAGAATGCAAAACAATGGTCAAAGGACTTGGGCAGTTTCCCTCCTATACGTTTTCATTGCCAAAATAAACAGCATTGGATAGATTTAAGTTAGATTTAGCTAAATGTAGTTATTAATGGTAATTTTGCAACAACTGGGGTGCAAAGGCTGCAAAGGGGTCAAGACCTCTTGCTGTCTTGCTGGCACTGGTGTGGCTGGGCATGTCCCTGATTTGCAGGTAGTGCTGGGGTCCCTCTCATCCAGCCTGACCTCCCGTGCCAAGTTTGGCCAGGGCAGCTTGATTTATGCAGCCCAGCCAGGCCTGCTCGGGGCAGTCCTGGAGCTCAGAGGGCTGCTGCTTGCTAATTAAAACCAGGCTGCCTAGTGAGGTCTGCAGTCCAACAAATTCCAGTGGAAGGCATGTTACCTTCTGCCACAGCCCTTTTGGGATCTCATCGTGTGACTTTTGTGTGTGCTAGGGGGTGTCGTTTGATCTCAGGTATCCACCCTACTGCCTTTTTCCATTCCCCAAAGCTTTTGGAGAAAGTGTTTATTAGGGCATAATGGAGATTCTGAAATGGAGGGATAACTGGTATTCCGATCTTTGGATGGGGCAGAGGTGAGGGGAATGCATGTATGAGAAACTTCAACTGCTGTAACCTGAGCCTTATTTCAGACAAGTTGAAAATGCAGGCTCTGATTCTGAAATCAATTTTGAGGAGCCGTGAGAAATACAATAGCACTTCTGACTTGAAGGGAGATCATCTTATAAGAGAGGAGCCTTCCACCAAGACTGAAAAATCTATAGCAATTGGGTCTGAGCTTTATTTGCCTTTGCTTTTCTAATTCACTCTGCCCTTTTCAAGTCACGGGTGGGNAATAGCACTTCTGACTTGAAGGGAGATCATCTTATAAGAGAGGAGCCTTCCACCAAGACTGAAAAATCTATAGCAATTGGGTCTGAGCTTTATTTGCCTTTGCTTTTCTAATTCACTCTGCCCTTTTCAAGTCACGGGTGGGTTTTTTTGTTTGTTGTTTTTTTGTTTTGTTTTGTTTTCCTGTGCCAGCAAACATGCTGTATGTTAACAAACTAGATCCTTTATTTTATGATCCTGATCTTGTATACTTCATTGCTTGCAGAACTCCCATTGAGCTTAGTGAGTATTTTGCAGTGAAAATATTCTGGAACCCACTTCTATATTCTGTAGCTTATACAGCATGCAGTTTTTAGCAGAGCTGTCTAAACCTCATTAATAAAGCAAAGCCAAATGCTTGGACAATATTCCGTGCCCATTATTTAATAGTGATTTTATGTTGTGAATTTCACAAACATGTCAGTTCCAGGAAAATAATTGATTTTTTCCAAAGCTGAAAGGTGGGGCACATCTGGTACATGCATTGTCTAGTGCACCCTGTCCAGCTCTAAAACTACTCACTTCTTCAGCATCCACCTCACACTGTTGACACTATCTGGTTTTGTGACATAAACTTTCCTCCGGTGCATTTCTCCTGTGCTCTGCCTTCATCTTTACCAGGCTCCAGAACCATTTCAGATAATTTCAAGTAAAAAAATTGCTGCTTTTTAACAAAACATTTTAGCAAAGATACTTTAAATTATCTCAGTGGAAGGTTATTATTTTATGGCAAAGAGCTGAACTTTATTCCTTTGATTCAAGGTTGAGAAAACCATTTCTGGCCTCACATTACAAGAAACAGGCTTGGCTGCAGATCTTGGCTTTTTGGGGGGTGGGGGTTGTTCGTTTTTAGGTCTTATACATAGGGTAATAAAAAGGAAGACAGGAGGGGTAAATTTAAGGTAAGACAGGAAGACAGAGTATGTCTGTCAGACTATGGAGGGCCCAGAGGATCATGGAACTTTTAATATTATTTCTGTGTTTTCTTAAGAATGCCAGTGCTCAGCAAGGGCAGACCTAACCAATTCTTCTTTGAGCCATGTTCTGCAGTTTTAGGTCCCTCCGATGCCTGTGCTTTAGGGATGTGGGCTTTAAGATTAAAAGCATTTGAGTGAATATTTTCTCTCCTATCTGTCTGTTTTCTGTGGCTGAGATAGGTGGTGTGAGGGTCTGGCTTCTTGGTCTGGTTGTCACCTGTGGGCAGTAGTAAAGACAGACGCTGTACACCCAGCTTTGGTTTTTGTCTCCTCATGGCATTTTAGCTGGGAAGCGAGTGGAAATGAAGGATGTGTTTTTTCTCTCTTATTTACTTGGCATTCATAATGCCTTTCCTTTGTCATGTCTGTAGAGAATGAAGAATGTTTCCTTTATTTGCACAATGAGGCATTTTTTCCCTGTACAAGAGAGGACTTGTAGGGAAAGGAGCAGATAAAATTTTGGGCGTGCGGATCCCATATGGCTCATAAACCACACAAGTGGCAGAGTGGGTCGCTGCAGAGGACTTGTACGGTCAGCAGCTTGGCTTACACTAAATGAGTTTCACACTGTGATGCCTAATTATAATGGTAGTCACAGAGATTAGTCTGTAAGGAAGGCTACTTTGAAGCTTTGGCTTTTGTTTTCAGAAGAAACACTTAAAACTGAAATAGAAGTTTGTAGAGATAAAGAGACCAGTTTAGAATAAAATTGTAGCCTACTGCACAAGGACAAGCTTTTGATTTGAATTGTCTAGTTTAATTTCCCATTCCCAATGATATACCTGCATACGTTTTCTCTTTCCTGGAAAAGAGTATCTCTATGTGCATATAAAAGGTGGGGAGGTAATAGATTTATTTTTTTAATATGTATAACTAACTTCAGAGTTCTCAACTATGGAAGGTAAGATTTGAATAAGAAATAGTTAAAAAGAAGCCCTGTAACGTAACAGTGTATACATTGCTTGCCACGACAAAAAAAGGTATTAGTACATATTATTTACTGGATACAATTTTCCTGGGTTTTTTTCATGCTATCCAGAAAACTTCAGGTCAGTTGGGCCTATTTTAGTGCTATCAATGTAATGATATACATATCTATATGTGCCTAATTATTTTGACATAACTGACTTCCTTTTTAATTTGATTTCTAAGCGAGTGCTCTTGCTGAATAAACTTTTCAAGAAAATTGGAAACTGTCATCTTCCTCCTATAACAAAACAATGAGGAAATGACCGACGCTTATTGTTTTTTTCCCCCCAGATATTTTGGTTGTCTAGGAACTCTGTAGAACCTTCTCAGGTGTGTCCACCTGTCTGCAGTTGCCTGGATTATCTAATCTGTGGAGCAATATCATGCTACAAATATTGGCTTCTTGACAGCTGCTGTCAGAAGCCTCAAGTGAGAGCATTACCGTGTAGATCTTATCCATCGAGTGATAAGGGAGATTCTTGTCTTCCACTGTTTGCCTTGGCTTAGCTTGTTGACTGGCTTGAAAATAGCCATCTGTAACTGATTTTTACTTACATTAGTCACTGAAGAGCAACAGTGTGTTTTCAGAAGGGGTATATTTTCCACACAGGTTTTAAAATAGATTATTTCCTCAGGTACAATTTTGCATTTTCTTAAAATCTGCTTTAAGAACTATTACTTTTTTCCTTAAGCTACAAAGTGAGGATATTTTGGGCTATGATATTGTGTGGGGATGTAAATCTTACTAGTCAAAGATCCTCTTTTGCTTACTACTTGGGAGAATCCTTGAAACATATGTGGTGCCAGTGAGAGTGCATAATGGCAGTTAAAGTACGTGATCCAGAGTGCTACAGATTCACTCCCAGCTCTTTTAGGAATTTGTTATAAGTCAGGCTTTAATACGTGAACAGTAAAATTTGCCAACTTCACAAATGTGGTGTGAAATCTATGTACAAAACCCCAGTTAAAACTATTGCATAAACAAGGCATCACTAATCTTTTTCTTTTACTCACTATGTTAAACTTCATTTGGAAATACTTGAGCATGAGTTTGATGTGTTTGTTATTAGTGTCTATAATTAGGATTTTAACACAGTCACATGATTTTGAATGCTACTTTACTGCTTTTTGTGTGCTTGTATTTGTTTTCTGGCAGGTTGGAAGTGATTTTGGATATTTTCCAAAGGATTTACTTGAAATAAATCATAATTATTCCAATGAGGAGCTAGAGTTACCAACAGATGTAAGTCATTTGTTATTTTTTAATTCGGCTGTTTGCTGTTTCTTACCTCAGCATTTAATAAAATCCCTGAGGAGGAGCACAGGAACATCAATGATCCTTAGTTACCTTTTGTTACTAAGGAGCTACATATTTGCAGAGATGCACACACGTGTTGGGGGCTGAAATGGTTGTGCAGCTATGTATGTGGATGGGTGTGTAAGCATCAGCCCCAAACAGGGCAGTGATCTTTCTTGTCTTGAATACTCTTGTTTTCTTTTAACAAAAAAAGTTTGGATTGAGCTCAAGAAATGCTGCTGGCTGACTTGCACATAGGCTGTTTGGTATGTATCCAGAGATCTTTCTTTTCCCAAACTTGTGAAGTCTAAAGTATTACAAGAAATAAATAAAACCTGATACACTGTTAGTCCTTTGATTCTGGAACTGGTCTTTCAACTCTTACACATGTAAGTGGCTTTCAGGCACTAGTAGCTGGTAACCCCAGAGTTGTGTGAGGAAAGCCTGTGTGTGATTGCAGCTTTCAGACCCGCATGAAACTGTATTCAGTGGCTTGCACTGCTGTTTTAATTTATTTTTCAGACATTGTGTGACAGGCAGCTCTTGCTTGGAGGATGCAGTCATTGGAAGAGAGATCAACTGAAAGAAATTGGGACAAACAAGCTTAGTGATGTTTTTCTTCTCCTCGCTGACGTTCAGCAATAGACTTAATTCAGGGTATATGTCACGAGTAAAGTATCACAGAATCACCTAGGTTGGAAGGGACCTCTTAAGATCATCTAGTCCAACCAATAATACTATCAACTCCATTGCTGACTTCCAGTTTGTTCCTCACTAGGAGGTCTTTGAAGGGGCTAAGCCATAAGCTTTTTATTTAGGTTTTTAAGAATCCTCAGGCAAAACTTCCACTGATTTCAAAGAGACTATTGGTTAAGGATTCAAGAGGTTAATGCTGGATGATTAATATAATTTGCTGTTGCATTTATCTCTAACCAACCAAATGGATTTGGTCTCATCACTGTAATGAAATAATATTTGTGACATATATATATATAATTATTTTTTTTTTTAATTTCAGGAAACAGACTTTGTTTGTTTTGATGGTGGAAGGGATGATTTTGATAATTATAATGTGGATGAACTTTTGAAGTCATTACAAGAGACGAAAGTAAACGAAGGGGAAACTGAATCGAGTGATCGAGGGACAAAAACAGCAGAAGAAATTGAAAGGGACATGGAGATTGAAAAGGTCAATACAGAAAAGTCCCTTGATGCTCTGGAGACAGACAGTCTCAAGCTAAGCACAGCAGAAGGCAAGGAAGCCTTCACCGTGACAGAGGAAGTCGATAGTTCTCTTTCAGAAGGAACTGAAAATACTGGGGAAGACCTCAGTGTCAATAGTCATAAAGAAAACTCTCAGGGAGATCAAATTGCACATGAGCACTTGAAAGGAATGTTACATGGGAAACTACAAGGGCTAGAAAGTGAAAATACCAAAAACACTAGTATTCCTCAGGGTGAAACCAGTCAACTTGACAAAGAGAATGAAGAAGTCAATGCCTATACGATTTTAAACAGAGAGCTCTCTATGAACTTGAAAACAAAATTTGGCTCAACTGCTGATGCTGTTGTATCAGATGATGAAGTGACTCGCCTTGTTACATCACTGGAAGATGATTTTAATGAAGATTTGAGCACTAATGCACATGATGAAGAGGAGGAGCCAGACTTTGCAGATCAATCTGATGAAATTCCTTTGCTGTCTTTTACAGTGGGGGAGGAAATTGCACTTGCAGTGGACTTAGAAGATGATGAAAACAATGACATTGAGTCACAAAAGCATGAACATGATAAAGATGCAAATGGTGCTTCAGAGCTAAATAACCAAAGATACAATGAGGAAGAACCCAATTCAGATGTATTAATTCTTAAGGATGCCTTCAGTAAGAGTGAGAAGTTGGGTGACCGTGTTAGTGTGGGCAGGTCCGAATCTACACAAAGAGAAGAGAAACAGGATGAGATGATGCTAATTAGTAAAAGAGAGGCACCAGCATCAAATCAACCCGAGGATCTCTCCAAAGACCTCCTTAGAGAGGAACCTGTAGATACAGGCGATCCAGGTTCAAAAGAAAAAACAAACACAACTGAGCAGTTTGAAGAGCAGCTCACAGTTGGTGAAACTGAGTCACATACTGAAGAGCTGAAGAGTACTTCTGTGCCTGATCCTCGTGTTTTGCCTAGTGCAGGACATGATCTGGAGTCCAAACCATATGTTAAAAGCAAGCAAGATGCTTTAAAACCACCTGTTGATGATACCAACGTAAGTCCAGAAAGAGTGCTGCTTGCTCAAACCGAGAAAGATGAGAAAAAGTTTGAGGATGACATCTTGGAAGAGGTCTTGGAAAGTGATTTAAAGCACAAAATGCTATGGGAGAAAACTAAGGAGAAAGTAACTGCTGAGAACAAACCTTCTGTTGATGTTCCAGCCAAAGCAGTGGAAGAGGTAAAAAATGCATCTCAAAGTGATTTAGGAGATACTGGCAACTTGAAAAAGAAACTGGAGCATGGAATGCCCACTGTGAAGGAAGAACTTAGCAGACATGAAGAAGACTTGAAACAAACATGGGACACCGATCGTGAAAGTCAAGAAACCACCTCTCTTATCAAAGAACCTGAAATAAAAGGGAGAAATATGAAAGAAACTCCTGCAGGAGAGAGAGACCCAAGCCATACAGGAGCTGTTGAGCAGCCTAGGCCATGGGAAAATGAGACTGGATATTCAGAGGCAGATGTGAAAGAAGAGCTTTCAAGAAATCTTGCCAAGATGACAGTATTTGAGAAAAGCTCCCCTGAAGAAAAATCTAAAAGCACTACACAGGATACTAATACAGAAAATCTTACTCAGCAAGGAACTGCTCGTACTGAGGATGCAGATTCAGACAGAAATCTTGGCACAAATTTAGCTAAAGAAAGAACACTAAGACCAGAATTGGAAGCTGAAGAGCCAGATGATGAAGACAACCCTGACCTGAAACAAGTAGAGGAAGAGCTGCTGGAAGATGAGAATGCTGCAAGTGCAAAGCTGTTACAAGCAAAGGCTGTAAATGTGCAGGGTGAGGGTGATACACTAAATGTTAAAAGTACAAACGCAGAATTAGAAGTACCAAACAAAGCTGTTCCACCAACTGCAAATCCTAATTACAAAACAAAAGAGGAAACAAACTTGTTTTCTAAGGAGGCTAGAAGACCAGTCACCATGCAAGACATGAGTGAGACTGGGAATGAAGAGGTGGATGTACTAGTGAGTGAAGATGCTAAAATGGATGAGATGGAGCGTGTCATGGATGAAGATGATGAGTCCTTTGCAGCGGAGGAACCAGCCATGGAAGAGGAACCAGGTATGGGAGAACATGATTTCCAATCTCCTGACACAGAAGATGACAGTGACTTTAAGCAAAGTAAAGATCGTGTCCCAGAGGGCATTTCAGAGAAAGACTCAAAAGAGCTGCAAAATTTAGAGCATACAAGATACGACCACCAGCAATTTCAACATATCCTCAGCCCTGCTGACAGCTCAGTGGCCACAAATGACACTGTAACAGACTTCAGTGAGTCTGTGAAGAGGCTCACAATAATAAGACATTTTCTTGATGACAAACGTGTGATACGGCTACAAAAGTACCTTGGGCTTCAACACGTGGTTAGGATAGAAGGCATGTTCCACGACATGAAGGAAGAGATGGAGCTTGCTCAGAAGACAAGCCGTAATAACGAAGATATAGAAAAAGCCTTGGACCAGATACTTGAGTTTTCAGAATCGAGCATTATAGATGTGGTGGGAAAAGTTCTGGATTCCAGAGCAGCAGAAAATAAAGAGGAGGTGGTGAGAGAAATGGATTTGTATGATGAGGAAAGCGCACTGATGGATGATATTCAAGAATTAATATATTCCTTAAGGAGTAAATATTCGTCTGCTAGTGACAGTGTCCCACTTGCATCTATTCCAGAACAGGAAGATGATCAGCTGCATGTTCAAGGTAGGATGTTAAACCATTTAATAAACAGATGAAAGGGAAGTAAAACTCTATTCCAGACAATACTATGTAACCTAGAGCAGCTTTAAGAGGGTGAGGGGGCAGAATTGAAAGATGTCCTGTGGAATCCACTGGGATTTTGCTTATTTTTAATGCGTACTTTTGGCATTGTAATGGGTGTCCCAGGGACAAATCCTGAGAGAAAATGTTGAGCTTAGTATATTTGTTTTTATAGGCTGGGTTCTGTGCAAGAAAGTGGGATTTGTGCATGGATGTGGCTAGAAGGAGCCATTCAGGTCATGTCTATGCTTTCCCCTCTCTCCCACACATGCAGATGTGCTGAACTTTTAAGAGGGTTTAGAGCAGTGGTTTTTTTCCTGAACTAGCTAGCACCTAATTATGAGAGATCCAGTGGTTAATGCAAAGTTCAGGCACTAAATCTATCCACCTAAAATCTCAGGTATCCCTATCATCTTATTTTTGCCCACATTAATGAAAGAGTGTATAAGCAGAAATACTGAACAAACAGCTCATTTGACAGGGGAAGAGCCAGCAGTAGAGTCTGCTGCAAACTTGCTGTTTTTTTAATTAACGTGCAAGGTGGTAAGACAATCTTAGCAAGGCTCCTGTCACAGCAGTACATATTAAGTATGTGATTTCTGATGAAGTCACGAACACTGAAAGTAGTTCACCTTGCAATATTTCACTGCAAGGTCAGTGGCTGATGCCTTGCGTAAATTTCATAACTTTTAATTAGATGTTGCTGAAAGTTGGTTGAGAGTATATTGAAAGCAAATACACAAGCTGAGTGTTTAAAAGTGTCAAGGCAGCTTTGACAAATGCAGTATTTCACTGTAGACAGTTATGGGTAAGAAATACACATTAGCTCAGTGCTTTATTGTCCCCCTGTCTGTCATAGATGATGCGAAAGAGGCTGCATATGAGAGAGTTTCCATTAGAAACGCGGATGCCATTGATGAGAGCAAACAGAAATTTCAGCGGTTTGAAGAGAAGAGGCCAGAACAGCCTATTCAAGAGGAGGAGGGAGAAGAGGAAGAGAGGGCTGTTAATATTCCACCTGAGCATGAAGAGGCCAACTTGTCAAATAACGGAGAAGCCAGAGAAGGGTATGATAGTGAAAGAGGATCGGTGCTGGAACATGCTTCCTTTGGGTCAATTGATTCAGAACAGAACACCAAGGAAGATATTGCTGCAGGTAACCATTTGGAATTGGATTATTTTGTACTTTGCTGTACAAATAGTTTGCTGTTCTTAATAGAGCAGCAGAGTTAAATGATTTTTAGGCAAATACCAAGGTTTTTACTAATATTTTTGCGTTGTTGTAATTCTAATGGCTTTCACTGATCTGTAACAGTCCCTCTAGTGGCAGTATTGACTTGCTACCACTCATCTCAGCAGAGAGGTTTTGTTACTGCCTTTTTGCACTACAGAAATAAGAAAATTCTGTAAGCATCATAGGCAGAGCTCTGTGCTCAGACTGGTGGACTGTGTCTCAGGATGGTAGTCACTAAAGAGCAGAAATCACTGGAATCGTGCCATCAGCCCAGCTTTCATCCTCCTTGCAAGGGGGACTGACAGTCTAACCTACCCAACATACGGCTATTGAATCACACATGGTATCTTGCTTTTCTTAACCTGTGACTCTGGGCTATGTTATTTTCCAGGAAAGCTGGAGTATTGCTGCTCATGTAGTTCAGTAATTTCTAGCTAAAGTGTTTGTTGGAGTAGGAGAAATGTTTGACTCTCTTCTGCTGAGGCCTTCTATCTCTGGAGCAAATGCGCTGACCTGTGCTGACTGGGATCTGATAAGTGTCATCTTCCACAGCTCGGTTTTGGCATGATAGGACCTTTGATTTAGCTCTTGGTGCCAAACTCAGCTTTGCACCTCTGATTATGCTTAATAAAACAAGGTTTCAGTGAGCATTTAGACAAAATTCATGCACATCTTGCTTAGCTTTCCCATGCTACTGAGGTACTGTACCATCCCTGCAATTAAGCTCTTTTGAGCAGCTTCTAAGTATGGCAGGAAACTTTAGGTTGAATGAGAAAAGATACCTAATGAATTTTAAAAAGCTGGTGGATTACTTACATGCTTAAACTGTCAGATGTTCAGTTGTATTTTGGACTGTCTTCCATTCCTTCCTTAGTGGTGGTTAAATGCTCTTTGCCAGGCATTCCTGTGAGGACTGCTGGAAGTGCTGAGAAGAAAACTGCAGATGCTTGTAGAACTGCTGGTCAGAGAAGCTGTAATGCAATGTAACATTGAGGTGGACAGGTGGTTATTTGGACCTGCTAATCTGGATTCGTGGGAACAATAGCAGCGAAAGGAGGAGGGAGGGTTCAGATGAGCATAGAAGTAAAAAGGGGTTGTTTTTTATATGGTGGCATTATAGGCTAAATATAATTTTGTGATTATTTTTCTTTGCAAGAAAATATGACTATTCCTAACTTGTTGTTGTTGTAACAAAATAATTACTGGTACAACACAAATTAGTATTTAATGCAGATCAGTATTTAACAGAGATGTTACTCTGTTGCCATATGCTCTGCTCTGGTATGGATACAATAGTGTCGGGTCACTTCTGGTCTTCCGGGGTCCTTAATTTAAGACAGACCTTTCGCTAGCTATTGCATAAGTTTATGCTGTACTGACAGTGCTGTAAACTTATTAGAAAATGTCAATTTATTGACTGGGAATTGAAGAGCGTGTGCTTCTTTATTACTGTTGCCTTGCTGCTGAGGGAGTTGCATGTGCTCTGTCTGAGGTAGGCTTGGCTCGGGTACCGTGTCCGAGACCCTCTGTCTTTATTAAGGCAGCATATGGAATACTGCTGTCCTCTCTTTTTCAGTGCTCTGGAGAACTGCAAGGTTTCAAATTATGGTCTCCAATGACAGGACAAGGAGTAAATGGTTTTAAACCAAAAGTGGGTAGATCTAGATTAGGTATTAGGAAGAAGTTCTCCACTGCAAGGGCGGTGAAGCACTGTGACAGGTTCAGAGAAGCTGTGGCTGCCCCATCCCTGGAGATGTTCAAGGCCAGGCTGGATGGGCCTTTCAGTAATCTGGTCTGGTGGAAGGCGTCCCCGCCCAGGGCAGGGGGGTGGAACTGGATGATCTTTAAGATCCTTTCCAACCCAAACCATACGATGATTCTCTGCCGCAGAAGCCGCGGGGAGGCAGAAGCGGGTTCCCTGCCGCGGCCCTCCCCGGTCAGCAGGCCCCGCTGCTGACGGTTGAGGCGGGCGCGGGCCGCGCGGCGGAGTAATCCCTCTTTTCCTGTCTCCCTCTAGGTCCCGAGGAGGGCACGGG
>VZRU01020370.1:276-27840 GCA_013398155.1 Pedionomus torquatus | reverse complement strand
GATTTTCGTTAAGGTTCGGTAGCGGGTGGGGGTGGTCAGGACGCTGCTTGAAGGGACGGGGTGTTTGTGGGGTGCTGGGCAGAGCCCTTCTCTCGGGCTCCCCTCCCTTCAAACACCGCTCCCGTCCTTCCCGGTGGATTTTTAAGGGAAAAAAAACTTCAACGTGCTTGTTCTTCCAGCCTGCGGTTGTGTTTTCCAGCTGTGTTCTGTAGAGAAGTTGCCTGTCCTTGCTTTTTTTTTTTTCCAGATCTCCCTCGGGAAAAAAGGGAAGGGCTGTTGGGTTACAAGTCAGGATGGGGTGAGTCAGGAGCAAGCAACAAGGTTGACCTTAATGGTGAAAACTTTCCTCTTAGTGCTCTCCACCGTGCTCCAGCCACTCTCTGGCAGTAATTATTGAGCTAGAAAACACCTTCAAATGAGAAGGAGTGCTCGGAAAGATGATAAATGATGTGGCAGGAGAAGGGTGAGAGACATGAGCTTTTGGGACCTCTCCAAACTTTCTTCAAGAGTAGGTGGCAGATTTTAAGTGAGAAGAAGGGTGAGAGAAATGCACAAATCCTGCCCACCCTGCAGTTAACCTGGGGAAAACAGCAAGGCTGAAGGGACAGAGGGCTTCACTGTGAGAAGTTGCACTTTACAGGCAAGGTTTCCAAAGCTGAACTCGATTCTGGCAGCTCTGGGGCAAGGAGGGGAAGTTTTGGATGTGTTAGAATGGTCAAAAGTTACTCTCGTGTTAAATTTCAAGGTGTTTATGACAGTGTAGGAAATCAGAGTTCGTGTTGTACTGACTTGAGAAAATTTACAGGGGGTTAACTGTGGATATGAAGAGTCACAAAAAATATTTAAAGGTTTACGTTCATTAAGTGTGTAAGCACATCTTTTTTCAGAGATAATTGATGACTTGGGTTTAGTGGAATGATTTTAGACACTAAACACCACTGTGAAAGCTTTGTATGTGCAACTGAGAGTGCTGAGGCACAAAGGGCAGAAAATTGGCTTTCACATTGAAAAGTGAGGAGTATCTTGCAAGAACATTGATTCATACCACTCCATTACTTGGTGAAAATGTTTTTATTTGTTTGTACTTTATAACATTGGTGAGCTTTCCTCCCTTCAATTTTGTGATTATTTCCACTGTTAGATGTTTCAAAACACTATCTGAGTTTCTTCTTGTAATTAAATGCTATTTATAAATCAAGAAGCAAGGAGGAAGAGCTAGAGGAAGAAGTGCTAAAACTTTTATGTTTTCATGGCTTTTTCCACTATGATGGCAGCAGTAGGACTCAGGTTATGGCTCTTAAATTTGCCAGACCTACCTCAGGATAGGACCCAGCCCAAATCCACTAGAGCAGCTATCTACTTCTTGGAAAAAAATTGTCAGCTTCAGAAATTGCTTTTCATACTACAAGGTGCTTGGTACTGTTTAATCTCGGAGCACTTTCCAGGATAATGCTGCTTTTTGCAACTAAAATTAAGCTCTTCCTAGACACACAGAGTGTTCCAGGAATGTTGTTTGTACAAGAACACCAGAAATCTGTGGATGACCCGAAAGACCAGTTCATGATTCAGTGTCGCACACCAGGTTGCGTAGTTCCTCATGCTTTAAAGTGCTATTTTGGCACAAGTTTATCTCCACAGCAAAAAAAGCAGCAGTGTCAGTCCTGACATTTTGGTAACACATGCAGTAATTATGACATCGCAGTTAATTAGATTTAGTATAATCCCAATGTGTTTGGCATCAATCTGTGATGAATTATCAAATAAATTACTCTTTGAGGGAGCCTGCTTGAACTGTGATCTTTCACTTCAAAATAGCTAGCTGTGGGGTTTTTTGGAGCCAGTTGTACTCTGGAGAATTATGGTTATCCTCATCCAGCACTCAGGAGTGTATTCTGCATTATATTGTTCTGGTTACAAACCTGTAATACTGCCTTTTAATGATATATATCTGATTCTGAAGGTTTTATGTATTTTTATTCCCTGCTTTATATTTATTTCTCCCCGTTCCCTTGCCCCAATGCTGCCCTCTTTTCCTTTGCAGTGCAAAGTGTAGATCAGCTGATAAATAATGTGGCTGGATCTTGGCAGTGCTGGTTCTTGTGCTCTTTTCTTCAGGGATTACACAGACTGTTTTCAGACCTGACAGCCCCAGTCCATGTACATAATGATTAGGTAGGTTTCTGAAATGAAATTTGTTAGTACCTACAGGCCCTAGTGAAGTCTCGGCCATGCTGGAGCTGCTGACTTGCCTGCACAGAAAACGTCTTGGGCTTTCTGCAGGCTGGGTTCAAACAACATCCCGGCAACACAATCTACTCTAGACTTTCAAACTTTATCGTATTAGACTAACCTTCATCTGCCCTCTCATTAACAGTCCTGGTAAAGTCTACAGAGACAGTGAATTTAAGCAATTGGAGGCATTAGATGTCAGAAAAACAGTCTCATTATTAGCATTGACCTGCGTGACTTCAAGTAGCATCATTGTGTTTCTGTGCTTGTTGAATATTTAATGGTCTTTTTTGGCTATAAAAAGTATTTCTACAGATTAAAAAAACTTTCTTAAGAAGTGCTATATGCCATCCATTAAGCAAGCAGTTAAGTATTGTAAGACCATTAGAAAAATATGAAAGAAATGTAAAATTACCAATAACTTCCAGGTAGGTCAAGAGCAAGGGAGAACACAATCAGAATCCCAGCATGTGTGCTATCTAAAAGAGATTTCTCCTTAGTTTGTTTCTGGAAATCTAAATGCACAAATTAATGGGGTACTTTTTTATAAAAGACTTGATAATAATCTTGAATATATTGCTTGTCAAAAATATGCATTTCATAATAATGATTTGCACATCTATGAAAGCCGAGATAGACACTATTGAATCATGTACTTTCACTATAATGGAATGAATCCTTAAAGTAATTTCAAGGCAATTACTGTTTAGAAATGTTTTATTAAGACAGAGGGGAAAAAAATCGCTAAACCCTGGTCCAAAAGAATACCACAGCAGTGCTCTGGCTCTCAGCAGTGGCCAGAAGTGGGATTTCATTCTCATGAGGATGGACAGAGACGTTCTGGTCCTCTGTCATCCTCCTTAATTGCTCAGAGCAGGACCGCAGTCACAGGCACAGTGCACAGTTTCTGGGAGGGCTCTAAGCCCAGAAATAAACACTTCCAGAGGCCAACTGGTTCACCTCACCCATTGGTCTCTTGCTTTTTATCCCTGACAGACCAAATACTGTGAGGTATCTTACCCAAACACATGCCACGTGATCATTGCTATGCCATACCACCAAAAATCTACTATTTTGAATAATAGTTAAATACTTAATTAACCCACTGCATGAAGCCCTCTAGGTTATGGATCTCTCTGTGATTGATAAGCTAACAAATGTCACTGCTTAGCAAAAGTACCCGTAGCTGCAGAGCTTGATGCTAGAGAGGAGGAAATCTGTAATAAAAATGTTACGTGTATTTTACCTGACTTTGGTTTTTTTTGCAGCACTTTTGGAACAAACTAAAAGGTATCATAATCTTTTGAATTTCGGAATTAAAAATAAAACCTCAAAACTGAAGAAAAAGAGAACGGAATTACTGCTCTTCAGTTTTTCACCAGGACATTACTAGTGCTTTCAGTGGGAAATAAAAAGTAAGCTCTATTAATTCCTTTTGCAGTAAACTAATTAAACATTTTTATTTCTCTAGAAAGATACTGTAAATAAACAAATGTAATTTTTATATCCATGTCTGATCTTGTCTTGGAATTATATTGCTCTGCCAACTGTGAAATACTGATTATTTTTTTCTCTAAAAATTTTTCCTACACACGGGTAAGCAAGCACATAAAAGACATAAATAAACGAAATCCAACCATATTAGGCACATTTATACAGGTTTACATTCATATAAGATCTTTCATTATTTATAGCACATTAAGCTCTTAATTTTTTTGTGTGAAACGTCCAGATGTTTTTTGATGCTATCAAATGTTTTCTTTTGTTTTAGAGCTGATACTGCCTGCCCAGGAATCAGACTCCTCTTGGCCCTACCGGTCCCCACGATGAGTGGGACAGTTCGTTTATGCTGCTTCACTCAGGCCAGCAGGTTTTCAAAGGTGCCTAAGGAAGGTAGCTTTTATAAACTACAGTGATATTTATTTTCCACCCATTTGAGTTTCTTCTTAGATAAAAAATATTTTACTAAGCTCTCTTTTCTTACTTATTAAGATGCATGAACTTTGGTTTTCTCATTAATTTCTAGATATTTAGCATTGACATTTTATGAGAAAAAAATGAGTGAATGTGACACTGTCTTACATCAATGAAAAAAGTGTTGCAGGATTCATTCAATTCATGTTTCCTGGGTGTACTGAATATAAAGCCGTTAGAGTATGGAGAATTGAACTTTTTCTCACAGCTTATTTGTTGCAGAGTGACAAAAGNATCTACGTTACTTGAAAAGAAAAAAGTAAAAAAAAAAAAAAAAAAAGTAACAGCCATGGTATAAACGTCTATAAATGTTATAACTACATCCAGATAGTGTTTTAAGTTTTTAATGCATTTCTTGAAGTCGAGGTGGGAATGCCAGTTCCCACACAACTGCAATTTGGTTTGGTTTGATTTGGTTGGGTTTTTTCCCCTTTATCTTCATACTCTTTTCACAAAGAGGAGAGTATCTACAGGAACAGTTAGACCCTCTTTTTCCTATTTTCTGTTTTTTTTGGGGGGGAGCGCGGGGGTGGGCCTGTCCGCTTTCTCTGAAACCCGGGTGTTCTTCCCAGCTGCTAGGAAGGTGTAAGTGATTCCAGTGGGATGACTGAATCGGTGGAGTTGCCAGCGGAGGGGAATTCCCTGATCAGAGCAGTCTACCAGAGCCGCCTCCGCCTCACCAGGCTGTTACTGGAAGGTGGCACCTACATCAATGAGAGCAATGACAGAGGCGAAACCCCCTTAATGATTGCCTGTAGGACAAAACATGTGGATGCCCAGAGCGTCAGCAAGGCAAAGATGGTTAAATACCTACTGGAAAACAAGGCTGACCCGAACATACAGGACAAATCTGGAAAGACAGCCTTGATGCACGCTTGTTTGGAAAAAGCAGGCCCCGAGGTGGTGTCTCTGCTACTGAAAAGCGGGGCTGACCCAAGCTTGCAGGATCACTCCAATTGCTCTGCGCTTGTGTATGCAATAAACTCGGGGGACAAGGAGACCCTGAAAGTTCTTCTCAATGCCTGCAGGGCACGAGGAAAAGAAGTCATCATCATCACAATGGACAAGTCCCCCTCAGGAAGGCAGAAAACGAAGCAGTACCTAAACGTGCCTCCTGCAGACCTTGAGGAATGCCATTCTCCGACTGCTTGCACTTCCCCATCAGAAATAGAACTGAAAACATCTCCATCCTTACTTACAAGTTCAAATGAAACTAAAAAAACACTGTTCAGCTTTAAAGATGTGGATCATCCACGAAGCATGGACAGCTCATCTCAAACAGTCTCACCGACAAGAAAATCCAGCTTGACAAAAGCAGCGTCCAGACTGGCACAAGTGCAGCGGCTGCAGTCTGAGCCTTGGATAAAGAGCTCTCCGTCAGTGTTTCACCAGAGTAAAATTGCCTCTTTACAAGAAGAACTTCAGGATATTACTCCAGAAGAAGAACTCTCTTTTAAAATCAATGGCCTTGCTTTATCAAAGAGATTCATCACCAGGCACCAAAGTATTGACATAAAAGACACTGCTCATTTATTGAAAACCTTTGATCAGACTGGGTCAAGAAAATTATCATATGATGAGATAAACTCTCAGACTCCTTATGTTGAAGACAAGCATAACCCCAGTGGGACTCCTATGGGTAAGGATGCGAGTTCAGGACAAATCTGCTTCATTTCAAACCTCAGCAGTATTATCCAGAAAAGAAATTTGGGAGCAAATCACTACAGCTCTGATTCTCAGTTAACTACTAGTCTAAGCCCTGCTGCTGCAGAAGACAGTAAGTCAGTGATAGGAAAGAAAAAGATCCTTTCTCCATCTCACACTCTATTATCAAGTTCTAGAGAAGTGCTGGAGAACGTGCCTCCTGTTACTCTGAGCAGGAGAAATCAAGCTTTTCTAGAAAGGCGGGGTTCAGGAGCCTTATTGTTGGATCACATTGCTCAGACGAGACCAGGTTTTCTTCCGCCACTGAATGTGAGTCCTCACCCCCCGGTTCCAGATATTACTTTCATAAACAGGGTTTCTGGGATGATTTCTTGTGGACAAAGCCACTTAGTACCAGTAGCACCCGCTTTCCCTAGGGAGACCAAAAATACGAAAATGCTGCTGAGGCGGCAGTCACTACAGACTGAGCAGATCAAGCAACTAGTGAATTTTTAATAGGGGATTAATGAGTTACAAAATCTTTACGTCGTGTACATATTCACTGCACTACCTGATTGTGATGGTACATACCACAAAAGATAGTAGGTCTGTGATGTAAGGCGCTCTGCCTTAGAATGAGTTACATAGCTTAAAGACTACACGAAAAGATAAACAATGATGCTGCTTTCAGGAAACTGGGGAATATTTATTACACTGTTTTCATAATGTTTTCAACTTCAGCACTGAAATCTTACCTGTGACAGGCTGAATGTACAAGGGGTCTCTGCACTTCTGTTCTCATTTTGGGTTGGAAATGCTATCCCTGCTAGGTTTCCTCAAATGTCTGCCCTTTCTGCACCCAGAAAGGTGGTACACATGAGATTTGGGAAACATTTGGCTGCGATGCTGGACACCAGACCGACTCTGTCCAAGTTGTGCCATATCCAGAAATCCCAGCCTCAACCAGTGTGCACAAAGGGTGGGCACTGGCGGATGTACACAGCAGCGTCCTCTGCCTTCAGTGGCTTCACTGCACATAAATGGACAATACACAGAGTGAGTAAAATTCATGTTGTAGAGCTGCACCCAGGAAATCCCAGTTAAAGACTGGGAAGCCTGCTTTTGACGCCTTGCTGCCCACTGGCCGTTGCTGTGATACCCAGAGAACTGGAGAGCTCTAGTTCAGCTACATGGTACCTGGAGGGCTAAGTCAAGAAGACACCACAGCAAGCAGCAAGTCCTGAATAACCTCATGTAAAATGACCAGGCCCTTCTCATGGTGTCAGTGAGGTGCATTAGTCATCTTGGGCATCTCAAGCTACTCGACTGCTAGCATCTGCTCATTTAAAAAGAGGAAGGGTTGGGAGAGGCAGAAGCTGCATCTGAACTGGGTCTGTTACTTTCTGTAGCTCTAGACTCTCAAAATGCAGTTCTCCAGCTCATGCAGGAGCTCTTTCTCCCCAGTCACAGGCCTGGGTTTCTTATCAAGAGGGGATCACGTGGTGGGACGTGTCCAGATGTTGTCTTGATCAGCGAGGACACTTCACATGCATGCTTGGGAACAAGGAAGAGAGAGCTTTTTCTTCCTGCTTCCATAGACCTAGAAGGAATCCAAGAGCTGCAATACTCACCTGGGAGATGGAAGTCCTCATTTTGCCTAATTTGAAGCAGAGGACTGAATTTCTTACAGATGAGAAACATGCCTTTGTCTCCAAGCTGTTGTGTATGTTTAAGTATCTCTATCTAAAAGCTATTTTTCCTTCCCATTTCATGTTCTGTGATTTCAGATACCTACCTGGTCTTTGAGCACATTCCATAGGTGGTTGATTTCTGGCATCTTCTGAAGACTGAGAAACACTGAATGTCTCGGAAGACATTTTGTCATAATTTACAGAAATTGATTGTATTGAAATTGTGTAATGTGAATTTCTGTATAATGAAGTGAGATGCTTTTTTTTTGTTTTTCCTTCTGATAATGTACAGTAGGTATTGTTACCTTCTCACAGTTCTAGTCAAAAATCACCCAGTCTGACCTTGCCTAACGAATAACTGCACTGTTACTTAGCTTTGCCTGTAGTGCAAGACAGTTTCAAGTGGATGATAAGAATACAGTCTCTGTATATAACTTTTTTATGTAAAAATATAAAGATGTCCAAAAGTTTATACGTACATTTTAAAGAAGAGAACATTTGACATCTGGGAAGTACAGGACCATGGTTTACACCGCTGCACAGCAGAGCTGTATATCAAACACTGGTCTGAAAACACAAATTTAAATCTTTAAATCAGTTTTGTGAGACAAAATCCCTCCAGTCTTGATTGACAACTGCTAGAAGGCAGATGCTCTCAAAGGTAGCTAGAATAAGCAGAGATGCAAATCCGTGTCGTCACTGTCAAAATTAATCCTTCCCCACAAAATGCAGGTTCTGGAAGGCCATGGTGTCCTTTGTCCTCCTGCAGTCACAGCTCTGCTGCCTGGTGACAGCTGGGAAGGCCCACCGCGAGCGATTGCATTTGATGTCCCCAGACACGATTGTCACCCTTGTTTAGTTTCTCACCCCTCAAGAACAATCAGTGCCAGTCACAGAAATATTGCTGGCGAACCCGTTATTTGTTTGCTTTTTATTTAATTAGTGGTGGACTGTTCATCCACTGTTCATTCTTGGTTATTTATGGATTGGCTGGCAAACCCTGGTCTCTGCACCAGCACACACAGGAAGCCTTCACTATGGTTAAAAAAAAATAAAAATACAAACCCAGTACCTGAGTTTTCACATTAAAGCACCCAAAAATGAGGAAGTCCCAGAAGAGGAGGTAGGGACATTTTAAAAGCTATTAAATACCAGTGGAAACATGGTGATGGGGGAATAGGTTCCATTTGGGTTCTGCATTACTTCAGGAGATGTTGCTGGATCAACATCTGCATATGCCAGGGGGAAACAAGGATTACATAGAAATCTTTTATGGCAGAGAAGTTAAGTGGAGTAACATATGTCAATATTAACTGGTCCTTACAAACGCCACATACAGACACAATATACTTGTTAGATATTTTTATGATATTCTAAATGGAAATGGTGGTTTGTTGTCCATCTCATAATGAGGTTAATTATTTGAAGCTGAAGATGTATCTTTTAAAAAATGCAAATTGTTTTTTAGAAAAATTCAACTAACAGATCAAGCCAGCATCTTTGCTGAAGGTATGAAGCCCAGTTTCTGATGCATTGATTTTAAAATTGACTATAGATAAGGAGATACAGGAATACTGATCCCTCAACTGGAACAGTAATGCTTTTACAAAACTCCAGACAATGGAAGAAAACAGCAGATGTCTTGAGAAGTGAAGTTCTTCTGCAGCACTGCTGGTATTTTGTGCTTAATTTTGACGTATAAGTAATGTGAAAGGTTAACATTAGTGTTTATTGTTGAAGCAATGTTAAAAGTGACCTTCAAAGGAAAAAACTATTAAGTTTTGTTCTCTTGATGTTGTTATGGTGCATAAATAAAAGTTATTTTTTCCCCTAATTTAGGGAATATGGAAATAGACACATCCTTTTATTCACCACTTTGAGACGCTGAGTCACTGCCAAAGGTACGACAGGCAAATTGGAACAGCTAATTAGATTTAATCCAGCATAGCTAAATTTGTACAAAGTATCGTGTGGGAGAGACTGTCTCTGTCCGACCTTCCCCGTCACTGGAGGTGCACTTACGCCATCTTTGAAGTCTTCATCCTCGTCATTTTCCAGTCATCCATAGTGCCCTTCAAGCGAAGTCTGGGCAGCAGGTGCTGAATTTCTCATGTTAATTCCCCCCCCGGAAGCATTGTAAGGAAAACACCGCAGGATGAAACTTTTTCCTTGGTAGTTTTCTCCTAAGAGCCGTGGCTTCCCATCGGGAGGGAACCACCCCTCCTCACACTGCACAGTGAGCAGGCAGCGGAGCTCCTCTGTGCTAACGTACGGAAGGATTCCTGGCGTAAAACCCCTAAACATTTAAAAGATATGAGGTGGAAGTGACAGTTCTGCGAGCAGTTCTGTCACTTTTTTGGGCCAGCCTGAGTGACAGCTCACGGTCAAACAGGCTGCCGAGGAGATTACTGCATTTTGAATCTATGTGGTGAGGAAGGTGGAAGACGGTTTTTTACTGTTGGATTTCCTTTTCCCTGCAAAATGCTGGGAAAGCATACAGTGACAGTAACTTACACACAAATCATGTTCTCACAAAAACAGCAGTCATCTAAAAATCCCTGCATTTCGGTTTAATAAATTAAAGAACAGTGAAGCCACTGCACAAAAGCACTGTAAAAAAGCAGTTTTTTCAAGGTTGTGCTTAAGGGGTGGTGTTCAATGGACGGTCTCCAAAGAACCCTTCTCTGCACTTTTTGGTTTAAGACAAAAAGGATTTGGAGTTGCTTTGTTTCGACTTTTGTCTTTTATAATTACGCAGCACTTCCAAAAGCAAATTGCCATAATTTGATGCAGCTACACAAGAAAAATAGTAAACTAAAACAGTCATTAAGTTCCTCTTTTTTCCCCCTCACCAGTCCTTAATCAGAACTTCATCCTTCTGCATCTGTTACGTGGTGCAACTAATTAATTTTCCCACTAAGACCAGGTATTTGTAAGTAAATGTATTCTTGCATTAGTAAGCCATTATTCCATTAGTTGGCAGTTTCATTCACGTAACAAGAGTGGGGCTTGTTAAAGGCCAACATTAGTCATCACCAACCATCCCGCTAAAAACATTAACACTGTAGTCATAAAAGGGGACAGGCTGCTTTTTTTGCTTGTTTGTTTCTTGCTGGCTTTTGTGTGTGTGTGTGTTGAAATCCAGAATTGGAGGGAGGAACGCCTGTTTTAAAGTATTTCCCAACATCTCCCCAGACACACATTTTTTTCGCCTTAGAAGTGTTACTGGCACTGCAGAACATTCAAGGGGATCGGGCTGGACAAGAATAAATCCTTATCTCCAAAAAAGTTGGAGTGGTTTGGTTGGGTTTGTTTTCAGAGTGGAAGTGATAAAACTCCCATTTTTAAGACTGGTTGTTCTGATAAAACACGCAGCCATTAATCCTTTTTTAAAAGACAATAGGTCTGATGCTCCTTTATAACCTTATTTAATAAGGTTAACCTTATTTAATAAATAAATGCATAACTCCTTCAGAGGAGTCCTGTTACCTGGGACAGGTGTCTCCTTGGCCGGTGACGGGTGTAGCTGGTTGAAAGAAAGCGCAGACCTTGTGGCAATGTCCTTGGCTTCAGCGGCTCATGCTTTGTTAAACTTCTTTCTCCTGGTCCAGCACGGGCACCAGAACCTGAGGACTTGGATTAGGGCCCAAGGCACTGCGTGTGCAGGGTTTTCTTTTTTCTTAAATTCCTTACAAGCCTCTGTCAAAGCTCAACAAAGATGAAGATAAGTTTGGAATAACCGAACTGTAGGTGTTACGGAAGTTGACAGCCCCACTAGCAGCGCTGGGGAAGAGCGGCTGGAGAGCTGCCTGGCAGTAAAGGACCTCACCACAAAAAAGTCTTGGAGGTGCTGGAGCGAATCCGGAGAAGAGCAATGAAGCTGGTGAGGGGCCTGGAGAACAAGCCTTATGAGGAGAGGCTGAGGGAGCTGGGGTTCTTCAGCCTGGAGTAAAGGAGGCTGAGGGGAGACCTTATCACTCTCTACAACTCCCTGAAAAGAGGGTGTGGAGAGAGGTTGGAGGTTGGTCTCTTCTCCCAAGTCACAGGTGATAGGACAAGAGGAAATGGCCTCAAGTTGTGCCAGGGGAGGTTCAGGTTGGATACCAGGAAAAATCTTTACACAGGAAGGGTCATTAAGCATTGGAATGGGCTGCCCGGGGAAGGGGCACCATCCCTGGAGGGATTTAAAGGACGGGATGACACAGTGCTCAGTGTCATGGTTTAGTGATGGTTTTTTATCAGGGTTAGGTTGATGGTTGGACTTGATGACCTCAAAGGTCCCTTCCAACCTTGGCAACTCTATGATTACTTAAGATTCTGTATCAATTCTCTGCAGCAGTATGTGCTGTGTGGAAGCACTGGAGGTCTCCTCTCACCTCCAGCTCAAAGCAGAGCTTGCCTCGGGGCCATCCCGCTCATCCCAACCAGGACTCGGGGAGCCCAACCACTTCAGGAAGCACCAGAGGCCTCCCACTCCACCAACAGGAAGCCAAACCCACACTATTTTAAATTTAACCGTAAAGGTGGCATCTCCTGCTCCAGCACCGCACTGTAGATCTAGTGTTAATTCAAAGGTTTTGTCCCAAACAGAAAAAAAAAAATGTTATGTTCAGTCATTTAAAAGACGTGCTAAGGACTTACAGGGAAGGTATTTTTTTTTAGAACTGTATATTCTGGTTTATTCCCAGACTTCTCAAGGCCAGATGCAGCTGCACGCTGATGAACTCTAATTCCTCTATTTTTTTCCCCTGAAGGCATGAGCCAGTGATTCTGAACACTTTCACAAACTGCCACAGATGGACAAGTTACAGCTTTCTCTCTCCAAAGCTGGTCCATTTCAAAATATAAACTTGACCTGTACGTGTGTTTGAAAAATGCAATAATGAGAACACCTTTTAAAAACATATTTTTATTCCGCTTGGACAGATCCTGAATAAGATGATGAATTTGCATATGCCATTATTTTTCCTGCTACAGCAATGAGAGGAACCACAATCAGGCAGTGAAATCAACAGATAATGACAGAAGGATCCGTGAAAAATGTAAGGGAGCCAAGCCAAAGCATAAGGGCATTAAAAAACAACAAAAAACTGCCGTGAAAATTTAGATGTTCAAAATCCGGAAAGTGGCGGAGAGCAGAATACTTTGAATTTTACTGGGGAGCACAGCCAAAACCGATGCTTCCTTGTAATGGGTTTTAACGACCAACTTCTGCCGTGGCCACCCGGGGTGTCACCCCCGGCCACTCACTGCACCCCTCGACACGGGCTGCCGTTTGGGGTAACCGCAGTGCGGAGCGAGCATTTCCTTCAAGCGTGGTTGCACTGTATTAGTAATAAAAGAGCAGTGATACAGTAATTGCAGTGATTTCCAGCCAAAAGGCCTGTTGGAAGTAGCTTGAGGAGGGGAGGAACATCTCAGTTCACCCCAGAGGCAAACACCAAGACTCATCAGCAAAGGCCCCGAAGAGGCAAAGCACTAACGACCAATTCAGCACCTGTTTCCTTGCAGCCCGTAGGTCAGCCTGAGACTTACAGATGCAACTCTTGGCAAAACTGACAGTAAATACAAGTTAATACACGGAAAATAAGCCTGGGCATCAGGGAATCACTCTGCACGGGCAAAGAGATACTGCTGCAACAACAGATGTACAAACTGAAGAATAAAAACGTCCTTGAGCATCAAAACACGTAACAAAAAGTTGGTTCTCCATTAAAATGTCAAGAAGTTTTTTTGTGGTTTTAGTGTTTTCTGGTAGAAAAATGTTTCTAGTTAACAGAAAGCTTATAGAAAAATTGTTTCTTCGAACATTCCTTATATTTAAAAATTAGTAGTTTTACCCTTTATTAAAAGAAATACTCTCTGAAAACTTGAAAGGATTTTAAGTGAAGAAATTTTAGAACCCTGAAACCAATGGAAAAGCCCCCCCCAACTCTTGGATATGATGCAGGATGCAGTTCATAATGAGCTCTGCCTAACCTTTTAAAAAACAATCTCCAGAAGCACCCAAACATTTTTGATTCTCCAACACTGTAACTTCTGTATTTTTTCTTAAAGGAAGGACAGGGCCGTTTCATCACCAGGTTACTGAGTTATAAAAGTCTTCCTGTGTAATTCACGACCCCTGCCTCAGTCAGAGACGCAATTCCCCAACGCTGGCCTGCAGAAGGGGAGGTTGCTGCAAACCCAGTTCTGCACAAGGAGACCTGGCAGGTTCAGACACACCTTCCTGCGGTGGCTGCACAAACACTGCCGACAGGGAAGAGCCAGCGTGTGCCAGGTGCCGGAACCAAATTCTTCCTTATCCACACAAAACACAGTGAAAATCGCAGGTGAAAGCTTCACAGTGCTCGGACGCAACCATTAAACAGGGTTTAACGGAGAGTGTGGAAATAAGCCTGCAGTACCGTTAGCAAGCGGCCTGATCACAGACACCTGGCTGACAAATAAAACATACAAGGCTTTCGTGTCAAGGTTTTAATTGAAGAGGATGACCAGGTTGTGGGGATTTTTTGGCAGTCAAGAGTAGGCCAAAACTGAGTAATTCTTGACATCAAGGTGAAAACGGAGAACTGTTTTTTAAAATACGTGTCTCTGGGGGCACTTTGTTCAATTCCACAGCACAGAGCCCTCAGATCAGCTTCTGCTTTGTTTTCATCATACTGACAAGTTACTGCAGGGTATTATTGAGTAGCTGTGCAGGGATAACCGTGTCCGTTCTCTTCTGTAATGTGTTTTTTTTTCTATTTATTAAGTTCCATCAAATTCACAGAAAAATACTAAGCCTGAACTACAGCTGCAGTAAATCAGAAACATAAAAAAGTTTTATTGATAAGCTAACTCACCCGGACATGCCAAACAGTTAGCTAATTCCCTGAGGATCTTTCACGTAATAAGGAGAATTAAGTCTAAAAACCTGGCTGAAAGATAACAAGAGACACAAAGCAACACAGAGAGAAAATTATTCCACAGAGACGGCCAAATTTATAGCTCCTAAACAATGTTTTAATTACAAGGAACAGGCACTGGCAGAAAAAAAAGACAGCAACAAGTAACAGACCTGCCACGCAGCCCTTTTTCCAACAGAATAAATAAACCTTTAAATACCTATTTATACCTTTAAATAGCTATTAACTGCCAGACCCGCAGTTAATACATCTTATTTGAGAAGAGCATTTGTATGAAGACTGTTATGAAAAACAGAGAAATGAATTCAAATTAATTTATTCATCTGCAAGTCAGGCCTGACTGATACAAAGAATATAAATGACTTCACATGAAACTACCAGAGATCCACAGGTAAAAAATACATACAGGAATTTAGATACATGGGATAATCCATACAGAAGAGTCAAATTCACCATACAGACAAACCCTTCTGTCATTGCAGGAATGCTTTTATATAATTAATTTCTAGCCTTTTGTTAAATCTAGATTTACATGTCTGGTTGCATTAATTAATTTTTCTGGTAAACTCGATCCTATCTCCTTTTAATTTTATCAGAATACTCCAGTTTATTCATATCCACGTAAACTACACACTGGTATTTCTTCCACAATGTCTGCACCCTGAAGATTTCTGACAATTGCTGATATTTTTTTACTTAATAGTTTAACCAGTTTTAACAAATTCAGATGGGAATTGGTGAGTGGGAAGAAGGTTCCTAAATAACAGAAAAGTTCGCCGTTGTAGATGCAAAAAGCCCTAACCAACTGAAAGAGGAAATCCCTTAAGTCAGTAAATTCAACTGCCAGCAACAAGGAGCTGAAACAAGATCTAGGAGTCCATTCTAGTCCTTAATGTTTACATAAATTGTGGAACAAAAGGAAGACGAGATACTCTTGACTTCACATCTATTAAAAATAAATGTATGGCTAGAAGGTATTGCTGTTTCTGAATGACCAGCAATGTCTCGAAAAGAAATCTAGACTAAGCCTAGAACAAGTAGTGTTCAATAACAGTAATACAACAAACTCAGTGCTCTTTAATGGCACCTTTCATTCAATACATGCACATGGCTGCAGTGATGTGTACTCCAGCTATTTCCTTTATGTCCCTCTAAAGCAAATTCAGACACCTGCCTGGCCCATTTTGGCTAATGCAGCCACACTGCATTTTATTCCAAAAGTTGGCTTCTTGTTCAGTGGTATATACCAGAAAGCAAGAATCTCTGAACTACACCATTTCCTACTACTTTAGTGTGCACACTACAGATCCAAAGCAGTAACTAGGGTTTAACTGGAGCTTTTATATACGTGACCAGTAATTTATATATCTTCTTCTCCCTGAAAGGGAGTTGGGGAAATGAGTCATTATCCAGAAAAGGACTGCTAGCACGCCTGCTCACCCAGTACCTCCTGAACCTGCTTTAGTCAAAATGATTTGTGTTAGAAATAGGTCTGTGATGTACTTAAAATGCTTTCCATAGTTATGATCAGCTGAGAAATCATTCACTTCTCTTCCTCCCATGGTATAGCCAAGTGTGCACGCAAAGCTCAAGGAAAGAGATGCTCTGAAGAACTGAGAGGTCACATCTGTTCAAGTCAGGTCATGTTGTGACAGGGAACTAAAAATATGCAATTTCTCTCAGTTCATTAAAAGGAGCGACACTGCCAACTTGACCTTTTGGTGGTGACCACCATTCACACTAACTGTGGGAATCCATTTAACTACTCTGTTTAACTATTCTAAGTAAAACCAGATAGGTTTTTATCCTTATTTAGAAAAATATTTCCTAATTTTATCCAAGTCTATTTTATCTTAGTAGATGACAAAAATGATCAAGGCTCTACCTCTCAAGAACATAAATCAATTATTCAATAAACATGTGTGTCGGTATGCTCTCCCTGTTCTTCCCTCCTTNCTTAAGGTTACTCCTCGAGGTTGAGAGATTCCTTGCCGCAACAGATTCTCGGTAAGTGACTAATAGCATGCTGAAACTTTGAAATCTTAGCTAAGTAACAGAAAGGATTGATTGTGCACACATTTATATAATCCTTTAGACATAAACCGTTGACCAAGTCTGGGACTAGGATTGGATCCAGCCGCACCTAGACTCCTCTCTGAGAAGGAGTTTAGAAAGCAAGGGGGTCCTTTCTGAACCTCGTGACTCAACGGGAGGGTCTCCCTGACAGTTTGTCTGACCCTGTCCTCTGTGCAGTAAATACACAAGTGTACCTTGGCATCGACCCTCGCAAAACACTGTCGCATTTACTACTACTTTGTTAAATCTGTTTCATCTTAATAAATAGTTTATTACTTCTCTCTTACGAGTGAAGTCAATCACTCCGCCCGCGACAACATGGCAAACGAGCATAGATAACAAACAGGAATCCTGACTTTAATGACTGTGTGAAATCACCATATTTCAAGATTTAGGACTGATATACATGTTTTATATATATATACATACACATTTTATATACATATGTATATATACACATACAATATAACCAACTTTTCTATCATAGTTGTACTAATGCTGTGTAAGAAGCAAAATTTGCTGTGATTAACTCTTGAGGATTAACAGCTTGGACAGGGTTGTATAAAACATCAAAGTTACCACAATTCCTGCAGGAAGCATGTGAGAGGAATGGAAAAAGGACAATAAGATGACAGAGTAATGTCTCTTCACAGAACCAGCTTTCTTTTAGCAATCAAAACCTTCTATGTCATTGTGAAAAAAAACTCTTTGTAATGTTTGGCAGAAGTCAACAACACACAGCTGCTGTCTCAGTCTGTACAGATGTGGTGAACTTTATTAATTTTAAGGGATGCAGAAGCAAAAGAAGCAAAAAATGCTTAAAATGAAATAGGCTGGAGTCTTCCTGCAGGAGATGGACAAGCAGGGTTGCAATGATTTTAGATTTCTCAAAGGGAACTCCCAACTTTTGAAAATTTGTGAAACTCTATTCTGGGAATTAAAAAGACACACAAACCAGGAGAACGGAGAACTGAGATATCAAAGAAACATACTATTTTTGCTGTAAATACTAATCACTCTACAGCTGTTTCATTCTGAAAGCCTCTGGCTTTCAGAAACACTGCAGCAGAACATTTAACGTAACTCCTATTATACTTAAAATTTAGTTTTAAACTCTTGAAAGAACCACAGAACACTACAGTTTTTTGATGCTCTCTCTTATGTACCCCACCGTAACCCATCTTTGTGCTCTCCGTAGAGGATAGGGCTTTTCTTCTTTCTGGGGGCACTGTTTGCCTCCTGCCATGCAGCTACACCTCCAACTCAGCCCCTTCACAATCCAAGAACTACGCTGCTGATGGCTCAGAAAGCACAGAGGCAAGCCATGGTGTGAAACGCACAACTGCCACACTGCAGAAAACTTGCTTATTTTTAATTCAGTAAAAATAAACATTCTTTCTCCCTGGAATATGTAGGATCACTCTTCCGTTGATCAGGAGTGAGAACACTATCAATTGCAGTGGCATTAAAAATGCAGCATCAATCAAGATAAGCTACACCCCCCGCCCCTGCCCAAACCTTTGGGAAGTGCAAAGTTCTGTACTTAATTTGGTTTCAACTCTTGTCCTCCCGTATAAAAAAAGCAAACCCAGGCTTTGGTAGAGATTGAGTTGTCCCACAGACTTTGGCTTACACAAAAGCAGTTAGTAGCAAAGTATCTTGGTCCACAATTATCAGCTGGGGCCATCCTCCCCTTCGGATGCTAACAGGGAAGAAGTACAGTGTATTTAGGTAACGCAAGCAGCCTTTACTGCATGCCCCCGGGTGAATGAGAGGGAATGTACATATGAGTAAGTAGCAATTATGAACTAGTAAAGAAGGTGATAAATTTCTACCTGAGAAGTCTTTCAACACTAGTATTATATAAAAATACTCCTCCAATAACTATGGCGGCGTTGCTTTTGGGAGGGAAAATGTATTTCCCTGAACAAACACATTTTAAAAGGGTAAATATTATAAGGTCCGAGATTGCCTGCTTAGTATTTACTATTCCATTCCTATGGCTTTTTTGAATTCAGAATTTTGTGGCTCTAAGATGTCATAATAAACTCTACTTTTATCACAGCTTTCTCTGATGTGAAGCAAATCTTCTACAGAATACACATCTTCCTTTCCTGTCCAAACAGTGAGGCTGTACCTATATCAAAAAAAAAAAAGGGAAAAAAGAAAACCACAAAAGAATATTTTATTGTCTTAAGATAAAGCACATAGCACAGAAAGACACTACACTAATAAGCGCATAAAAATATTTTTTTCCTCATTACAGAGGTAAGTCACATAATTGGGCACCAGTCAAACTTCAAGTTCTTGTTCCTAAAGATACACTTGCTGGAACTTCCCAAGGGGAACTGCAAAATTTTTAAGATGGACAATCCAACAGCACCCACACTAATTTATATGTAGCCTTGTCATTGTGTGAACTGTCGTGCCAAATCTAACAAGGAATGAAATAAAAAATCCTAGGTGGATGTCCAGAAAACAAATTTACCAGGCTCATTATTAAAAGTTTGACAAAGTAATGGATAGTTAAAACTGAAGCATTATAACAGAAAATATGAGGCAATTTCAGTTATGGGTGATTTTCATACTCCATGTTTTGTCACCTACATGATGTGTACGTGATGTCACCTGATTAACTGAATGTATCTTCTGTACTTTATCACATACGCTTTTCTCATTAATTGCACAGACTTTACTGTGACTCTAAAAAAGACCTGAAAACCTTCCAAGTATCATTTAAGCTAAAAGCATTACCCTCCACAATCTCCACTTAACAAATATGCCATTTTCCCCCCTTGTTTATTAAAACTCTATTTATCTAAAATAGAGGTAAATAAGAATTTAGTTGTATGTCAGCAGAACTGGCTCAGGAATTTTTTTCCTCTAATCTTCCAATCATGTCACTAAGAAAAATCAGAATTTTTATGTTGAGGTGAAAGAGAAAATCCTAGTATTTCTGTGGGAATAATCCAAGGAGGACAATTTGAAAATGGTATAATTCACAAGACTAAATTTTGCAAGTAATTTCTGAGTTTCAAGCGTTTAATTATAATTTCTCTCTCGATTCACCACTAAAAAAAAAAAAGCACTTGCTTTTTTCTACCCAGTCATCTCTAATTACTTAGAAATTTTCCATACAAGTGTCTGTCCTAATTTTTTCTGTCTGGATCTTGGTTGGTGCTTAAGGAGCAACTTGTTAAAAGTGCAGGTAGGCAAAGTGAGAAAGATGAGTAAAAGACAATTATGTACAAAGCAGGCTTTACTCTCATTCTATTACATATAAGTTATTTTTTTTTCCTATGAGATTGTCATGGGTTTGTAAGAACTAATTTTAGAAGGAAATACTAAGTCAGTGTTTGGAAACCAATGAAGGTATTTCAACTACCTAAGCAGAATTAGCATTATAGCATACTCATTAACTTCCAACCTAAAAATCACCTCTAATGTTTTTATGTCACATTATTACAGGAGGTATAAATACTGAAACTGAAAAAAAAATAGCTACAAAATATAAGTACTGAAATGTATTCCAAATTGCGAAGTCCAACTACTTTGTCTATTTAACTACATTAATCTTATGAAATGCTTATAATACCACTGGATTACGGACCTACACCAGGTTTAGCACCTATAATAAGTAATTTTAAAAGAGGCTTTTAGAATTTTCTTATATTAAAGAAATGCACAGTGGCCACTTCTGTATGACAACCCAAAGTAAGAACTGAAGGAATTAAAAAACCGAAGAGATAATCTAGAAGGAAAAATATTTTCAATGTAATTGGGCTAAGTATATTTAACATAAACTGCTATATTTAATATAATCAATTATTTGCCTTTGTAATAAAGACAGCTAAAAATAAAGGCCATCAAACTTACCTATCTGACTGCTGCATTAACCAGCACAGCTCAGATATTGACTGTCGAACTAACGCTGCTCTCACAGGGAAAGTTACAGGCTGGGAAAGTCCGCTGCACACCTGAGCCATTTCTTTCACCATCACCCAATCATAGCCTACAAAAAAACCCCATTTGATTAAAAAGAATTCTTCACAAATACAGTCTCTATAAAGACACAATAAACCCCTGAATGGCTAGGTTGCATGCTAATACAAGCGCCAACATGGGGTTTGTGAAAATTACATGACTCTGCAATGAAATTATAAATAAAAAAAAGTCACTGTCCCATGGAGGAAAGCAATACTAATATGGAAAAATAAACTTATTTTTAAAATCTTCACTTCCTTTAATCACAGTGTTATTTTACATATAGTATAGAATGTGACATTTTCTAATGCCCAGGAAATTGGACCTGCGCTCTCTCTCTCTAAAAACCAGTGTTACTGTTCACTTCAGCACAGACTAGTTTTAACTTGACAATGACCCTTAAAATACAGAAACATTTTTTAAACATTAAAAAAAAGAAATTAATGAATGCATCAGAAGACTTTAAATTATAGAGAAACTAAGCATGTAAAACATACTGTCCCTAAAAAAGGTGTTAAAATCCAGCAACCTAAACCCACTTCAAGTGCCTGCTGTTAAAGATATTTACAAGCACTGGAGCTAGTTAAAGCAGTATTTAATACTCTCTTATTTCTACAGGCTATCAAGATCTTAACTACAATAACACCAGCTAGTACTTCTTAAGTACTCATATGCAATGTTGTGACTGAAAAGACTTAAAGTACCAAATCTTAAAAAAAAATAGACTTTTTTTGGCAAACAGCAACTTGTAGTTTAAATAAGGTATTTTTCTTGTGTCTTATCCTTAATTAGCACCACCATAAGCCAAAATTGAGAACAGAGATAAAAGTTACATTTATTAAAAAAGATTACTCAGTACATTATTTCCGGTAACTTTTTACTGCACTGACAATACTTCAGACAAAGTACTATGTAGTTTAATAAATCACTGTGTAACAAACCAAAATCCTCATGACACAATACTGAATCTTGCTAACGAACAATTAGCAATGTGGAAAGGTGTATAGTTTTGCTGTTGTAGTCACGGACAGTATTGCTGGGGCCCGTGCTACTGCACACAAATGCACAGGCACTGGAGTAAAACACCCTCATGAAGCAGCACCTGTGAGAATTATGAGAGGAATTCTGTGAAATAGACTCTAAGATAATGGCTGCATGTTCACGATCTAAATTTAAGTGAGGGATTAACAATAAGAAATTTCAACTGGATTCTCAAAACTGAGACCTTAAAAAGTTACCAACATTTATAAATTGGAAAAACTTATTGCAGAAATTCAATTATTCAATGAAAATTAAATGTTAAAAACAATGCTCACCTACAGTTTGATTTCAGTTATCTGCTGCAAAAGCACATCAATAGGGTTTAAAATTCCCAGCTAATCTATTTTTCTTCTGTAAACATGTCAGAATTCCAATTACCAAACCAATCCTCAGAGGATTCAGTGAGTGGACTATCTGAAACAGGGTGCAAGCACTTTGCCCCCCAAAATGTGCAAATGAGTTGAAGAATAAAATATTGTTTAACAACAACAAAAAATCACTTGTTTTATACAGTTCTGCTGCCACTCAAGCATTGAAATTGCTATCAAACACTAAGAAATACAGACCAACAAAGAAAATAACTCTTCCTACCTTATTTGCAAACTGACCAGGTGGCATATAATTAATTGAATCAATTATTAGAACTGGTTGAAAACAGCACTAAACGTTTTATCTTCACCTTTGTTGTGGTTGCCAGGGTGCCAGTCAGTTGTCCATCCCAGCGATAACGTTACGTTTGGGAAAAATGAATTGACGGTGTCAAGGAACCCTTTTGCATCCACCACCGCACTCTTTCCGTTAGGTCCCGGTAGGATGTCTGCGTTGATCCAAACAGGTTGCCTTAAATGCTGCTTCATGTTATCAAGAAGCTCCAAGGAAGGCCGTACAGCTTCTAGACTGTGCCAGTAACACAGGGGTAAGATGAGACACTTTACTCTGGCTGAAGATGGGAAATGTACAGTACATATATACGTGGATAGGTTAATGAAACTACGCCTGTAAGCCAGAGAACAAATGCTGAGGAACCTCTCTACCACAAGGTGACTATTACTGCTTGTGTAAAGTAGCATAAGCCTCCTGTCCCCATGTTGCCCAACAGGCACTGGTTCAAGGCTCTTGCCTCCTGGCTCTCCTAACCCAGCACCTGTTAATACTTCAACGTTGAACTCTTAGGACGGATTTTAATGAAGGAAACCACTGCAGCCTCCAACAATTTTGTGGTGGTTGCTCCCACAGCTCAAAAGCGTGGCCTAGTAGTGACAGCATGAAGAAGTCTGCCCATCAGATGTTCATCCTACAGCTAATTACTAAGTCACTTGAGCAACCAATGCAGCACCACTTGTAAGCATTTAACAAAATATCTGAAGCCACATATTCCCACTGCTCTCCTAAGTCAAAAGAAAAAGTGTAACTAGAGGGCAAACAATAACCTTTCTCTATCCATCAAATCTTTTGAAACAGCAGTACTGCAGATGAAAAGGAAATGTTGAATAATGGGAAAAGGAATGCATGCCAAAAATATAGGTATTTTTTTCTCTCAGAGCAAATTAGTTCACGTTCTATGTAACATTCAGGAATTAAAAATTGCTATGGTCAGAGTTGTGATTTCTTTACAAATAGGAAGGACCTGTGGGATTTTTTTGCCTAGAAGTTGCAAAAAGCTCTGAATAAGACAACTCCTAGCTTTTCCTCAAAATATTACAGTGACCCAATAAAGAGCTGAGCCAACAAAAAATTCTTTGTGCTGTTTTGCAGGGCTAGCTTCCCCATTCAATATCCTAAAGTGGTCCCTCTGGGTATCACAGGAGCACCAGGAAAAGCAAGCGAAGAGAAGGCACCATGAAGAGCAAGGTGAGAATCACAACTGCGACAGCTTACACAGATATGAGCCACAAGCTACACCCTCCAGGGGTGCCTGTTTCAACAGGTTAATGATGATGGTTAATTGCCAACACCTCTTCCCAATACCAATGTAAATAGAAAAAAGCCCAAAGCACTATATCTTGAAACAACCAACCAACCAACAACAACAAAACCCTAGACAGCACTGCTTTTATTGCGCAGCATTTGGAAAATTCACATGTATTCCTGATTCCATGTTGAATGACCGGCATTTTTGATACGGGACTCTGAAGTCCTTCTGCAGAATACATTCATTCCTGTAAACAGCGCCATCAGGAAATATGATTATGTGGGCAATCAAGCAAACAGAGTAGAAATACACAAAGTATTTAGTTTCAAGAGCTGTTGAAATAATCTTGAGAACTTCAGCAACGGTATCTGAAGAAATACCGTTCAAAAGAACATCATAATCTGCATTGCTTATTTGACTAGATCTGCACCGTGTGCCTGTATTTTTTAAGTGCTTTTATGCAATTAGACTTTTCTAATGCAGCATAATTTTAAAAGCTTTTTTAAATCACTGCACCTGGCTGGAAATTCCTGTGGAAAAATAAGAGGCAGATGTTTTTAAATTAAACAATAATTAAAATGAAGAAAAAACAACAACCAAACCTCAATAAAAAACAAACTCAAACAGATGTGTACTTCTCTTGTCCTCTCCATTCTCTGTCCAGGCATTCACAGATTTTAATAACAATAAAAGGATCAGGTCTGACCACATTTTTTTGTATTTTCATGAACTTCCACATGAAAATCATGACTGCATTACATAGAACAGCAGGTACAAATCCCATTTTAGAACTATCTAGCATTTTTTCGCATTTCTATAGCATACTTGTGCATCGATGAAGCTCTTTTTAATGTGGAGGTGAATCTTCCATCTGTGGCAAAACCAGACATTGTGCAATGCAAATTCAGACAAACCTAAAGTTAGGAGTTGCAGAAGTGTATGTCTGAAAACCACAGAGCACTTTGAACCCCATTTCAAACTTTTCAAGGCAATCTCATGGGGTTTTCAGGTGCACTTTCCATTAAAGATAAGGAAACAGCTAATGTTTAAAATTCTGAATGAACCTCTGAAAATTTAATGAATAAATCACGTCAAAGTAACTGAATGTACTTCAATAAACACACATGTAACTATACAAAAAGCAAGGCAACTTTTTTGTATTAGAAACCATGCTGAAAAAATTTAGTACCACATCACATTTGTTAGGAGATCAAATATTCAAAGGAGTATACCTAATTTCTTTGAGACATCCCAAATAGATTGTTAGTATCAGAGCTGATCAGGGAACAGAACTCCCCTCCCTGGGAGGGCAGGTGGGGGAAGTTCTGGGAAAAAAAAAAGGATATTTGTGCTGGAATGGGATGACACTTCTGTATTATTATGAAGTTCAGCAGACCTGGAATACAAGCTGGCTTTTCAGCAAGCTTTCTAGTAGCTCCATGAAAAACCTCGACATCAGGAATGTGTCCAGAATGACACCAGGATAACTGAATGACAGCAGGAGAGATGTGTGTGCTGCCAGGCAGAGATCCAGAGGCTCAGCCTGGTGTGGGAGCCACTGCCTGACTTCCCAGTTGGAAGGCTGTCTTTACCAATTTCATAGTACAAGTAGAGAATTCATACAAGCTCCCCAGATAGGTGCTATCATTTCAGTTTTCCCAATGGGGGAAACTTTCCTCAATAGCAACTTGGTAACAAGTTCATTGACTATAAAATAATTCTTTGTGGTTCAAAACATTTATAAAGCTTCTATTCTTGAAACGCATTTGCTTATACTGATTATGTTTCACTGCATTTTCTACTCAGGAAGGAATGCATTTGATTAAATTGCACAATAAGAAAAAGCTTGTCTACCCTGGCCAAAAGATGGTGCTACCTGTAAAATTGTTAATTACTCAGAATACCAGGAATGTAAATATTGTTTTGACTTGAGATACCTCTTAAAATCCAGCTTGATGCCTTTGTCTGTGCCGACAATCTCTTGTAGCCATTCCTGCAATGTGATGTCACTGTCTGTTTCAGGTGGATGAGCCATGATAGGTTCTCCAGTTCCTCCCAAGCCACCACGAAGAAGAACGTCTGCTTCTATCATGTGAACATCACCTGTTGACGTAAAAAGCGAATGCTCTAAAAGAAGGAAATTCAATAGTTTCAGTGTCCACTTCAGAGTCACACTTCTACACTGGACTGTGTACACTTTCTCCATGAAGATCACCCAGTGTGAGCTGCTGTCTGCGAAGCAAGAGATGCATTTCTTTGGGCACTTTAGTCACTAAAATCTAGAAATCTAAAAGCACATGAAAAATGATTTTTGTAAATACATTTGGCCATGCAATAACATTTTTTTTTCCAGAGGAACAGAAAAATGAATATTCAAAATCTGAATTCCACTCTTGCTGTATTTCAAATCTTTTCCTCTTAAAATAGGGTTCCGGACAGAGCATTCTAGAAAAAAGGTGACCAGAAGATTTTAAGACTGGTAGAGACTGAGCACTTCCCTTGTCTCAGTCTCAAGAATGACATACCCATTTCAGCCAAAACGTAAAAAAGTCAGCCAGCCGCCCAGAAACATCTGCCAGCAAAATGGCAGCTGAAACACAAGACAAGTGAGTGGAAATCTTAGGATTGCTGCAAGCTCCTGAAAACAGCTTTCTATAATAAGAAGCATTTGAGAATCGGGGCAGTGTTACCATCTTTGCAGAAAATTCAATATATACAGCTTCTTAGACCGAAATAGTTACAAAAAAGATAATGATACAATCAATAAAAAGCAAATTACATACATAAATTTCAGATTTCCCCAATGATCACATAAATGAAGCTGAAATGCACTAATATAAACTGCTCACTAATAACCTGAAATACTTTCCTCACCTTGAACAGGAAGGAAAAGCAGTAATAAAGCTGTCCTGTAGAATCCACGAACTACTACCCAGCACGTTACATTACACAACTTCAAACCATCCTGAAAAGAAGAAGATCCATCCATACAGGAGTCAAAACTACCTAGGAAAACTTAACTGTGGGACAAGTTCTGCAGCACAGCCCTGACAACACTGTTATGAACAGTCATCCTCACCATCCTGTGCTGCAGCTGCTGCTGGCAGGCAGGGACCCAGGGCAAAGGCAGCCTAAGAGGTAAAACAGATTCCCATGAGATTTTGCTCCACTGCCCTTTTAACAGCACTGGGATTAAACTGCACCCGATGGAGTGAGGCAAGGACAGAAGGAGGGATGAATGGAGAGGCCTTTCAATCAGGTCATTTCCATTTTCTGTTTTCCTGAGCAGATCCATGAACCCATGTGTCAGCACACTGGACAGGGTGATCTACCACGAGACCACAGAATGACAGAATGATATGGGGTTGGTTGGAAGGGACCTCTGGAGATCATGTAGTCCAACACCCCGGCCAAAGCAAGGGTCAGAAGGGTCAGACTGAGCAGACTGCACAGGAGGGTGTCCAGGAAGGTTATGAATGTCTCCAGAGACAGAGACTCCACCACCTCTCTGGACACTCTATTCCACTCTCAAAATTAAGAAGTTCCTCCTCACGTTTAGATGGAACTCTCTATGTTCAAGTTTGTGCCGGATACCTCTCATCCTGTCAGTGGGCACCACTCAAAAAAAGACTGGCCTCCAAAAAAAGGTGAAAACGGGAAAGATGATGAGAGATGAAACACAAAAGAACAGGACCAGCTTGAGCACTGCTGCCCCGGCTAGCCCATCAGGGAGCTACGGTCAACCACATCAGAGAAACCAGTTCTACCTGCAGGTTTTGCGCTCCCCTGTGCCAACACATAAAACGAACGACCCTTTGGACAAGCTTAGTGTGAAAACAAGACTCCTTCACCATGGCTCTGGTCTGCTGGCAGGGGATGAAGGCCTTTGCTAAGGTCAAGTCTTGACCTGATACAGGGCTTGCATGGCTGGAATCATAAAATGGTCTAGGTTGGAAGGGACTGCGAGAAATGGACTTTAAGTTTTGCTTCAGCCACCCTTTTTCTGGTCAGAATAGACATCCTGAAAACTGACTTGAAATAGCGGATGTTCAGAACTGGCCTCCTCTGATAAAGATGTCAATACCCTTTTCCTGGTCAGAAAATA
>VZRU01020367.1:7517-24082 GCA_013398155.1 Pedionomus torquatus | reverse complement strand
AAAAAAAAAAAAAGCAAACAATTAAAAAATCAATGTCAGCACACTTTTTTTCTGCTTAAGATGTTGTAGTCTAATGGTCACATCATTTTTTTCCCTATGGCCTAATGACGTGACCTAAACTCACAGGGAAGGGAGTTGGTAGTGATTAGGAAGCCTACTGCTCGCTTGACTTGCAGCCCTTTTATCCAAGCATAGTAATTTTTATAGCAGAAAAAAGGTTATTACTGTGTATTTTTATTGGGCAGATTTTGCACCAGGTCAAAAATTAATTAATAAGTGGTTTTAGTTCCATTGCATTCCTACTTTTGCTGTACATACAGTATATATATATATGATTTATAAAATAATTCTTAAAGAAAAGTATACCTTCCATTTAATTTTTTATGCTGCTTCCTCCAAAATTAAAATGCCCTTTATTCCTAATTACTTAATGTGTTGTGATGTCTAAAGTTTACCTTTCCCCTCCTACCTCTCCATTCCTTTCAAGTAAAGGTTGTCTTCAAAATAAAGAGTTTATCCAAGGTGGAAATTAAGTCAACATGTGACATATCATAAACTAGCGTTGATCCCATCAGCGGCAGTGCTGGCATCGGGCAGCAAAGCTTGTCCAGCATCTCCCACATTTCCTGGGAGAGCAAGATATGCCCCCGTAGGCGCCAGGCTCTCTGGGACCAGGACTTTGTCCCCTTGGATGGTTGTGTTGGCAGTGGCTTGAGGTGGCAGTTGGTTTAAGCCATCCTCCTAACTGCAGAGGATGCTGAACATACAAGTTGTTTCCCAGCTGTGGAGTGTGCTCCCTATTGGGCGGTGGGTATATCACCTGTAGATTATTAGTGCTAGCGTGGTGATGTCTTCTCTTGACCCCTCTGTCCTTTCACTTTCATCAGGAGTAATTAAAATTTCATTGTGTAGATGCAAAACCAAGCAAATTTGAGCTTCTGGAGAAAAAAGAGTCAGCTGTTAGGCTTTTTTCTTCTCGGTGAAAGTGAAACCTGCATGGGACTGTGGTTCCTGTGAAGGGTCTTGGTCCTCTGTGTGCTAAACGCTTGCAGTTCGTTATGGCTTAGCCCATCAGTGCTGCCAAATCATAGCTATGGACATTTTGAGGTGATCTCATCTTACCTAAATATGGCTGAATTCTGTCACGACCACAGGAAAAAAGCCCTGGCCACGGGATAGGGTGATTCTGGACTTGTGTGTTTTGGAAAAAGCTAAAGCCAGATCTTTTACTGCTTTGTTTCTTAAAAATCTGCAGAAGCTTTCATGGGCTGACACTGATTTTTATTCCTAATATTTCTGGCGCACCTGTGTTCAGTTCCCCACCTGTACCTTCATAAAAGCAACAGTATTTTAAAGCGTTGAGGTAAAATAAAATAGCAGGAACTCTCGATAGATGACATGGATTAAAAGTTGGCTTTCCAGAAATGTCAAAGCCTAAATTGAGGTTTTAGAAGGCGGACGTCGTTTTGGCATTTCTGTGATGGTTGTAATTAGATTGTTCCTTCCACATGCCGAGGCATCATGTGAAACATGAACCTGCAGCCTCAGGGCTCTCATATGTACATTAACTTGTAGAAAGGTGTGCATTGGATGTACCTTCTGGCCTTTTCGTGCTTGTTGAATGTGTTTTGTGTTTGTACTGTAACTGGAGGTACTGGCCTAGCCTCGAGGTGCCTGGGCACCCCTCCCCCCAGTAAAATTATCATTAATGATTTGCTAATTCACCATCCTAGTTGATAGGCTACCTTGAAACACTTGGAGTGGCACATGGCAATTGCTAGCTGTGTACACTGTAAATAAAAGAAGACATACTCCATCTTTTAGGTCTTTCAGACCCATCCTACCTACTAGTATTCTGCAGGGAAGGGTCCTGTCTTAGAGTTGTTGGCTGGAAGTGCAGCCGGGTCAGATGGGTTTCTTAAATGTGGGGGCCAAAATCCATCCTGCAGACTGAAGTTTGCATCTAGCTGTTTCTTCCTGATCATTTGCCATGCAGAAATTAATTGGAGGAACACATCACCCTCGTGTCAGTTGCTGGAAGACAGCTAAAGCTGTCTAAGCACAGTGCTGATATAACATCTGTGAATTTATATGTGTGATCCACAAATTAGCATAGAGAGATGGGAGAGAGAAATATTAAATATATATATGCATATACATATTAAAGATGGTAATTTTTTTCCTGTTTCCTTCCCTTTTGAGACCTTAAGATGTTAGCTGTTGTCTTTTCTGTTTTCCGTGTCAGAGATGTTCAACGTGCAATACAAGCAGGGAGGATAGATTTCACAAGCAATATCAACGTACGATACTATTAACACTAAGTCTTTACACTACAAATTGTGTGCAATAGAATCTGCATTTCAAAACAGCAGAGAGTATGTGGGATAGAAGACACGGGTTAACCTCAGGCTCTTACAAGTATTCCCATCTGGCCGTTGTTCTCAGCACATGTTGTTGGCACGATGCAGAGAGAGAGGGGGAGGAAAAGCAGAGAGAATTGCTTCCCACCGAG
Source organism: Pedionomus torquatus (assembly GCA_013398155.1). Classification (NCBI taxonomy): domain Eukaryota; kingdom Metazoa; phylum Chordata; class Aves; order Charadriiformes; family Pedionomidae; genus Pedionomus; species Pedionomus torquatus. The sequence continues at coordinate 21,570 of VZRU01020367.1, read as the reverse complement.
GCAGAGGAACAACGAGGCAGGAGGGGGCGGCGGGAAGCAAGGAGGGGATGCGTGCTCCAGGGAGTGGCAGAGCATGGTGATGGTTTTATCGGCAGTAGGAGGAATAGGTGGCACCGTCAGTGCTGGAGTCCCGCAGAGCCGGGGAAGGAAGCAGAACCTGGATCCTAAGACCCCTCTCAGGGATCTCTTTGGCTGGGTCTCCTTCCTCTTTGGGGCGCGTCTGTCTGGCAGCAACATGTTCTGGAAGTGTCAAGTCTTGCTGACAAACGCACTGGGGCCAAGCAGGTCCAACGGATGGAGTTATTGCTTTTGCAGCTTGCTTTTAAGACTCAAGTGGCTTCATTCTTCCCAGGAGCATGCAGGTGTTGGTAAGCATTGTAAGAGTTGCTCATGCCATCCCAATTTATGTATGCTCGTGTGTGCTTTTCACTGGAGCCTTGCCTCCTGCTCCTGGAATGAGGTGGGGCTGTGTGCCAGAGGGTTATGTTATCGATGGGGCAGCAGCTCTTTTCCATTGCAGAAGAAAGGTGTTGGTGAAGAATGAGGGGGATCAGAGGGAAATAAAGTGGCTTTCAAGAAACAAAATCCGTGCCTGTCTTTGCAAAGGGGTCTGTATAATTTTTAACGATACTCCACAGATGGTCACAGCTTGTATTGCCTTTGTTTTCCTGGTCACTGGCGTTTGTTCTCTGAGATCTGATGTACAAAAGCGGCTGGTGTTACCACTGTTGAAGGGTGTGCTTTGAAGGAGTGAAGTGCTGTAATAATTGTGAGGACTCTGGAAAAGACATCAGTATCTCAAACAGGCACTCCTGATAATGGAGCGTGGATCACTTTGGCTTTTTCTGCCTATGTCTGTGTTCCCCATCCATAAAACGGGGTGAATGATACCTCCCTACCTCAAAAGGGTGTGATAAAGACGAGTTCATTTGGCACTAGAGTTTTTGTGATGATCTGATACTGAGCAATACTGATGGTCTCGGAAAGCAAAACGAGAAGTTCAGCGTGAAACACGCTGAGTAGATATGTCTGCGGTATTTGGCGGGTATGCATAGGTAAGGCTTGGACTGCATACAGAAGGATGAATAAAAAGGAAACCTATATGTAGAGGAGGAGGGCAAGTTGTAAGAGATTGCGTAATTAAGCTCTCTATGCATGTATCCAAAGCAGTTGGAATTAAGGTTACTTGGATAATCCTTAGTTCTGGCACTTCCTGACCTTCACTTGCTCAGTTTTCCAACTTTTTTTGCTCTGCTGTTTCATATGAAGCTGTATTGGTGTACTGCTCAGTAACGCCGGGTTGTTCAATGGATTTGGAGTTTCAATCCTGAATGGAGTCTCACAAGAACTCCTCCACCTTCCCTTCCCAGAAGTAGGAAAGACCACAGAAGTCTAAGGACGAGAAGGATGAGAGAACATTTTACAAGATGTATTGACAAGATGTCAGGTTGGGAGGGACCTCTGGAGAATATCAGATGTGGTCCTCTGTTCAGAGGTGGGACCAACTAAACCCAACCCCTTCCTCACACTGGTTTTCAGCTGGGCTGGCACTCAGTGGTCTGCAGGAGTTTCCAACAAGTAACCTACCTGGCTCTAAACTTAAATTTGCAAGTATGAGGGTGCCTCTAATGGTATGTGTCAGGGTCCATAGCAAAAGGCATCTATATTTTTGCCAAATTGAAAAAAATGGAAAAAATCTGCTCTTTCAAATTTCCAGTGGTGGGTATACCCAGCCTCACCCTGCTTATTGTCAGATACTTTTCCTGCTGTCCAGCCCATGTGTCCCTTGCTTCCATCTAATTCTATTGCTTTTTGCCTTACAGGCCATGCTCTCGAGAGGAGATAGGGAAACAGTTTGTTCCTCCCTTGCTGTAGCTCTTTTACATAATTAAAGACTGTTGTCAGATCTCTAGTGCATCCTTTTCTAAGCAAATTCAAAGCCTTCCACCAAGGATAATTTTTAGCCCTCATCATTCTTGTTGCTTTCTGATGAGCGAGCCTTTTTTCTTGAATCCAGAATTACAGAATCCAAAATCAGGAGAGGTATTTTCACTGTGATCTTACCATCTTTGAGTGCAAGGATTGCAAACAATTGTTTTGGACACTCAGTATGCTGGTTTTTTGCAACAATATGCTGGTTGCCTCCAGACCAGTCTGTAATTCTGCATCATCCCAGGTCCTTTTTGGTAGAGCCGCTGTCATTTCTCACTCTCTGTCTGTACTGTAGTTCTTGCCCTTCTTTAATAGTTTTTAAAAATCCAGGCTATTTGAATACCAGAGCACACATATTCCCCAAAGCTCTGCAATAGAAATCTTTTCTGTATGTGACAGGGTGGCAGAACACCATCTATCATTCCTGCCCCTGCTTGTTTCTGAAGAGAACATAGAAAAAATAGCCCATCAACAGGCATCCTTCTAAATATTAAATATCCTCCTAAATACTAAATATTATGACACTCTCTCCATCATCAAGATAGAAGCACTAGCTCTAGCACTAGCAAGATACCTGTTTTATCACAGATGTAAAGAACGCATCTAGTGACAATATGAGCTCCCTGAGCCAGTTCGTTTGGAAATACAGGCCTTCCTGTGTGTTCCCAAATCTCCAAGGATTGTTACAGAAAAGTGTATTTTCATCATGCAATAATGTGAATAGTTATCAAAATATTTACATGAATTTTGCTAGCTTTAACTGTGTTTTTGTCTGGATTGGCCCTCCCCTGTGCTCATTCTGGCTCTCCTGTTTCCTCTCCTGCTGTTGTCATTTGTGCTCGTGCTCCATCTTCCCCTCCTCTAACATCTACGGGCTTTCTGATTTTCTGCAGCATTAGTTTGGCATTGCTGTTACTCCTCCCTTACAAATTGAGAGTTCAAAACAAAACTGACGAGCACTTGAATTTCAGTTTTCCATGATCTTTCCAGCAGTAAAACACTCTAGAGAGGAGGAGCTCATTCTGCTTTGACCACAGACAGAGCATTGGGTCATTATTGGGACCTGGAAAAAAATATCCCCAAGTGAGCAATACTGAATATCAAGTGTTGGCATTCAGTCCCAGGTGGCTCCGTCTTCTGTGGAGATGGCCCTCCATCCTCCAGATAGTTTTAAACCCCTCTATTGATTTCCTGGGTGGGAAGGCTACAGGTTATGCATCCCAGAAAGTCTTTTAGCTACCATGTCTTAATGTGGTTGTGTCTCCATCTCCCTCCTCACTGTATAGCAAGCAGTGCCCACCCAGCCAGGCCAGATAACTGCCTGAAGAACTCTGGTTATTTGGGTTTTTTCCCAAATCCCAGAAGCTTTGGCTGCACTGAAAGTTAATTGGATTTCCCTTAGTAACAGTTTTATTGCAAAGAGATCTGACAGTTATGTGTAGGTATAAGCAGAGAGAGGTTCCTCCTGTTCCATGCAGGTTCTCACATTGCTCTATAATCCCTCAGCACGTATATCCAACTGCCTTCCAGAAGTGCATTTAGGCGTATGACTAACATCTGTCAAGTAGTGGTTGCTCGCTCTTCCCTCCTCTTCCTAGGGGAGAGGCAGAATGTGCCAATGCAGTCCTGGTATTTTTAACATAAATTAATTATCCCTGCTGTTCTGCATTAACACTGTAAAGGGTGAGCTGAAGCACGTCGCGCTGGCAGCAGCAGACCCCAATGGCTTCACAGCATGGGAGCGAAACAGAGAGCTTGTGGCGGGACAACCTCTGGCGTTTGCATCATTCCTACCGCTTCCCGCAGTAACTGGTGCTGAACAGGAGCTGGTTTGTCTCTGGAGTCTCCCCTTTGACCGTTGCTGCTGTGCAAATTGTCCTTTTTGCTTTGAGCATAGCGTGGAGGAGTTTGCTGTGCTGCTGCGTGGTTGGGAATTAACTCAGTATAAAAAACCCGTCTGTCCTCCGGGAAGCTCACGGGGAGAATCTAAGGCCAGAGACAGCAGGTAGCTTCAGACAGAGGAGAGGTGACAGAGAGGTGACTCTGGATTAAATGAAACTCAGTCTGCAGTCAGCAGATGTGTTTCTGTTTGGGATGCATTCACGATAGCTGCTTTTTTTTCTTCCAGATCCTTGAATGCTCCCAAGATCTTTATAGCCTGGGTCAGAACAGGTATTTGCAAGGGAACAAGCTGCCTCTGAGGATAGTTTCTTTGCCGAGACACCAATAAGTTCTGAAAATAGTTTGAAAACTGTATCATTGTGCTGGTGCCACTTCTAAAAAGAGTTTTTGACAGTTAGATGTCAGCGGTTGAGCAGAGGCCGTTGACATCACAGAACAGAGGGCAGGGCTTTGAGTCAGTTCTTCGCAGTAGTACTTATCCTAGATCCTGTAGCTCAGTTAATGCGTGCATATTGAAGGCATCAGTAAGCAAATGCTTTTCTTCTCTCTTTGCCTTTCCTGGTGGGTGCAGGACTATACTAGTGTACCCGTGTCTTGTAGTTAGTCCTCCAATCCAGGAGAGATTTTGGGGCAGACCGCTGTGTTTCTCTGAGCTCTGATGCTTTTGCAGATTCACAATGGTAAATACCAGGGGAAGAACTAAACCCAGGGGCCAGCCCTAAAGCTTTGTCAGACTAAACCATTTATGTGTTTCTAGCATCTAAAAGCTCTCTGGCAAGGGAATTTTGTCAGCTGGTGTCAATTTAACATGTCCATCTCCTGTTCCACCCCTAATCATCAAAAATTATTTACTTTCAAGTCCTTTAAAGCTTCAGTGTGTTTCCTGATTGTGTGATCACTTTCCTTTCTCTCTGAGATATAAAAGGTTTTGTCGGCCCTTCCCAAAAGGCTGTGTGCACATCAGTGTAGTTACTGGTGAAGTTTTTCTATTTTAAGCATTTTTAATAATCCCCCCCAATCCTAGTAAAATTAGGGAAAGCAGTTTTTGGCTCAAATGCTTACTTATAAAGCTGAAAATAGGCATCATGTTTCACACAGTGAACCAAACCTTGTGCCTCTTATCTCAGAGCATATCCTTTAAACTGGCATTTTATTTCTTGCTCCATCTGGTTGCAAAGCATCGAGATCACTAAAGCAGCATGGGTAGCAACCCCTGTAGATGTTTATCTGGCTCAATGTATGGGGACGTTTTCCTCTTGCTTTGCTTGCTGCGCCCAGTCTTGGTTGTGTGGTTCTTTTTCCCAGGTTGGCCATTAGAAGTATTTATCAGTCTAGTTCATGTCTCATAGGCAATGTTGCTTGAGAGCCCTGAAACAGGTTTTTCGTCAGAAGTTCCCCACCTTTTTTAAGCTCTTGCTTGTGAACTTCTCTGGAAATGTGCAAAGCTCAAGTGTGCCTTGGTTCCTTCCATCCCAGAGTGTTTGCTAACTGCTGCACCCAGTGTAGGACAAAAAGACGCATAGCTGGTTATATTTTTCCCAGGCAGTCATTTTCCTCTGTGTCTATTTTGATATGCTTTGTCCCTATCCATCCCAGGGATCAAAGGCATCCTGTTCAGCAGCTCTCGTCTGCTCCTGCAGCCGTTGCATGGACAGTGGGGCTTTGGGAGGTGTTAGTTCTAGGTCAAGGAAGGTTCTTGTGGGGTGATGCTGCCACAAAGGAGTAGCAATTTAACCACCCAGCCATTCATTCCCTCTGTGATTGTTCTCGTGTTGAGTAGAGTTGCGTGAACTAGTTACCTGGGGCAGATTTGATCATGCACTTATCGTAAGCTAGCTGCTTCCTCCGAGCAGCCAGAGTGCAACATCTTCCTTGTAGACAGCATGTGACAGCTTCCCCAGGGACGGGCTGTGCTGTCTGCTACAAGTATTGCTCTGAGCTTAGACTCTTGCTTCTCGCCACAACTTGATGCTGTGCCTGGATCCTTTGTTATGTGTAACCTTAATTTTGTTTCTGTGAACATGGAAGTAGGCTGCAGTTTGCAAGTACATGTCTTGAGCTGATTGTTGCCAAGATTTCATCCCCACCAGGACATTTAAATTGGTTGCAGAATAATTAGAGTTGCTGTTTTTTTCTTGTGTGTAACAGCAAGGCGCTTCCATATCAGAATGGGAATTGACCCAAGGGTTTGATGTGGGTTAGTAAGTTCAGGTACATGTGCTGAGCATACCCACAGTAAAGTAGGTATGAAGATGTTGAGATAAGAGCTGTGCCTCTGCCAAGTCACCCGTTTTCTCTTTTACAGTCCTGCCTGGCTCCTGTTGCTGCAATAGGTGACGATGCTGGGAGCCACCAGGACCAGGGACCATCAGAACTTGCACATGGGACCTGAGTCAAATTGAGAGATCCGAGCTAGGCAAGGTACCACCACCCACATGTATTGTATAACACAGTATGACTACAAAGGGAAGGTGTAAACAGCTTTGTCCTGGATACCGCAGGAGCCCAACTATTTTAGCCTTCTTTTTCTGCCTCGTGGGACTTTTAACTCTTGCTTTGTGCTCAAGTAAGGCAGCTGCTGTGGAGAGCATAAGGATATTTCTATCCTGGGATCAGCGTGTGCCAGCAAGCAGTCTGTACATAAGCTTGCTGCATCCTGGCCCCTCTGCTTTTCTGCTTACACCAGCACAGTCATCCCTCAGCACTGCTGGGGGTGACTCTTGGAGGTAATAAGTTCCTTCTAGCTATCTTATTAAATAAAAAGAAGAAGAAGAAGAAGAGGGAGGTGCTGGAGTCACCTGATGAACATTTTCACACGTGCTACCAGCTTTTAACTGTGGGTTATCTTGGTGAAGGCATATTCCAGAGCCTTTTCTTTCAAAACCAGCTCAAAACTGTCAGTTTATTTGGCAGTTCATATTTTGTGCTGATATATGTGCATCCCCAAGAAAATCCACAATCCAGAGCTTAAGGCAGAGGTGATGCCTGCATACTCCTCCCTGCAGCTGCAAACTACAGTTCAACCTGTTGCTTTTCTCACCTCTTTTCTGCTCTGAGGAGTCACCCTCTACAGTAGGGATAACCTCCTTAAACCTACTTATCTCTTTTTAGACAACCCACAGCCTCACTAGGGTTCAACAGCAGCCCACAGTTTCTGAAATCTTCTTGCCATTTCCAAGATGATCCAAGAATGGGAAGGGACTGCAACTCCAAACCTTGTGAAGATGGAGTTGCTTTTGCTGGCTATCCTATAAAGGAGGAGATGTCTCCCCCAAAGCATTTCTGCAAGACCCCTAAAAGAGAGACAGAAAGTTAAAGGAGCAAGCTCTTGAGACATGAGCCAAGAGGTAAGAGTGAAGATTGAGCCATGGCTTGGATTTTGCAGGCTGTTTTGGAGAGCACAATGGCTCTCTGGCGTGGATTGGTCTACCACTCCCATTATTTGTCTTCAGATCTTCTCCTGAGACAGGCTCTGAAGGATCTTCCTGCTGAGAGATGCAGCCTTTTTAGCCCTTCTGTGCCACAGGAGGAGAAAGAGAAAGCACCAATTGGAAGATCCTCTTCACTTTCTCACCTTCATGGGCTTTCCACAAAGTGAAGTTCATCCTCCTCCTCCATTCTGCAGCCCTTGAGCTGTTGCAACAAGTGCTAGAGCGACTCTCTCTGGTTGTTCAAAACCTATGCTGACTTCTTCCTCTCAGTGAGGCCGAAGGTGCTGAAGAGAACAAGCAAGAGGCTAAGGTATGGGTATCTTTCACTTGCATCAGCTTAAACACCAGCCTCCTCCAGCATTTCAGTCTTCCAAGAGCTTCCCACCTTTTCAGCCAAGCAGTTTGCTTTCTAGAAGAAAAATCGGTTGTTTTGTGCTGGCAATAGCTGGAGTCTCCCTCTCCCTTGAATTTCATATAAATGCAAAATCTAAGAAGAGTGTTAGAGTATCGGAAAAGGGGAGATCAGAACAGAGTGTTCCTCTGGATAAGGTCTGATGCAATTTGAAGCTGCTTGTAGAAGATTGGCTGGAAGGTAAACTGATTTGGGCTAAAAAAGCTGGTGCTGTTAAATTATGTTAGCAATTCTTTAGTAGATGATCAAAAATAGCTTTTTCATGACCTCTGACCTCTAGGAAAGATAACCATATTTTTGATCTTAGATTGAAGGTGCAATTCATGCTGGAAGAAACTTGTATTCTTTAGACGCCATCTTGGGATGGTTTTTACTGTCACAAACATTGCATGGAAACTTAAAGAAAACAAGCCAAAAATCACTGAATTTGAGTTATGTATGAGTCGTAATCCACCTTTCTGCCTTCATGGCAATGCAAAACTTCTGTTAAACTCCCATTGCAGCATCCTGCTTTGGACCCGGGCTCGATCCACTGACTGTAGAGGTGTCATCCCCCCACAAGAGACAACAGTGCCCCTCTGATCTTCCTGAGTTGTTAGCATGCTGCAGCGTCCATACAAGGTGGTAGATGCTTAGGTGGAGAGTGAGTTGGAGAGGTGCCTTTCAGGGGCAGTACTTGATCACCAGCTGTTGTCTAGGATGCTGTGGCTTTTTGTACAGCAGAAAAAAAAATAATCTGTTTAAATTTCCAGTTAGGGGACTGTTTTCTGCCAAGATACTTCTCCTCTCCCCCCCCCAACATTTCAACTGTATGTTGTTCTCTTTTTCTTTCCACTGGTCCTATTATGCACCACTCAACAGCTGCTGCATTTAATCCCAGAAGCTGTAGTTGGTAGCAAGCAAAGTGATCTTTATATAACCTCTATCTTGCTCATAAGTGTGTATTATGAAGCTTAACCGAGGGTAATAAAATGTTTTGCTTTCAACGTGCAGTCCCTGTGGTGCAATGTTCCTGTCTTCCGGCACCGTCGTTACAGTAGGGCAATGTATTGGAGTTATTCTGCCACCCCCCAGGAATGTGTCTTGTAATGCTGGAGGCAGGCATCATTGACATGTAGCAACACATGTAGATATGCAATGAGGAGAGTTGGAAAGCCCTTTCTGTGCTAGTGAGTTGTTGGTGGTGGCATCTTCAGGTAGAAGCAGCAGCTGTGGTCACAAGGTCCTTGTGAATAAATTTGTCATGTAGATGCTGCTCCCCTGGACATGTTTCATCTTTGATGAAGACTCTATCTTGATGGTCAAGGAGAAACTGCCGCAATGGGAGGACTTGCTGAGGCGGTTGTTGTCTTGTGTGACTGTGACTCAAAGGGTTAGGTTCACATCTTCATGAAATGGTCTCACAGTGCAATCTTGTGTGAGCACCTTATCAGGGACTATGGCAGTCCCTGGGGGAACAGCAACAGGTTGCATACCGGTTACTTAGATGTTCTTTCATCCCTTTCGCAATCACTGTGCGGGTTCATGGGTTTATACATTGTTTTTTTCTTTCCTAGACAAAAAGGAACATTTTTATGTCATCCTGCACAATGGATATTTTTGTGCAGGCAGGGGAGAAGGTGCTTCTCATCTATGTTTAAGTAAGAGTACAAAACGCGGAAGGTTTGCATTTGGATTTTCATTTTGGTGTACACATCATTGTGTACATATAGATAATTTAAAGGTCATATGACTTCCCTTCTCTAAACAAAGAGCCCGAATTTCAAAGCAGGGATCCCCAAGCATCATTTCTGTGATGTGGTGGGTTGCATTAGCCCTGTAGTTGATATCTGTTGAACAGGAGGCGGTTTCCCGTACTTGAAGTTTATAGCGTTTAGTTTCAAAGTGGAATTTCCCAGGCAGAGCGCCCCCAGAACCGTAGCAGTACCTATCTGAATATGTAGCTTTTTCAGGCAATATAACACAGCCTTTTTCTGGAGATTGCCATTTTGTAAATAAGCTGCTTCTTGAGCAGCATGGCAAGGACTACAAAAGATGGATGATTATTTCTTCCCGGAATCAGTCTTCCGCCGCAGGATCTGGTTTTTGTTGCGGTAATTAGCATAGAATTAAAAATGGCCCTGCATCTTCAGTTTGCATTACGCCGCTGATATCGAGTGATCTGGAATCGCATTTTACTCAGCAGTATGCTGTGCCTAGGAATCACTTTATTCACTGCTGAAAATCAGCATTTAATAGTGGCACACAGATATCTGCAGGCTTCAACGCAGCAAAAGCCTATGCCTCCAAAAATAAAACGTTGCTTCTAAGAAAATTTCAAATTATTTGTTTTTTGGAGACTGGAAAAGTTGCCAAGAAGATTTAGATTAAAATCTAGCACGCTGGCTGAAGCAGAATTTTACAAATGCCTTTAAAATTCAGAGCTCAGGCTGAAGGTGAGGTCGCGGGCTAGCACGCAGCCTTTTCTCCAGAAAACCTGTAATAGCTTTTCTTTTTAAAAATTTAACAAGGTTGCCAGTCCAGGTGGAGGCAAAATTGCAAGGAGTCTCAGATGTGGCAAATAGCGCGTCCTTAGGACAAACTAAAACAGCAAAAATACAGTGCAGTGTGAAAACTTCCCTGTGAGAGCGGTGCAGGAAATTACTGTGCCATTTGACGCTTTGTCCTAGCATTAGATGTATTATCCACTTCCAAATCATCTGCCAAAAATCCTTGCAATTGGAAGACAAGAAAGAACATGTTATAAAAAGACCTGCAATTTTAGTACGGGAGTTTTCACGCTGATAAATTTTCCACACATACAGTCTTTGGGTCTGGTCTCAGCATTGAGGTCAATGGCACTTAAACCAAATGTTATCCCAGTGCTTACATATAGGGAATGGTGATATATGCCAGTCTTGCAAGATCAGGCTGCTTCTTTGCTCAATGATTGCTTTTAATCCTGCAAAACTCCACCATCATTTACGATAAAGCCGTGCTGTACAAGCTGGCACACTTCTTCCCATTACTGCTCGCTCTTCACTGCTGCTGGACTCGCTTCTCACTGGGTGGCATGGTCGTGGCCATGTACACATGCATGTGTACTTACCCTGGACCTTACTGGTTTTGGCACCAAGGCTGGATTTATCATTTCAGCAGTTTTCTTAGCTGGATTGTGGACTGAGATGGTTGCATTCCCCAATCATCTCTAATCATGCGCTGGCCTTCTCCAGCTCCCGTGTCTTCTCCAGGCTCTTTTCTTTCCAGATGTGTGTCTGCAAAGGCGGATCTACATTCATAGCCCCTGGATGTGTGACCTTGCTGCTTTCTGCTTGCTTAAATACTGGTCTTTGTAGCGGTAGTGGAAATAAGTGACCTGGGTTTGTAACTTTTTTTTCTCCCTGTGGTATTCTTAGCTTCCGAAAAACCATCTCCCTAGTGCTCACTCTGATTTGGAAAATGTCTGCAGCTGTACCTGAATCATACCCAACATACCCTGCCCACTCCAGCAAGCCAATACTTCTGTTTTAAGAAGAGCTTTCTCCATAAAAAAAAGATTTGTACCCGGCTCAGATGCACCAGATGCTGGACGGCCAGATGTTGCGTAGTACAACATGTGGGAGAGTTGACAGTGATGGATGTGGGGCTGGGGAGCCTCTTATGCTATTCAGTGACCTTTTTTATTTGGGGTACCTACTGAAACATAATGAGAATTGAAGGTCTGGGTGCCCCTTTTCATTTGCCACTTACATTTTGGGAGAAAACACTCTGTTTTCACAAGTGCGGGGCTCCTGAGGTAAGGGGATGGAAGGACACTACTGGAGCACATCCTAGTTCACGAGGAGCCACTTCCAGCCCCATGTGAGGACTGGGACCAAGGCAGAGTGTAGAGGAGAGAAAAGCCAGCGGTGTCCTCGCTTTCCCAGCACGAGTACAAAGGTAGGGTTGGGCTTGCAGCTCCATGCGAGGGAACAAAGGAAGCAGATGCCAGCAACTGGAGTAGGCAATGGGGCAGTTGGTGGGAAGCACATGTTTTAAGAGAGAAAAAGGGGAAGTGCCTGACATCCTTCATGAAGAATCCTCCTTTTCCCAGCCTCTTCCCAGAAGCCCGCTTATCCGATGTCCTCAGAATTTTTTCCTTCGTGAAAACAATGACAGGACATTAGGACCGTCGGTCGGTGTTTGCTAGACCACTCTCATTGTCTTGTTCTTCCATTACTTGTCCTTCGACTGGTAGGGCGGTTAAGAGAAAAAAGCCAGCTTAATGCATAGTCAGAAAGCTNAAAAAAAAACACAAAAAAGCAAACCACAAATAAATAGGTAAATAGGCTAACTGTAAGATAGCGTGTAAAAGGAGGTAGTTTGCGGCGTGACTCCTCCATAAAGTGCATGATAAAGTGTTGGCAAAGCTTGTTGCAGACACTGTGCAGGCTTTCCAGGGTTGCTTTTGCTAGACTTTGAGTATCATAGTTGCAAAGACTCATAAATGTTCCGAGAGACTCTTGGTTTTGGGGTGGGTTTTGGTGGTTATTTCTTTTTCCCCATAAGCTGTGACCACTTGCTTTCTGAATGGGTTTGTAGTGATGGAGTTAATGGAGCTGTTCTTTATCGTAACCTAAAAGGTGTCAAGTTGTTTGCTCGTATGTGTTCACAAGCTGAGCCGTAGCATTATGCATCTCTTCGCGATGGTGTGATTTGAAGCACTTTTGGTGTGGCATGTGCAGTTGCAGTGCTGTCTGTTCTTGATTTCACCCCTAGCTACCCCTCGCGTTCTACTCGTGTTTCGGACACTGAACCAAACCAACTTTGAAACTAGCACTTTAAGTACTAGTAGTCACTTTGCTTCTGACTATATTGAGCACTGCACTTTTGTAAGTACTATTAGCACTGAGTTTTGAACGGTTTATTTTCCCCAGTCTATTTAGGCTCTTAGGCGCGTTGTTAATTACTTAGAGGCCATCAGAAGATAATTTTGAGGTGCATGTGACCACTGTCTGGTGCCTGACTTCCATTACATATCCGTTAGTGATTTTATAAATTAGGGAACTAAACCCATCCAAACTTACTTTACACAACAGAACAAACATCTAAATCACTGACATCCAGGCAGACGTGGTTGTTGTAAACTTTGAAGTCATCCAGAGAACCAAGTGCATGGCTTTTCAAAACACCAAAGATACAAGAGAAGTCTCAAAAGGGATCAAGATGGTGCAAGATCATCTAACTGACACTTGGAATTGAGCTGACCCACGCAAAAGCAGACCCGGAGTGAGAAGTGTAGAGCAGATGCTCTTGGTTTTGGTACAAGACCCCGGTTTGCATTAGGAGGGTGAGTCCGTGGGACAGCCAAGCTAAAACTTGTCTGAGATGCTGGTGTCATTAAAGACTGCGCTCAAGCCATTGCAATAAAAGCCATCATTGTGCCTGTACTGAAAGTGCTGTTGAAATTGATTGTGGGCTTAAACTACAAAAGGTATTTTTAAGTAAAAAGACTCACAGATGATTTAGAAGATGGAGCATAATAACCATAGAGTTTGCTGTTGAATTTGAAAAGGGGTGTTAGGAGTCGATCGGGTATCATGTTAGGAGGCAATTCAGATGCGTATCGCTATTCTTCTTAAATTCCTGTGGTATTTCAGTATGGATAGTCAGGGACCAGAGCTCCCTTGCCAGCAAGAAATCGGTAGGGTAGAGTTTGTAGTAAACACAGACATAAATCTCTAGGATTTGAAATGGGAAGATGATCCCTGGGATGCAGAATAATCTGGGCTTTGATGTCCCAATCCATCCACTCTCAACCAGCTGAGGGTGTTTTGCTCATTTAAAAGCCCTCCTGGGTTTTCCACAGCAGCACGTAAATGACAGTGGTCGCAAGAGTGCTGCAATTCCTTCTGGCTGGGGGGTGCCCACCCTGGGTACTCCTGCTTATCCTTGTTGGCAAGCGATAGTTGATCCAAGTCCTTCTCTGGTGATGCTCCTGGATGGGAGTTTCTCCCTGGTGACACTCGATGGATAAACCCCACCATTACACCATGATCAGTTTGAATGGAGAGAAGTGAATTACATCTTCTCCGTCACTGTTAGCAATTGGACATGGTGGAAAAAGCCTTCAGCGACAAAAAAAATAGGTGTATCAGGTTTTCTTGTTGCAGCAGATGAAGTATTTTTCCTGACCAGCTCCAGTTGTGGTGGCTGGTTTTGCTTGGGTTCAATTCAATTTCCCTCTTCAGTAGACCTTCATGGGTCTGGGTATTCAGTGGGAATTGAAGGTGGTTAAAAAACACAAACCTTGAGCAGCCTGAGTATTATGCTCTTACGTCCTCTATAATTGGATTTAAAAATGGAAATATAAATAAAATCCACGTTTTTCTTTTTTTTTTTTTTTCTTTCTCCCCCC
>VZRU01020360.1:36278-49042 GCA_013398155.1 Pedionomus torquatus | reverse complement strand
TTTTTTTCTAAACTCTTGAATCTCTTTAATTTCTTCCTCTCTTCTCTTTTTCCCAAAGGGGGGAGGGGGGGACATCTGTCAATCAGGTTTTGGTAATTTTGGCTGAAACCACAACACATATATGACAGCATTTTGTTCTTTTCCATCTATGTTTTAGGCATCTGAATAAGTGCTGTAAGAGATACCAGGTTGTAGTATTTCAGTGCCTGGTCTGCCAGCGTGCCCAGGAAACTAAAATATCGAAGGATTAGCACTTGTAAACAAGAACAAATATACTATTGACTGAGAACAGTATCGCAAGCAGTGGGACATAATACAGCATCGATTAAACATGTGCTTAACTGTTCTCTTAATGTTTAGTGTGCTGTTAAACAGATTACAAAGGGGAACAGATTTCTTTTTAACTTGAGTGTTTTTTTCACGGTTGCTCTTCAATACGCCGCATGACTCAAGCGTTGACGGGAATGACCTTTGATTTGCTGTCAGTGACTTTGTAGTGAACCTTGGTCAATATTCCCATGTAGAGACCTGGTCATAAGTGATGTGTTAGTTCCACGTTTCCCTTCAGTAATAGCAGTGACATAATAAAACATGCACTACTGGAACTACAGTGTGGGTTGGGTTTATTTTTCCCCCCAGGTAATTAAATTCATATGGATTTTGGCCTTGTGTCCTTTAAGAAACCACAAGTACAGCGTGCTGAAAAATCGCCTGTAAAGCTAGGGAATGAAAGTGGATCTTTACAGAACAGAGATTTTTTTGCTGGAATGTCGTGTCCTGGAAAGCATATTATAAATGTTTATTGTTAATGGCGAATTTAGCGATATCTGAGAACAACCCCCTCTTAGTAAAGTAGCCAAATGGGGTGATTTTTTCCACGCAAAGTACTACAGTCCTGCTGTGTATATGTCTGTCTGATGTAGAGTGATATTTCCTGGGTACCGTGGAAATGCAGAAAAAATCCATAACTTGCCTCATTGTCAATACTTATTTTGCCTGAAGTAGTTTGTCGGTAAAATACCAGGTAGGTATAAAGCGCCTCTCCCTTAATTCTTCACAGACCAAGTGCTGTAAAATACAAATGTTATTCGCAAATACTTGACAGATTGTGTTGTAAGAGAGCTTCTTTATTGCAGAACGAATAGGAATGTGTGTATAGAGATGGGCTCAGTCGTGCCCGAGAGATGCACCGTCTCTGGCAGGCCTTGTTTCAGCCTGAGCAATATGCGGGGTTGTCTACTGATTTAGGACTTAGACTTGAGGTGTACTATTGAGGGCTGTTCCCCTTCTCCTTTGATGGTCCAGGGATATTGCCAGTTGTAGTGTTCATATGAATGATTTGGTTTGGGGTTTATGTGTTATTGGCAGAAGGAGGTACCCTTAATGCTGCCATGAGCAACTGAGGTGAGGACTGGAGCCGGTATCCTGACCACGTATTGGCTGCTGAAGAAAAGCAACTTCCAGCACTTCTTTTCTCATCATCCAGTGATTTTTCTGAGTACATGGGATTTTTTCCTCTTTCTTTCAATTTTATCCAGTTTCCTCCCTCCAGGTGTTTATCCAGTGTTTATCAATTTTATCCAGTTTCCTCCCTCCACCTGCTAGCCACAGCCTCTCCTGTAACAGAGGGCTGGAGCACTTCTCCTGTGAGGACAGGCTGAGGGAGCTGGGGCTGTTCAGCCTGGAGAAGAGAAGGCTCCAGGGAGACCTTTGGGAAGCCTTCCAAGGATCTGAAGGGAGCTCCAGGAGAGATGGGGAGGGACTCTTGGTCAGGAAGTGGAGTGATAGGATGAGGGGTAATGGTTTTCAACTGAAAGAGGCAAGATTTCAATTAGATATTAGGGAGAAATTCACTGCTGTGAGGGTGGTGAGGCACTGGAAGAGGTTGCCCCGAGAAGCTGTGTCTGCCCCATCCCTGGAGGGGTTCAAGGCCAGGCTGGATGGGGCTTGGAGCAACCTGGTGTGGTGGGAGGTGTCCCTGCCCAGGGCAGGGGGGCTGGAACTCCATGATCTTTAAGGTCCCTTTCAACTCTAACCATTCTATGATTCTATGATTTTCCTTCTAGAGTAGCATGTTCCAAAGATGCAGTAACTCTTCCACCTTTCCCTAACAGAACGATGTATGACCTGATGGCAGGAACTGCTTTACTGGGGCTTACTTGAGATCTGTCTGCTCCTGTGGCTGATCCTGAGAGGAACCCTGGAATTGGGCAGATGAGGTATCTTTTGATCTTTTTTTCCTCTGTACTGCGTTGCATCCTGTTACTAGTAGCTGGAGATCAGAACTCCAGAAGTGCAGACACCCAAGTAGGAAAGTGTAAATTACCTGCTGAAATCTAACAAAGTTTGGTAGAAATGTGCAGTGCTGCTTCAAAGCTCAGTCTCAGCCCCGATGTTGCTCTTTGTGGTCATGCAACCCCTGGCAGAATATCCTTGAGTCTCCTGAGCTGTGCAGCTCTTCACTGTTTTTTGCAACTTTACTGCAAGTCAGGTTTATCTTGAAGTTGTAACAAAATTGTCCTCATGCTTTGATCTGGTTGCCTGTGTTGAAAAGTTACAGGCAGCACAAATCCTGTGGGAGCTGGCTAGGCAAATTCAGGACTAGAAGAGAGCTGGCAAATCTGACATGTGATCCGAAATTGTAGAAAACTTCAAGTTCTTAAGACTTCTGAGATCTTAAATATCAATCAGAGGTAGAATAGGACCCATCAAAACCTTCCCTTTCTATTTTTCCTTTTTAAGTAAGAAGCAATTGCGCAGTCACTTTTTGTTGAAAGAATTCAACCCAACCTCTAATGCTCGTCACTTTTGTCTTCTGTCAAGCACAGAGGAGTTACCAATTCTCTTGCTTTGGGGAATGGGGAAGCAAGAAATAAAGTAAAAGTATATTGTGCTGTAACTTGAGTAAAATGAATGTAAAAGACCTAAGTATTAATGACTAGCCATAAGCTTTCCCATGTAAAAAAAACTTGGAACAAAAGAAATTAAATGGCATCGGCATTTGTTGCAGCGACTTTAGAAATTTCAAAAAGCAGCCTTTTTTTTTTTCCTTAGGCCAGGTGTTTTATGTGAGGGTTAGTGCCAGCACCAACCTTTCTGTCTTTGAGCTGCTGCAAGCCACAGATGCTACCTGTGGGACCAGAGATCAGTCTAAAGGAGTCCAGAGTCTGTAAAGTCTGCCAAATCTAAACAAGGGCGGGGGGCAATCTCTAGCTGAAAAGATATGACTCTGCTCCATTTTTGCCATATATCCTCAGCTGTGGTTTTATGTGTGTGATTTTGTTTTTAACTATTGCTGTTATTTTTTTCTCCTGATGAATAAAAAACACTACTCTGAAGTACGTCCACCGCAGGTTCTCTAACAGAAATCAGTCTGGCCATCCCAGATTTTTATAAACGCAGCAGAATTAAGCTTTTGGGTGTACTGCGTTAGATCCTAGCAGAGTGTCCTGGTTTGAGGTAAAATAGAACCAATTTTCTGTTCAATAATTCTGCTTCTTAGCCAGGCCTCCTCTAACTCCCCCAAATTAACAGCATCCTGTGGAGAAAACTGTTCAGTTTTAGGGTGATCAGACCAGTGTTTGTGCTTCATGCCAAGGAATGGTGTGCAGAGAGGCTCTTGCTTATACGTAATGCTGTAACTACCAAAGTCAGCTCATTTTGTTATTTGCCCCATTAGAGGGTTGGAAGTGGAAAAAATGTAGAGGGGGTCCTGCCTGCAGGGAGGAGGGGACAGGAGAGGGGACCCAAACCTGAGCAGCAGGGTGTTCCATTCCATCTGCCCCATAAAAGCTGGGAGATCAAAGGGTCAGCTCTTTTTCTTCAATGGCAAACGTCCAAGGAGGACCCTGTCTGTTCATCTGCCTTTGATCCCGATCCTTGTGTCCCTGACTCCAGAGCTGGAACCCAGTTCCCATCCATCGTCAAGTCCAGTTTGGGACTATCCTCAGTACCTGCCAGTGAGGTCATCTTGGGAGCTTGTTACAGTTTTGTGTATATTTTATCTATTTTATTATAATTTCTCTGAAGTAGTTTAGTTCCTTAGTTACGAGTTTAGACCTGTAAATCTCTGTATCTCTCTCATCGTTTTCTCCTGGGAGCAAAAGGTTGGGGGAGAGCATCTGTTGCCCTTGTAGGCTGATTTGGCCTAAACCATGACACAGAGACTGTAGGAGAGGATAGGAAATGCCTCTTCTCAAGACTATACAGCTCCACTTCTAGTTGGACCACTGATTTTGCCAACTTCTCACATAAATGTCTCACCTAAGTAAAGGCCTCAATATGTAAATGTAATGTAATCCTTTTCTGCTCCAAATGAATATGATTTATAGGGAGAGCTAGGAAAAAGGAACTGAAGTGGGTGTTTGTAATGAGAAGGAAAACAATCCCTCCCCTCTTCTTTCTGTGAAAATGAAAAAAAACCCAAACGATTAGCCAAGTCTTGCCAAACTTCGAGTTGCTGGAAGCAGCCGGGTGGTTGGACAAGCTGGAGTGCGTTAATGAGCAGGGTAGAAGTGGGCTTATGGGCGCAGGTGTCTATTGCATGGAGCGTTCGTGTGAATCATGGCCTGAAATGTCTCCTGCAGTCCTTGACATAAGTCTTTCATGTTGAGGTTCTTCCAGTTAAGTGGCTTATTAACGGTGCATCTTTTGCATCATCAAATTCCCTCAGGAATTGTCTCAAATTTCCCCTCCTCTTTGTTGGCTTATGTACAGCAATATCCTCCTAAGTCCTTGGCATCTGTCCCCATTATGTAATTATGTAGAAATTAATCTCTGTGTATCTGAATAGCTCATTTTCCAAGATTAAAGTGAGGGCTGCTTACATTGTTACTAACAAAGCACCTAGATTTATCAGCTCTGTGAGGCACAGTCACATAGACTTCAGCATGTAAATGATACATTAATACTCTACCTGTCTGGTCTACAATCAGATGTTGGAATGCAAGTGCTTCTGTGAAGATGTGTTTTCCACTATGTAAATGGCCTTAGTTAACATTAATCAAGTTTGCTTATGAGCTGCAAAACACGCTTCTAGATGTGCATCTCCTGGGCAGCCCAAAGCCAAACGGGTGGCAGGCTTGTAATAGACACCTCGTGAAACCCTGTTCTGCCAGCACTCCTCTTGCGTAGAGCTGAGCTCCAGTCCATGTTCTCCTCCCATGGTCTGGGGGCTGGTCTGAGCAACCCTGACTCCTTCATGCTAGAGGTAAGACAGGAGCATGAAAGCGATGCACATATAATACAACCCAAACACACTCAAATCTGTTTCCTTACAGATCCCTGAACTTTGAGGCTTTCTTGCAAGACAGTAAAAAGCTCTTTCAAAGAAACATCCAGTCAAATCCACACAGAGGTTCCCTCAGAAGTCTGAAGTGTCGTTTCCCATTTGAGGAACCATCCGTTTCCAGTTCCCATCCATCTTGCTAAGGTAAAAACTGATACTGTGTACTGAAACAAGTACTGATACTGTGGGTTGGCTTCTCTGTGGGCAGCAGAACAGAAAGCGGGTCAGGGAGTGCTCGAGAAGTCAGCAGTGAGACTGCTTCACAAGTAATTAGTTTTGCACTTGAGGCTGAAAAAGGCCTGCTGTGATAGGACAAGGGGCAATGGATTTAAGTTAGAGAAGGAGAAGATTTAGGTTGGATATTAGGAGAAATGTCTTTCCTCTCAGGGTGGTTGAGCACTGGACCAGGTTGCCCAGGGAGGCGGTTGAGGCCCCTTCCCTGGAGATCTTCCAGGTGAGGCTGGATGAGGCCCTGGGCAACCTGGGCTGGTTGGGGGTGTCCCTGCGACTGCGGGGAGGGGGGACTGGATGGGCTTT
Organism: Pedionomus torquatus; assembly: GCA_013398155.1. Classification (NCBI taxonomy): domain Eukaryota; kingdom Metazoa; phylum Chordata; class Aves; order Charadriiformes; family Pedionomidae; genus Pedionomus; species Pedionomus torquatus. The sequence goes on along the minus strand of VZRU01020360.1, from coordinate 43,218 downwards.
GGAGGTCCCTTCTGGCCTGGATGATTCTATATAATCCATAAACTCCTTTAAACTCGATATATAACAATGTGAAGTTCCAACAGATTTTATTGATAACTTTGTGAGCAGTGGTTTCCTGTAACTTGCCGTGCAGCGAAGCGCTGTGTTAACGATGTGAGGACTGGATGGATTTAAAAGCTGCCTCCCCATTAGAGTAATAAGGTTCACATGAGCACAGCCCTCCCTGTGTTTGGGGATGTGGGGCAGTTGGTAGTGGAGTAATAGCTTATCTGGTCTGTTGCTCAGTCTCACATCGGACCCTAGAAAAGCACATCCTCTTGGATTCCATTTCTGAATATTTTAAGAGCAAGAAGATAATCAAAGATGCATTAGTTGAGAGCAAATTGTGCTTGACCAGCTGGATTGCCTTCTCCGATGAAATGACAGGTTGGGTGGTTTAGGAGAGAGCAACAGTCACAAACAACCTTGGTGGTTAGATGCTGTCAAAAGCCTTTCTATCACAGCATTCTTATTTAGAAGCTGTGGAAGGTATGAGCTTGAGGAACAGCCAGCCGGATGGACTGAAGGTTGCGTGAGCTGCCAGGCTTGAAGGGCAGTGGTGATGGGCCAGATGTCCAGCCACCATCTGGTTTAGAGTAGATGACCCAGGGGTTGCTTCTGGGGCTAACAGTGTTCAGTATCTTCATCAACAGCCCTGATGATGAAACATACTGCCCCCATGGCAATTATTAGGTTGCCATTTACATATAGATTCATAGAATGATAGAATGGTTAGAGTTGAAAGGGACCTTAAAGACCATCCGGTTCCAACCCCCCTGTCCTGGACAGGGACATCTCCCACTAGAGCAACCTGAAAGAATTGGGATGAGGAAAGCTGAGCTCTGATGACCATGGCGAACTGGTGAAAAGCAGCACAGGAGTCACTCGTCTTTGGGTTACTTCAAGGTCACTCCTCACTTTCATGTGTACTGGTGCTACCAGAACCTGTGAGGCTGCTGTATTTTTGGTGGGATTTTTGCCAGTGCTGGGTTTTACGGCACATGATCTTCTGTGAAGCTGGAAAAAAACTTTTAAACAGACTGAGTTTATTTGCAAGTGTTAGAACCAAAAAGGGACCCTGGTAAAGTAATGTGGGACCTTGCTAGTTCCATGAGCAGCTTACAACCTTACAAGCAAGGTGAAGAGTTCAGGCCCAAGAGGTATTCAATTATTATTTTAGCAAATCTTAGAAATTTTACTTGCTGGAGCGGTTCAGTATGTTCATGCAGTATAAGAATTCTGTTATATTGTCATTCCCTTGCCAAATAACAGCACTTTGACATTGATCCACTTTCCTGTTTTGGCCTAATTTTCTAGAGTATGGGCTTAATTCATGATTTATGCAAAGAGGTCTTTTGCTCATATAACATTTTCAAAGCTAAAAGACTAAAATCTATTAAGAAATGTAATTTTTTTTCTGATATGTCTTAGATTCTGAACTAATTATGCAGTGGCTGGAAATATGCTGTGATCTCACATAAAGTAGTTTTCTAGGTGAACAGATGAAAATAGTAGCTCTATTTCAGCCATCCCTGAGGAGGGCAAAAGTAAAACATTGTTTCCAATACACGGTTTCAAGATTTTTGTGGCATTAATTAAAAGTATGGTTTGGGGCTATTACCTGTTGAAAGGCTTAGAACTTGCAGTTCCTACTGAAGTGCTCTAAAAATAAATCACTTTAATTATGCATCGTGGATGGTGGTTCTCACGTACAGGTTTGTGTTCTTATGGTGCTTGTTTTGTAAGAACGTGATAGAAGAAGGGCAATACTGAGAAAAAATGTACTCTCCCAGGTTCCAGTCATTTTCAACTTCAGGAACCTCCTGAGCACCATGTGGTTTCTAGGTGCTAAGAAGCTCGTTGAATTTTTATTCCGTATTTGTGTGACTCCCCCTCTGACTACATGGGAACTGTTGAAAACCAGGACATTTTGTGGCAAGCAGTTACATGGTTTAACTCAGTATTGTATGGAAGAAAAAAACATGTTCTCCTGTGTTTTCCTGAGCCTGCCGCTTGCTAGCATCATATGATAAACCTCAGGTCTTTGCGCTGGAAAAGGCAGGCACTAGCTGGTCCCTGTTCAGCCTCTCCTTGCCACCCAGGTTTTTTACACATCTTTGTTGCTCTCCTGTATCATATTTTCTAGATGAGAAACTCCTGGTTTATGCAGCCATTCTTTGTATGAAGGAATTGTTTCTTTAGGCCACTGTCCCTTCTTGAACTTTTTCCAGTACCCTTCGATCTTTTTGAGGATGGGTGGGAATCAGGGAATTCTGAGAGTTGGAAGGGCCCTCTGGAGATCATCCCGTCCAACCCCCCTGCTAAAGCAGGGTTGCCCAGAGCACATCCCTCAGGGCTGCATCCAGGAGGGGCTGGAAGGTCTCCAGAGAAGGGGACTCCACACCCTCCCTGGGCAGCCTCTGCCAGGGCTCTCACCCCCTCACCCCAAAAGAGGTTCCTGCTCATATTCCAATGGAACTTCCCATGTCCCAACTTGTGCCCGTTGCCCCTCATCTNCCTCCCTCCACCTCCTGGCCACACACTTCCCTGCACAGCCCAGGATCCCATTGGCCTCTTGGCCACCAGGGCACATTGCTGGCTCCTGGAGAGTTTCCTGGCTACCAGGACCCACAGATCCTTCTCCTCAGAATCGCTTTCCAGCAGGTCCACTCTGAACCTCTCCTGGTGCCTGGCATTCTTCCTCCCCAGGTGCAGGACCCTACACTTGCCCTTGTTGAACCTCGTGACGTCCTTCTCTGCCCAGCAAAGAAGGAGCAGGGCTGAAAAATTACCCAAGCTCTAGAAGAAACGTGAATTTAGACAGCAGCATAACGATGTTCTCTTGTTTCCTGTTTTAAGAATGCTGAATGATTTGTGATGACTCTGCACTGATGTGCCTAACCGGAAAATCTCACTCTTGAAGTAGGCAGGTTGTTCCTCCTCATCTTGTCTGTGAAGTCAGGGCTGGTTTTCCAGTTATGTCGCTTTCCAATGGAGTTGATCTGTCATTTTAACACTCTGTTACTCAATTCTGTAGGTTCTCCTGCAGTTCTTCATGATCTGCTCTTCTCTTTACTAACTTGAATAACGAAATTACAAACTTTCTGAATTACTCTTTATCCCCTTTTCCTTGTTGTTTGTGAATAACTTTCCACATATACTGCAGTGTGACCAGTGGGTACCACTGAGTGCCAGGTTGTTTTGAGGTGGAAAAAGTGTAATGGCTAAAGAATGATGTAACTGACTCTGATGCAAAAGGACTCTGCTGCAAGTGTGTTTGCTAGGTCATTAGTGTTGATTTTGGACCTTTATTCCCCTTACCTCAGGTCCACCATCTTACCCACAGTGGTGAGGCTGGGGCTGCTGTTGCAGGATCCCCTCAGAGGGTCTGCAGTTCTTTTTCTTGCTCGTAACCTCCAGTCCTGCCTTTCCAGGCAGCACATACACGGGGAGCCTGTCTCTGCTTCTTGGCAGAGCTGCTGGCCCCTACCTTCTGCTGCTTGACTTGGTTTTCTACCAATTCTCCTACTTCAGTCCCCGTGGTTTCTAATCGGTCCCAAATGGATTCCTGTGGACCTGCTTAGGGAAGCTTCTACTCGGTGTTTGGCACGTTTCTGCCAGCGCTTGCCCAGACAGCCTGACTCTGGCTTTCTGTTATCACTTCAGGCTTCACGCACACTTCATGTGTGTTGAAGCAAAATTTCCTTGAAGTTGCCTGCATAATTCTGCTTGGAAACAGGTTTCTGTGGAATACAAAATAACTTTCTGTTCTGAAATACAGAAAGATACCTTACAGAAACCCAGCTTTGCTTCCCTTCCAACCTAGATGATTCTGTGATACAGGTTCATGAAAAAAACGTGATCTAATTCCTTCAGTTTCATTGGAGAGATATCAGTCCTTATTAAAAACACAAACCAGAAAGGCATTTGATTCTGCATTACTATTTGTAAGGTAGAAAGCTATGAAATTTGGCTGAAGTCTTTCCAGCCTACTGTCTCATCCCCAACATGAGATCCAGCATCTCATCCCCATGGCCAACAGTGGGTTTTCAAGGAAGAACCTGAAGAAGTTGCTGTTCTAGTTTTTTTTTTGTTTTGNAAAAGTAGCTTTTTTTTTTTTTTTTTTTTTTTTTTTTTTTTTTTTTTTTTTGATAAGCAGAGGCAGTTTTGCAACACTTGCCTAATGTTCCCTAGGCAGAGAGATGCACACACGCACAGAAACTCTGTGCAGGACTTGGTTGGGGTCAGGGTGCCCTGGGATGAGCTGGCTGTGCTGCCCGTGTGCTGCCCAGCTGGGCCTTCCCATGGGCAGGAGTTGGCACCTCGCTGCACGGTTGTCCCCATGGCACACATGCACGATGCATGCCCGGTGCTCACCAGCCGTACACCCTCTGCTGCCCACGGTGTCATGCTTTCAGCCAAACTTACCAAAACCAGACTGACAAGGTGGCCCTTCCTCCTCCCAGAAAGAGTAGAGAGGAAGAGATAAGATTTCTGAGTTCAGAATGAACTAAGCTAATAGAAACATAAATAATAATGAATAATAAAAAGAAAAAAAAAGGTGGGGGAGAATAAAAGTATACAGTATGTACAAAACCATATCAAACTCCCAGGATGAGGACCACATCACCAGCAGGCATCAGGAAATGTCCCAGACTGGACTCGGTGACCGACAGGAATCGGACAATGGGACAGGTGAAGGGTACCACGCAGTGGAATCAGCGCCTGTTTAAATCACGATCGTTGTGTCAGTGACTTGTCTGGAGTCAAGACTTTGGCCATGGATTTTAATTTTTCCAGTGCTAAATTTCCATTCTGCTGACAGTGAAGTGGAACAACTGAGATAATTTCATTCCCTGGCTATCAGAGTAGGTCCGGCTCATTTCTTTGCTGTAATTGCTCTTTGTCTTGGGTAGTTCCCCTGGTGTTGAGAAAAATTAACACATAAAAATTCTCACGGAAAAGCTGGCTGCTCACAGCCTGGAGTAATGTAGGATATGCTGGATCAAGCACTGGCTGGATGGACGGTCCCAAAGAATGGTGCTCAATGGAGTTAAATCCAGCTGATGGCTGGTCACAAGTGGTGTTCCTCAAGGAACCATCTTTGGGACCTACTGGGACCATCTCTGTTTAATATCTTTATTGATGATCTCAATAAGGATGTAGAGTGCACCATCGGCAAGTTTGCAGATGGCACCAAGTTCGGTGGGAGTGTTGATCTGCAAGAGGGCAGGGAAGCTCTGCAGAGGGACTTGGATAGATTGGATGGATGGGCCAATGTTAACAGGATAAGCTTCAGCAAGGCCAAGGGCCAGGTCCTGCTCTTGGGCCACACCAACCCCATGGATGCTACAGGCTTGGGGAAGTGTGGCTGGAGCTGCCTGGCAGAAAAGGACCCAGGGTTCTGGTTGACAAGTGGCTGAACATGAGCCAGCAGCGTGCCCAGGTGGCCAAGAGATGCCAAGGGCATCCTGGCTTGTGTCAGAAATGGTGTGCCCAGCAGAAGTAGGGAGGGGATTGTCCCCCTGGACTCAGCACTGGTGAGGACACACCTTGAGTGCTGTGTCCAGTTGTGGGCACCTCAACACCAGAGAGACCTGGAGGTGCTGGAGCGAGGGCAGAGGAGGGCAACGGAGCTGGGGAAGGGCCTGAGAATAAACCTTACGAAGAGCAATGAGGGAGCTGGGACTGTTTAGTTTGAGGAAGAGGAGGCTGAGGGGAGACCCCATCACGGTCTACAACTACTTGAAAGGACATTGTAGAGAGGTTGGTGCTGGTCTCTTCTCACAGGGAATTAGAATGAGAGGGAATGGTTTCAAGCTGCAGCAGGGTAGGTTTAGGCTGAACATTAGGAAGGAATTTTTCCCAGAGTGGTCAGACCCTGGCCTAGGCTGCCCAGGGAGGGGGTCGAGTCCCCATCCCTGAAGGTGTTTCAGAGTGGTTGAGAAGTGGTGTTGGGGGATCTGGTGTAGGGGAGAACTTTGTCAAGTGGGGCTGGTGGTTGGACTCGATGATCCAACCTGGATGATTCTGTGAAGTAAGTCTGAATGCATCTGACTCCCAGTGGTTCCAGGCTGCTTGCAAATATCTCTGAGGTATTCACAGCTGTTGAAGTGCTTTTGATTGACAATACCACTTTCATGTAGTTCTTCTGCATTTTCTTTTGTATTGTTTTAAATTACAGTAATCTCAACAGAGCGGCCTACAATCAGAAACTCTGGAAATTGGATACAGGAAGATGTAATATTTCAAGGAAGCCTAAGTATAGCACTGTCTTCTTTTTTNTCAGGGAAGCCTAATTTTTTGTGTTTTTTTTTTTTTTTTTTTTTTTTTTTTCTTAGAGAAAGGATATAGATTTCTCCAGACCAGCTCTGTATTCTCAGTTTAACTGGCAGACAGGAAATGTTTTATCTTCTTTAGGTCCCAAAGGATGTCTCTTTGTTAGAAAGCCAAACCTCCATTTCCTCTGTTTCTTGTAACCGATAGCCAACCTGGTGAACATATAGTAGACTTGGCACCAAATGCATGAACTTGTGGCTTGTTTTTTTCACAAACCAGTTTCATTTGAACACTGGAAATCTGCCTTTGTTTTCTGCTGGGTAACGCCGTAGACAACAACTTGATTTTCGTGTGGCCAAATACTGGAGCCTACTCTGTTGCTAATGAGACTTCACTTACACAAAGGGGCTCAATGAGGTTTACAGCAACCCGTGGGTGGGTAGAAATCCCTTATGCAGATGTTACATGCTCAGAAATGTAAATCTGAGCTTTTACTTGTAAAAACTTCCACTTTTCTTCACCAGGATCCTGTGCATACACTGAATATGACCAGACTGCATGATCCTAGAATCATAGAACGTTTAGACTTGGAAGGGACCTTGAAGATCATCCAGTGCCAGCC
>VZRU01020360.1:11669-28915 GCA_013398155.1 Pedionomus torquatus | reverse complement strand
TGTTGAGGACTCCAGAGCTGGACACAGGACTCCAGGTGGGTCTCAGGAGCGCAGAGCAGAGGGGCAGAATCCCCTCCCTGTCCCTGCTGGTCACGCTGCTTTTGCTGCAGCCCAGGCTGGGGTTGGCTTTCTGGGCTGCCAGCGCACACTGCCGGCTCCTGGGGAGCTTCTCCTCCAGGAGCACTCCCCAGTCCTTCTCCTCAGGGCTGCTCTCCAGCCATTCTCTGCCCAACCTGTGTTTGTTCCTTATAGTTCTGAAGCTGCAGAGTTGGCAGCTGCCAGAGTGTTGAGATGTGGAATCAGACCCATAATGAGAAGTCCTCTAGCAAAACTTTGCCATTTTTTTGTTTGTTTGTGGGTTTTATTATTTGAGGGGGAGGATGGACAGGACATCAGGACATGACTTAACAACACAGCTCCCCTCCTCCAAAAAAAATAAAATAAATAAATGAAGTATTATTTTAGTCCTCTAAATCTCCCAGAATAAAGGATTTAGGAGGATGTAGTTGTACATTTTGATCACACTCGCACCCCCCATAGGTTTTCCTGTGCTACTCTCACCTCAGCCGCAAAGTCCGGAGTGGGGAGTGCGAAGCAGCGTATCGGATGGGGATGAAAAGCCTGGCTGTGGAGAGATGAACGACAAGCAGGAGGGAAAGGCAAGAGCGAGGAGGGAAATAAAAGGACAAGGTGCCAGAGGCAGCAGGTAGGGGCAGGAGGTGGAGTTAAAAATGGGCAAAAACTGTCAGAGGCTGAAGGGTCTGTTGAACTGAAGAGGAGTGAGAGGGACAACCTGAGCCAGGTAGAAATCTTTAGAATAGGTATCGTTTGACCTCCCTGCTGTTCCCACTAGTAAGTACACAATCGGAGGCAGACAGATGCAGTCAAGGTTCCATGGGCTGCTGTGGCTCCTGCCGGTCCATCCTAAAGCAGCCCTCGGGAGTGGAGACTTAGTTCGATGTGTGAGGAATGGGATCAGAACAATAAATAACTTGGGTTTGTCTCTGAAATTAGAACAGGATGCTAGCCCAGAGATGGCAGACCAGCCATTATTGTGCTGTGCGGACCCGTTTTTGTTTTTCACCTTGAATTGCATGATAAAAAGCAGCAGGACGCTTATGGAAGTGTAAGGGCTCTGTCAGTCCTGGGTATGAAGAAGCAGAATTGGGAGAGGCTGTATAGAAAATCCAGTGTTACGCTACCTACTTTCCTTTTTCTGACTTCTGAAAGCTGTCTGACCGTTGCTGAGGGCAAGTGTGCCAGCAGATCAGAGGAGCCGGTATCCGTAGTCGATAGCTTTTAGCAGGCAAGTGAGATCTGTGAGCTGGTCACTGGTGAGCGCCGAGTCCCCTTTCGGGCAGCGCCAGGCTCCAGGGCTGCCCATCTGTCACCCTTCGGAGCTCTGCCTTAGGAAACCAGAAACTCCTTTTGGAACACAAACACATACTTAATGGAATAATCCTTAATTTCAGGGCCTCTCAGAGACTGGATCTTGGTCTGAATTCCTTTGACAAAAGAAAATTGAGGGTTTGTTGGTTTGTTTTTTGTAGTTTTTTGTTGTTGTTGGTTGTTTGTTTTGCTGTCTTTTTGGCCAGGGCTCCACTAATTAAGTAGCAATTTAGTTGCTTACACTTTGAAGTTTCATTCATTACCTGTCCTGCGTTGTCAACAAAAGGCGACATCTAAGGCAGTTGAGTCGCAGGCCATCACTTTTTTTTGGCTGCCTAATTAAATGTAATTACTTTATTTTGTGCCGGGGTTCATACTTGTAACGTTGCCTTGTAATAACTTAAATTGCATGTGTGCTGCAGGGGACTGTTTGACGCCAGAGAGGAGACGTTCCCGCTGTCCTTCCTTGCCATAGCATGCGAGTCAAGAGCACAAGAGACATCATTTTCCTACCTACTTATTAGCTGCCCTACAGGAGAATCACCAGCAAGGCACTGGTTTTAAAGGGACAGGATGTATAACGGGACCCTCTATTGCGCCTAAAAATAGCCCGCGATTTGGGACGTGCCGGGATCAGCCACAGAGGGAATAATCCTGGATGTTTAAAAGTGAGTGACCTTCCTGTGGCACATGAGCTTTGCATCCGTTCTCTTTTATTTTTATAATTATGACAGATCAAAAGCATTACGCTGCCACTCATTATCTCTTTAGAGGGATTTGAAGAATTACTGTCCTCTTGACAAGCAAACTGCTCCTGCTGCTCGTATTTGTTGAGATCAAGCAGTAAACACCCCCCCAGACGGAAAAATCACCTGTGTTTCATTTTTCCCCCCTCATGCTTTAGGAAAACGGTTGTTGCAGAAGGAGTAAATGAGTAGCCCAGCGCAGTTAATGAGCTCTGGTAAAGCTCCCTGACCCATGGAGTAAGTACAAGCCAGTCTGAATTTTGAGTCAGACTTTAATGATTAATAATACGGTAAATCTAGACTCAGTAGCACTAATAATAGGGGTCGCCTTTGGCTCTTTGTTGGCCACTGAAACGAGCGCATCTCGGCGGTGTGTGGGAGCCCTCCCTTTTCGTCAATGGTGCCAGCAGGTCTACAGTGAAGCAGTTAAAACTGATGTGAGATCTTAAGTCTCTCGAGCTGCATTCAAGTTTAAAGGGGAGGAGGAGGGAGCCGAGCAACTTCTGGCTTTCTAAGGGCTAGATAATTTGTGGAGTGTTTGTAGGAAACATCACAAAGAATACAAATGGAGAAGCAATTAATCAGTTTGATGTAAAAGATGACTGGGACCGTTTCTTTCCAGAAGCAATGTCGTATCGGTATTTGGGTGCAAACAGGAGGCAGGAGTTCATTTATAGTGTGTTTTGTTCAGTGTAAAATGGCTTGGGGTTTGGGGGAAGACTACATTTTTATGGCTGTGTTTTGAGGGGCAGCAAGATAAAAATCAAGCATACATGTGTGCTGTGGGGTTTAGATTTCCTTGGGTTTGTTGTTGGTTTAGTTTGTTTTCGTGGCTGTTTTTTTTATTAAAAAAATACTGTTAAGAAAATGTGATTCCTGCTACATAGTTTTTCAATTTAAACACCTTTAGAAATTCAAGTGCTGGCTGTGCCCGAGCCAGTTCTTTATCTCGCTGCGTGCACTTGGCATCCAGCCCGTGAAGTTTATCCCGTCTGTGACAGGGAGCACGTGTCACTGGGGGGAGATGGTGGGAGACAGCGGGAAAATATTTGCCCTTTGATTATGGTAGTAGGTCGTCAGGATTTTAGTCTGTTTCTTAATCTGCAGGCATACAGGGAGCGGGAGGACTACGTGTTCAGCTGATCCTCTGTTGTGATTAGGACCCCATTACGTGTATGTTTTATCAAGAGGGGGATGTTTTATATGGGGGATGAAGATGCTCATCTCCATAGAGCAGGCCAGACAGCACGAAAAGCGTTTCAGTTTTGCCCCAGTGGGTACATAAACTAAACCATATAATTGACTTTGCCCTTTTAACTTACATTTACCCCCACTTACAGCCCTGTTTGCCATCTCATGATGGCGTGAGCTTATTGAAATAGGGATCCTATCAGCCTGTGCTCGATTTTAGATGTAGGAATATCATTAATGATTAACTTCTTCCACTGAATATCAATTTAAATCAGGTCCATTTAGAACATTCCCTTAGAATGTTGCCAACACAGAGTCCTCAGACTCAGACCACCTTAGCAGGCTCACGTAACAGAGTTCATTTAAGGATGCGGCAGAAAAGATTGTGGTAATGCAGACAAAAAGTTTTATGGACACCTACTGCGGAGCATCAGAAGCGTGCTTTGCATGTAATTATGGTTTGGTTGGAGATGAAGAAGCTTGAAACATGTTGAAAATGCTCCTGCTCAATTTTTGCCTCTTGTGAAGCCCTCTCCATGCCATGCTGGCAGTGCCAGGGAGGTCATACCTCATTAAAGGAGTGATGGAGGGATATCTTCATAGCTGGGTGTGTACAGCCTCCTAAACCTGCAGCTCCATCGTTTGGTGCATCTGCTCCCATAGAGACCGTGGGCTATGGAAATTCAGTGTCAGAAGTAGAGCTTGTGATCTGCATGGGGGCAGTGACATGGAGCAGGCTGAGATGGTCCACCTTGCCTCCTCAGATGGGCTGTCTCAGATGAGCAGGCAGGTGGCAGAGCTATCGAAAGCCAAGGAAATGAGGAAAAGCTGAGAGTTGCTATAAAATGCAACCCAAACTTTGTCTCCAACTGTGAGAGACGCGTATTAAGAGAGACTGAGGTAGTCCCCATCTTAACCCCGTGTTTCTTGCCTCTTGCTCTGCCAAGATTTAGGACACCCAAGCCTGGCTGTGTCCTGCCAAAGAATAACAATGGAGAAGAATTCGTACTTTGTACAATGGAAGCTAAGAAAAAAGAAACCTCTCGTGTGAGCATCACGAGCTGGTCTTGCTCTGTTTCTGCAGAAGAACAAATATCACTAAGTAACTGNAAAAAAACCAACCAAACAAAACAAAAACCCAAACAACAAAAACCCAAACCAAACGTGGAAGTATTTGCTGGCTTAAAGCATGTTTTCCTATCGCTTAGATTAACGCTCACGTTCCAGTTGGCTTCCCACCAGATGATTTTGAGTACAGCTTCCTCTCGTCATATTGCTCTTGGTGGGCTCTTGCAGGATGACCGAGAGAGTTTCTTTTCCGAACCGAGGAGTCTCAGTCTACACTGTCCTTCCTTGTCCCGGAGCTGTTCTGTATTTTTTATAAACTGCTCTGCCTGACGCCCCCAGCACTATCTGTTGCAGTCTCTCTTGAGATAAGGGGACTGGAGCATTCAGGTTGTGGGCAAAGCATGGATTTGGCAGCGTAATCGTATTCTTGCTTTCATTTGCTGTTTCCTTCCTCATAGTTCCTGATGTTTGAATTGCCTTTTGGCCTCTGACGAACAGTGAGATGATGTTGTTGTGGGCCTCTTGTCTATACCATTAGAATTTGGTAATGGTCAGCTCAGCTCACACTGTTTCTGTTGGTGCAGTCTGGCTTTCTTTTTTCCGCCTTATGCATCGTTTTTCAAGTATAGCTGTTGAACTTGATCTGACATTTTATTGCCCAGCTTTGCAGTCCCCTGTGGTCCTTTGATGATTCTTATCAGCCCTTATTATCTTAAATTACCGAGAGTCGTTAGTAGACTTTCTCATCTCTTCTCTAGATGATTTTGGGAGTATGATGACCGGGATTAATGATTTGAATACAGCCAGGGCAAGCCAGTTTGCACATAAACTGTTGGTGAGACGCTTCTTACCTTGGGTGTTAAGTACTGCTTGACTCCCTTAACAGTGCTGGGATTATTACCACCGTTAAGAGTTGACTTATTTGGACCCATCGTGAAACTTGCGAGGCCCTAAGAAATCTCCACCAGCTGTGATACTGTTGGTCTCGAAGGGATTCAAATGGATTTGGGAGAAGCAGTCACATCGTCTCCCTCTGATGGATTTGGGGGCTGTGTACAGACGAGATGTGAAGCCAACATCCAAATCTTTGTTTGCCAGGAGCAGATGAGGCTCTACTTGAACATCAAAAATACCAAAACAAAATGCTTCCAGCCCCTGTGTCCTGTTATCAACAGATGGTATTGATAGGCTGTTCCACAGTAAAACAACAAAGGTCTAACCAGGATCTTTAACAAATTGCCAGCGGGGAGGAGGGGAGGGAGGGAGGATAAAGGAAGAAGAAAGACGGTGCCTTTAAATAGAAGGGAAGGAAAGGGAAAAGATAACACTTCCAGTTGTATAATTGCACGAGTCCTGGGGCCAGCAAGAAAAGGACTCCATCCTATTGGAAACCCACAAATGGCAGCAGAGTAGGAGAGCGAGGAGAGGGATGGAATTGCGTACAACATTTTGATGGCTTTCACCTGAAGGTGTTAGAAACCTTGACTGCTGTCTGGCACAACCAAACCACTCAGCAGCAAGCGTAGTTCAGGTTCATTCCCTTTTCTTGGACGTGCAGCAGATATCCCCAGACCTGGTGTTGTCGCACTTGGTTCTGAAAGGGGAATTTGACCACTACAAAATGGTCATTTAAAAGTAGCTTTGTCTTTCTGATGTCTCCAAAGACGTGACATGAGGGCACCGAGTCTTGAGAACAGGCAAAGCAGCACTACAGGGAACTGCAGACTATAAAGTCTGACCTCAGAACTGGACAGATAAGGAAGGGCTGGGCTCTAGAGCAGACTTAGCTGATGCTTTGATAAATGTCATGTATCTGGAAGGAGCGGCTGGGGGGGTTCTTTGAGTTTACCCCATTGCTACGGGTGTCCTGACTCCCAGTTAATTCTAATTTTGAAAAAGTGTTTGGCAATTAAAGGGACTGTGGCATAAGAGGAAAGGCATTTGTGTGGAAAGTAATTAGTTAAAAGACAGGAAAAAAGTGAGCAGGAGTAAGTAATCTTTCTCTCAGAAAGGAGAGAGATCACCAGCAGGTTGTGCAAGGATTTGTTCATGTTCAATATACTAAGAAATGAGTGTGAGAACCATATGGTGATAACGTTTGTTGATAATACCAAGATTTTCAGGGGAACAGAATCATAGAATTGTCTAGGTTGGAAGGGACCTTTCAAATCAACAACCTCACTCTGATAAAAAAACCAACCCATCTAATGAAAAACTACCCCATGTCTCTCAGCACTGGGTCAACCCGGCTTTGAAATCCCTCCAGGGATGGGGCCTCAACCCCTGCCCTGGGCAGCCCAGTCCAAGGCTGAACAACCCTTTCCCTCTCCAAATTGTTCCTCATCTCCAACCTGAACCTCCCCTGGGGCAACTGGAGGCCATTTCCTCTTGTCCCATCGCCTGGGACTTGGGAGAAGAGACCGACCCCCCTGGCTGCCCCCTCCTTTCAGGGAGTTGGAGAGAGGGAGAAGGTCTCCCCTCAGGCTCCTCTTCTCCAGGCTGAACACCCCCAGCTCCCTCAGCCTCTCCTCAGGAGACTTGTTCTCCAGACCCTTCACCAGCTCCTTGCCCTTCTCTGGACCCGCTCCAGCCCCTCAGTGTCTCTTTTTGTGGGAAGGGGCCCAAAACTGGACACAGCCCTGGAGTTGTTGAGTAGGGTTGAGGATCAGCTACAGTGGGCTGCAAGCTGGACGTCAAGACTAAACAACTCATGTGAGAAAAAGTCAAAAGCAGCAAAAGTGGCAGTACCCCAGAGGGTGGGGGAAGGACTCCTCTTTCCATTTGGAGTTCTAAGCTGACTCTTTTCACCTCGGTTATAACTAATGGTGCTGTAAAAACACCACTATTGAATGCAATAGCGGTCGAAGGAGGAAATCAAGTGTGGGGATGATTTTAGCACTATGAATCTGTTTTAGGTGGGTGTAGAACAGTCCGTGTGGTTCTGATCCCCTCATTCCCAAAAGGATGTGGGCAACTGGAAAAACTAGGGGAAGCCTGATGGGACAGTCAGAGCTCTAGCACGACTTCTGTATAGCAATGCTATAAGAAGGAGGACTTTTCAGCCTGGAAGACACTCAGGAGGAAAGAATTATATGAAATAAAGAGGGGTGCAGAGAAGATGACTGCAGACCAACTGTTCAGTGCCAGTATAAATATTTCTTTCCCTTTTCCCTCTGTAACCTGGTGCCCAAGTTCTGATCAAGACCTCCAAGTTTGGGCTCGCTCTGCTGATACCTTCTGCCCGTGAGTGATGGCACTGCGGAGTGGAACGGATCCCAAGCAAAAAGCTGCTGTAAGTGTTTTAAGGTTAGTGCATACTTTAAAAAAAACATTACCTGAAATAACGTCTGTACTTTTATGCAGCGGAATATAAATGTATCAGTTGCTGAACACTGGCAGAAGAAAGTACTTAATGTTGAATTTTCTTGCCTTTAATTTTGAGTTATGGTGATATACTGCCGTGGCTTCACATTTTACAGTACAGCTCTAAAAATACTACAAAAACACTTTAAGATGCTTTTTTTTAATGATTGTAATGTCTGTCTTGGCTAATGGTGTGCGTTATAGAGATACACTGGGGCTGTATCGAAGGCACGTTACACTGAAAAGATCCGTGTTAAAAAGAGCTGAATTATTAATTATAAATGTCTGTTCTTTTTGAAGACTGAAATTGCTCCTAAAGCACCTATCAAAAAAGTTCAAGTGGCAAGCCTTTTCTTCCCTTATGTATTTCATCCTCCCTATCTACGGGGCAGTGGGGGGATGGAATCCAAGCAGTGTGGGGTTTCAGCAGTGGTGCTGGCTCTGTTTTCCTTGAAGCTTTCTCTTAACTGCTTGTTGCAAATCAGATTCTGGTGTGCTGCGTCAGGAGCTCTGCTTTCTCTCCCCCTCTGTAGCTTTCACGTCTCAAATCTACTGATGCGTGTCAGAAGAGCTTCTTTGGGGTGGATGCGTGTGTATATAAGGACAAGGTGGTGCGTGGAGGTCTAAGGAGGAATTCTGAAGAGTAGGTTAAGTATTTTATCTACACAGCCTGGAGATTGTGCTACTCAAAAAAAGCCCCCATGTCTTGGGGAGGTTATAAAGAACCTTTTCCAGGTGTAAAGTAACACTAGTAGACAACGGTTAGCAGAACTGCTGAGTAATACTGTGTCCACTTGAGCTGCAAGAGAATCCGTGCCACCCAGGACCCCTTGTCACCCACTTAACTTCTTAATAGACTATTAAAAAAAAAAAGAAAAATGAGCAGGTCGGCTTGTCGGTTCGTGTAGAACATTTCCCCTGAGTTTATCCTTCAAGCTATGTTCAGTTTTTCATGGATGACAAAAGCCGTGCTGATGCCTGAAAGCCTGGCCTGTTCTGTAGGTAAGCTCTGACCAAGGTTTATGGCAGAACGATGCAAACGTTTGTCAGATATTCCATTTTATAAGCAGTAGAAAGGAGACGGAAGGCCTGCTGTACACTGAGTCAGAGCAGAAAGAAGGCCATTTAACTATCAATTCCATGTTTTTGCTGTCATCTTCTCATTTGAGTTAATCCCAGAATCAGGGCACTGCCAGAGCTGGAAGGGCCCTCTGGAGATCACCCCGTCCAACCCCCCTGCTAAAGCAGGTTTGCCCAGAGCACATCCCTCAGGGCTGCATCCAGGAGGGGCTGGAAGGTCTCCTGAGAAGGGGACTCCACACCCTCCCTGGGCAGCCTCTGCCAGGGCTCTCACACCCTCACCACAAAGAAGTTCCTCCTCAGATTTAGATGACACTTCCCATGTCCCAGCTTGTGCCCGTTGCCCCTCGTCCTGTCCCTGGGAACCCCTGAGAAGAGTCCGGCTCCATCCTCCTTCACCCCACCCTTCAGCTCCTTGGGAGCATGAAGAAGGTCTCCCCTCAGCCTTCTCTTTTCCAGGCTCCAGAGTCCCAGCTCTCTCAGCCTTTCCTCCTCAGGGAGATGCTCCAATCCCTCCAGCATCTTTCTTGCCCTACACTGGACTCTCTCCAGCAGTTCCCTGTCTCTCTGGAACTGGGGAGCCCAGAACTGGAGGCAGGATCCCAGTGGTGGCCTCCCCAGTGCAGAGCAGAGGGGGAGAAGGATCTCCCTCCACACTCTTCCCTGAAAAATCTGGAAAAGGAAGAGAGGAAGGTGTTTTCAGCAGTAGCATTTGTAGATGCCTGCTTGATCCCTGCGCGAGTGTACGTATGGCCGACATTTCTGTTGTTAGCCAGATACTGCAGTTAATTAGCCACTGCTGTGCTTTGTTGCTGCGGCAGCTGCTGGGGACAGTCAGCGCTGGCATTGCTTTAGGCTGGGAGGGAAGTGAGGAAAGAGGTTGTTCAGTGACTGCCTTGCCTCCTGTCTGTAGCTCGCCCCGTGTCATCTTGCCAGACACACAGACTCCTCCAAGTACTTTCACAATCATCTCTCGTCTCTTCAATGACTGCTTCCTCCTCCCCCTGCCTCTCTCTTCCGTTTGACCTTCTGGTAATTCCTCTGGCGCTCCTTCCGAACCAGGCAGTGGGCTACACTCCCCCCTTCCAATTAAAGATGCAAGCGTGGAGCACGTTAGAAGTTACCTAACGAGCCTCTAACCCCCCCCTAAACTCAGTCTCATTGATCATTGACTGCCCTGATCTGATTGATCTTGCTTGCCCCACTTTGAATCTCCCATTTTTGTAGGCTTCAGTTAAGTCTGTCATGTTTGGGGGACTTTTGTTGTTCTTGTTTTTGCTTTTTTTTTTGCCTGTGTGCTGTCAGCCAGAAGTGCTGGGCTGCTAATTCCAGATTTAGGCACAGACTGCTTTCCCAGGTTCACCTCTTACACTCGGGGCTTTATTTTTAATTCATAAAGACCACTTGATGCAACGATCAGCAATCAAAGAATCTGCAGTTATCACTCTTGCAAACTTTCCTGTGCCTCGGTAATTAAACCAACAAATTAGTTAAAGGCTCCAATGCGGAAGAAGATCGGTAGACTGTGGTCAGGACACACATTTATGGATTTTCCCTTAAGCTGCTTTTCTCGAGGAAGCTTTGATAAAGAGCATCTGATATCAATTATCATTAACTCTGTGTGGTTTCTCTACATTTGGAGCTCTCAGACGCTGGTAGACAGGAGCCCTGTGTTAAGTCTTTAATGTATAAGTGGTATTTATGCTGCATGGCCGATTCTCGTTTTGATTTGTCAGCTGACATCTGAAAGGGAAGATTGGAGAGGGATTTATACGCGCAGACTGTGGCCTGTTGTGCTGAGTGACACTTCCTCCTCTGATCCGACCTGACACAGAGCTATTCCAACAGCGGCAACAACATATTTCAAATGCCAGGATTCAAACCCAAACGTTTTAATTACACCTCGTGCGCAAGTTACCGCCTCAAAATCCAAGGATGCCTTTTGTGGAGGTGTCTTGTTTTTGCCCTGACACCAAAGCCAGCACCATTTAATCACCTGATTTCAGTCTCCTCTTCGGGGTGCGCGCTCCTGCAAGCTCCCTCGACATCAAAGTCTCTCTGGTCTCGAGCTCTGTTCTACAGTCCGTCAGCGGGAGCCTGCCTTCCCAGGCAGCAGCAGGAATTCAGCAAACGTGGAGACGCGATCCCTCCTTAAGATCTTCAAATATGTGCATGAGTCACCCGTAGCTGCATGTAGGTTGTGCTGGCCAGATTTGGAGCGCAGCACCCGGCGCTTGCAATCACAGGATGTAGCTGGGAGCAGATGAGGGAGCCTGAAGACTCTCATAATTGAGGAAGTACATCTGAAAATCCACAGCAGCCCCAAGAGTTCATTTCAAGGCGGGGGGGCGGGGGGAAAGGTCTACGTCATTTGTTTTACTAGAATTTTCAGACAAATGTAGGCCTGATAGTTCACAACCCTGTGTTATTTATTTTTTTTTTCCAATTTGAGGTTCTCAGCCATTTGGGGAGGAAAAGGAAAAAAAAAACAACAAAAAAAACCCAAACCACCACAAACCAAAAACCAAACCCAAACCTGAAACGTCTTTATTCTGTAAGTCTGTGGAGGTTGAAAGACTCGGTGTGGTTGGCAGCGCTGGCTCATTGACTGAGCTTTTACATCCATCGCGGCTCTGAATGCTGTGAGCTTTGGGGGGAGTGGGGGTGCTGCAGCACGTGTGTGGAGAACCAGGAGGTGGAAACATCTTAAGAAAATTATATTTTTGCTAGCGACAGGTAGGGCTGGGTCATAAAAGCTGGAGGAACCTTGAAAACTTTCTGTTGGCCTCCTGTCTATGTGGCAAAGCCTATGGGCTGCTCCTCTGCTTCCTATATAACATCACCACGATTTCAGGGACTGGGAAGGGGGGAGGGTTCTGTTTGAACACACCAACAACGTTCTTCGAGCCAGACGGTGAAGCAGCGTGCAGCATTTCATACCCTTGTTGGCAGAGAAACCAACTGTGGACTCCCAAGAGAAATTTGGAGACTTCAAAGGACGCTTCTCTGGGTTACCTTAGTCAATTTATCCGAGGTTCTGATATTTGTCTTTCTGCCTTAGTGCATCATTTTGAGATACTCTGATGCTGCCATGCCCTCGCGCCGTGTTTTACTTTGAGCTTTCCTTCTGTTCAGCTAAAAGCTTCCCTGGCTCTCTTTAAAGCTACAGCCACAGTCAGCCTGAAGGAGTACAGGTGGCGTTTCCGAATGTCGTGACCTAGAAGTGGTGTGTGTTTTGCAGCTACTAAATACGCGACGAACCAGCCCGTGAAGCGGCCAAACCCCTGCTCGATGCCAGCGCCCAGCGGGGCTCCACCTGCACAGCGGGCCCGGGCTCGGCCTGGTGGTGTTTCACAGAATTCGTTGGGCAGGTTATTTGGCTAGGGTGCTGCTGTAATCACAGTGTAATTGGGGGGTGTGGGGGGGAGATTTGATGCCCTCTACTCACCGTTAACCACCTCCTCTTGTGACTGTACACAGGCAAACGTCTTCAAGGAGAGCGGGCCAGGGAGCCAGTTTCCCATAGCTGTCAAGAACAATTAAGTTGGCTTCCCATTTTTTTTTTTCTGAAAGTATCAGAACTTTTGGCTTATTGAATGCTACAGTCAAAAATAGCGCTTCAACAGCTTTTTAAAATACCATCACCTTTTTGCTAGACGTCGTCTAAAATAGCGATGCTGCCCTAGGGTCTCCTGGTGTTCAGCCTTTTCAGTCTTTCTGTTCCCTAGCCCTCTCTTTAGGGTATTTTGTGAACACCAGAAATGGCACATGGCAAGCTTTTTATACGCCAGGAAACCTCTAATACAGCGAAAGTAAACCATGAATCCAGTGGCCTTCTGTAAAATTCAAAGGGTTTTTACAAATATGTAGGTAATGAACACATGAGAAATTTATAATACGTGTAAGAAAATTACTTTTTCATCAGAAAATGAGAAAAGCAAAGAATACCACACTGTTTGTGATATCTGGAGTGAGGAAGGGATGCTCTCAATGGTGGAGGATAAAGTTATGGACCTTTACACAAGCTGGACAGATGTTAGTCCATGGGGCCAGATGAGCAGCCCTGGGTGCTGAGGGAACTGCTGATGTTCAGCTCAGGTGTTTGCATTTTAACTAAAGGTTCCTAATAGTTCTTGCTTAGTTGATTAGAAATGCTTATTCCTGATGTCTGTGAGTTTTCTCAGCCAACGCTAGTGGGGGTATCAACAAGCACAGATTTACCTTTTCTTCACAATTTTTCCATGGCAGGTTACATACTTCATTACACAGAAATGTGAGAATGAATATCCCCTATTTTATTCTGTGAAACTCTAATATTTGCCATGTCCTTTGACCCAGGCAAGATAGAAACTGGTGACACACAGTGTAAGCTTCACAGATTACAAGTTTCTGTAGTGACCCCTGATGTTATTGAACAACAAAGCTTAGATTTTTTCGCTTGAATCGTTGCTAATTTCAACCTTCAGGCTGCCTGCTTTAAATTTAACATCTTTGCATATAAAGGGCTGGTTTGATGCAAGAATTCCGTCTCTCCGAGAGGGTGGTATCCCAAAAGGATGCTAAATGCAAGATGGGACTGAGCTGAGTCATTGATCCCAGCGTGTCTTCAGGAGGAGGTCTCTTCACACACGGAGCTCTTTCCTAGAAGTGAAGAGCCCAAGCGTGTTGCTGTCTCATTTGAGGAGGAAGGCTTTTGGTAAAACCTTCCCCAGGTAAAGATGCTGTCAGGTCAAGGAGCGGGTGGTGGGGTGGAGGAAAATGGAAAAGAAAGAGACTTTCACCACCCGCTTGAAAATTGCTCCATCTCGTAACGAAAGTGACGGGCAGCTCAGAAGAAAACCTAGGCAGGAGAGGTTAAAATTTCCACCAGCAATCTGAGAAGAAGAAAGTTTGGAACGTGTGCTTCGTGTTAAACAGAGGGTGGTCCCTGGCTTAAATACAGTCCTTGCTTAACCAGACCCAGCTAAGAAAAGCTTGTGGTGCTCGAGACGTGCAATTTCTGAGCGTGGTTAGTGTTGAAGGGAGAGCCACCAAAGAAACACGAGCTCAAATGCGTCCTGACAGCAGAAATGTTGTGTTTTGATTGATTAGCTTTGCTATTGGCAAGGATTTAAATTCAAGGAAAGAAGGCGCTTCCCATCAAAACTTTTCATTAATTACCCCAGATTTTCCATTTTAAGACCAAATGAAGGCAGGAAAAAGTTCTTGCATCAGTCTGATGCTGCTACTGAGATTATGTTTAGCGAAGCTAGGAAATAATTCTGTTTACTGAGGTACATCTTGACCATTCTCTGAGCTTTTTGTAATTGCCTATTTTTGGTAAAATTGATTTGTTTTATTTATTTTCCTCAGCAAAATATGCTAGAATTACGTTTTCTCAGCCTTTGCCTTGGCTTTTACCTGTTACAGAGAGCCGTCTCCCAAGGAAGTATTGTGCATGCACTGTAAAACCTTCGAAGCAACACTCTTAACCCCGCTGGGTTGAGGCAGTGAGAGTTGAACAGGTTACTGGAACTCATACTGGTCCTGGCACCTCTGCTCCTTAAGCCAAAACCTATTGGGCTATATCTTGCAATGCCCTTCTCTCAATTTTCAGGTTCTCATGAAACAATACTTAAAAGGCAGTGGGGTAGCTTTAAAAATCCCATTAGTAAACTGGATTAGCATCCTGACAGCCTGTGGCCCCAAAGCAGACACTGGGGAAGCTGAAAAGAAGGTGCTTTTTTTAAAAGGCTCTTGTGGAGAAAGCACACCCTCAGATTTGCCTTAATTTATCAAACTTACCTTAGCTTGCGTGGGCCACCTTTCACGGCCTCACCGTGTGAGTCTTTATTAGGAGAGAGTCCTGGCAGGCTGTGTGGCAACGATGCTTTATGATTTATTGCTGGTATAGCACTTTTTTTGTTTCTTTTTATTAAAAAATACAGCTCTTTTTTGTTGGTTTTACTAAAAACAAAACCAACAACCAACCAACAAAAGCACTATGAGGATTAATTATCTGGTAATCTGATCACCGTCTGCATGAGACCTAGGCAAAAAACCTCCAGTAGAGGGAGTGACCAAATTAAAAATCCCATCTGAACTGCTTCTGAACTGTACATTCCTGGCCAACAGTTCTGTTCCTCAGGTGCCTGTGCCCTGGGAAGCGGGGAGGTGTCCTCGCAGTTCCCACGCCGTGGCTGCTGTCCCTGCTCCTCAGCCTGCCGTTCCATTCCAAAGAAATCCCCCAAAATCCCACCTTTGATCCTTAAAACCCTCACGGAGCTGAGTCATGTTTGCTTCTCCTTCTAGAGAAACATTCTGATTCATCAAAAGGAGTGAAAGATTGGTTGGCTTGTAGGTAGCGCCTAAAACACGGAGATCTTGGAGGTACCTCTGTATTGATGATGATGATGAGGAGGATGAGGCTAATCACATCCACATCTACTAGCCTTCCACAGTGATCCAGGCACATGCACCTAAAAAGTACTTTTCCTCAAAAGCAGCTCAGAGAAACTAGCCCTGACTGAGGTGATGAGGAAACTTTAAAAACCCCTTTCCCAGTGAATGTGGAGGATGTGGGTTCTTTCCGTTGTGTCTCACTTCCATGTTGGGAGGGGGTTTATGTCGTATGAAGTCTTTTTACCTACAGTGCCACTGTAGGTGATTAAGTGCCCTGAACTCTCAAGAGGACCCTGTTGTAGAAACAGCAAGAAGCACCAGCCTGTCCTTCAGCAGCTGAATAAAGGCCAACTTCTCAAAGAGATTATCACCTTCTGGTGCTGCCAGTAGGTGAGTAGCCTCACCTGTAGCCTCGTGTGTGCTCACCTGTGAATCAGTTTAAGACTTCTGGGCAAACACAGGCAGTGTCTCAGGAGACGGTGAAGCCTTACTGAGACGAGCAAGCCCAAATGTACATGGAGATTGAGTAGAAAAAGGAGGGGGGAGAAAGGATGATCAGGTGAAAAGGGGAATGTCTCTGGAGTTGTGAAATGACTACTTAACACAAACCCCTTGTGGCCAGCCTGCAAGGATATTGCATTTAGTAGAAGAATTACTGAGAGTTAGACAAACTTCTATTTATGTAAAGACACACGTCACAGTGAGTGAAAGAACGTTTCTTTAAAAAATTGATTGATTTAGTTTCCATCTTTCACCAGGAAATTATTCCTAATAAAGAAAGAAAAATTTGAGTCCTTTGCAAAATCTGAGATCCTTTCAGTTGGAACTCAGATCTTTGTGCCCCAAGGCATCAGAGAGGGGAGATGCTGTTCCTGAAACCTCTCTGCCAACAGTCATGAACACTTCTGAGCTGTATCAAAACCTGTCCTGATTAAAAAAAAAAAAAAAAACATATATTCTATTAAAAAATGTGATTAGAAAAACAGTGTTTGGAGGTGCTAGGGAAACGCTGCACTTGATAAGAGGATTGGGGACAATGGGGGGGAAGGAGAACCCCCACTTATAAAAGTACTTCCAGCATCGAGTTTAAATGTGTTTTTTTGATGGACAGTCATTTCTCAAATGGTCCCTTCCCTTTGTATTTTCTTGCAGCTTTCAGATGTGAGGGTTTGTACCCAAGCTGAACCCTGTGTAAAGTAGCAGTCCCATTTCAGGTGAATTTTTTAAGTTCTATAAACTTCGTAATTGTAGCACACAAACACTTTTCCCCCAAAGACAAACAATATCATATCCTCTGGGGAAAACAAGAGGGCTCCAAGTTTAGAAAACAGGCTGGAGTGATCATTAGTGAAGCACAATTTCATGGCAGGAAGTCGGCTTGGATCCCGTCTATGTATCCCAGACATTTTATGGTCTGGATGCAGAAAGCTCATATGGTGAATGTTGGGGTTTTTAACAGCCATATTTTGGGCCCATAAAATAACCAACTACAACAGTTAATTTTCACCCACACACCCAAATTGCTAGTTGGTATCACAATTTCAGTCCCCTGACACCCCTTACACAAACATACACTATTCACCACCAAAAAAGTAAAACCAGGAGGGCAGTCCTTGGGGATTGCAGTGGAGGTTTAAAAACAAAACACACACACACACCATACACACAAACCCGAGCAGCAGATGACTGATTATACCTTCCAGCAAGTCGCAGAAGGAAACGGTTTGCAGAGCGTGTTGCCTGGCAGCTCTTCCATCTCTCCACTGCCTCCATCCTTTTCTGCTCTGCTCGCCCTCGGCCTCCCTTCGTACCCTGTTGTAGCCCAGAGCAGGACCAGCAGCTTCCACGAGTACTGGCAACTTTCAGATTTGCTTTAACTCTGTCCCGGTTTGAAGTCAAACAAACCAATTCTCTGACAATTTTACTTTCTTGGCTGGGCCTCTTCTAACGAACTCCACTCTGCAATTCACAGCCCCTCGTGCAGAACCTGCTCCCTCTCAGGGTGCTGAGCCCTGATGGCACCAAGGG
>VZRU01020354.1:46154-61652 GCA_013398155.1 Pedionomus torquatus | reverse complement strand
GCAGAAACCCCCTTTTCTGTAGCTTCAGCTGCTGGTCAAGTTTCTCAGGCAGGTGTTGCCACAAGGGAAACCATGAGGTGCTTTAATTTCTCCATGCAAGCCTGCACACTCTTAATACGGGTGATGGGAAGAGTCTTGTTTCCAATGCAGGGCTGAGTATCCTGCTGGGCTTGGGATAATACTTATTGTAGGGGAACAGCTTGGGCTTTGGCTGTATTCAAATGGTGCTCCATATTTCTGAGACAGTGAGTAAAGAGGAATAGGCAGAGTGACTTCCACTGTTTTTGTCTTTGTGAATTTCTCTAATTACAGTAAGTAGGGAATATGGAACAGGTACTTCCATCCATCAGAGAATGTGGTGTCGTGGGCAGGGCAAAGCCACCAAATAGGGCATCTGCTACAGGGCTGGGACAGGTAACAATCCTGTGTACCCTATCAGTGACCAAGTATTACCAGGGTCTTTTTAAACATTATTTGATTCTGCTGAAAGATGGCCCTATGAAGTTCACTTACTGTGAAAAGCTGAACTCCTTCTAACTAAAAATACATATGTGTCACTTTTCTCTTTCTAGGGGATGATGAATCTTCCAGATTACGTCACATTTAAGTCTTTTCCTGGAATGCCACTTCAACATATCTTCAGTGCAGCTGGTGATGACTTGCTGAATCTTCTGCAAGGCTTATTCACTTTTAATCCTTGTACAAGGGTTACAGCTACTCAGGTATAGCACGCTTGTGTTATGTCCTAATGTTCATTAACTGACTCTTAATATCAGATAAATGTGATTTGAAGCCAGTAAGCCAAGTTTAAAATTAAAGGCCATATAACTGCCTGCAGAATACATTTTTTCTGGTGTTGTATAGAGAGAACTCTGAAAGACGTGAACAATATTGACTGATTATCTCCATTCCCAGTGTAGAGAAAAAGTAGACAGCTACAAGGTGTATGAGTCATGGCTTTCAGACAGTTGTTATATTTTACATTCAAAATTCTGTCAGTTAAATCTTGAAAATTAACTTTTAACATGGCATCTCTCATTCCCTGGTTTTGAAAGATTTTCATCCTTAATTCATCCAGCCTCCAATTTAATTTAAACTTTTTTAGATACTTTTTAAAGATGAAGTTCTGTGGTGATTTAAACTATTATTCTGATCTGAATATCCTTTTCCTTTATAATTGAGTAAAACTGATCTCAGTTTCACTTGATGGGAAGAAATGGATGACTCTGAAAATCTTGCAGACTGTTTTAGTTCAGAGTACTAATTACTATTGTGAAGAAGATAAAGCAGTTAGCAGTTTCAAAATTATTATTTCTGTGACACTATTAGGGAAGCATGCAAGAAACAGCTGTCCCCTTAAGGCCAAGACTCCCTCATTGCTTGTTAGACAAGGTAGATTCCAATTGAGGTGATTAGTGCATGAGTTAAGTATATCTTTACAAGACAACTTTTTCAGAGCACATTCAGGGGTTTCAGGTCATAATTTTTAAGAAATTTTCATATAAGCATCCAAATAATTAGTCACGCTATGCTTGGGACACTTTCTGTACTAGTTGGTATGGAAGAAGTTGTTTTACAGCTTGTATTGTAGGATGGTGACTTGAATATTGAATACATACTATTCTTCTCTTGTAGCTTTTATTGACAATGCCATACTGTAAGGCGCAGGAAACAACTTGTGCTTATTGTGTTGGCTTGATTTGTAGCTGACATTGAGTACCTTGTAACTGACATAAGCAATAGTACTGATTAGCTAAGAGACAGCTTAACCTCTTTTCATTAACCACAGTTTATGGAAGCTGTGGAATTCCTATAATTCAAAATAGAGCATGTAATTCCACTGCATGAAATAAACCCTGCTCCCTTGTGTTTGTCTTCTGCTGTAATTCAGTCTGCATTTTTCTCACAGTTTACAGTTTAGAAATGGCACAGTTAAAAAAAATTTGGGAAAAGACCTGTTCTAAAAAGTTAGAAAAATAGATGGTGTCCAGGTCCTAGATCTGAATAAAGAAATTCTTTTAACCTTTCTCCATTCCTGCCCTCTCCTTTACCCTCTTGTCTCATCTATCTATAATGTAAACTTTTCAGATCTAGAAACTTTCTCTTCTCGCAAGACCTCCTGTACAAAGCTTAGTCTAGAGTTTTGTTAGAATGTCTGAGCACTAGTTAAAGTGCAATTATCTTTCAGTTTACAAATCCAAGTGCTGTGATAGTCATTGAGAACACAAAAGTCTTGATTTGCCCCTAGGCCACTTTCTAGTGCAAAAGTAGCCAAGTAACTCTGAAGTCACAAATGCATGTACTTTATGTCATTATAATCTCTGTATAGATGGTGTTGTGATTATTTTTCTTCTGTTGTCATTAAGGCATTAAAACAGAAATATTTCAGTAACCGACCAGGACCTACTCCAGGAAATCAGCTGCCAAGACCCAACTGCCCTGCAGAAGCCGTAAAGGAGCAACAAAATCCACTTCTGAATTTAAAAAGGAAAAGAACAGAAGGAATAGATCAAGGTAATGTCCTAATGTTTAATCTATTTTAAAACAGGAGCTACATGCTCAGGGAGAACATTGTTCTGGTGTTTCAGAGCAAAAGCTCTCTAAATGGACTATGTCTCTGGGCAATAGCACCAGCTGAAGCCCTTTAACGATTTATGGTTTAGGATAAATGCTTTAGGGTGAGAAAAATTTAGTTGTGTGTTCTAGCTTCTATATGGAACCTCCAGTCTCCTCAAAACAGTAGCATGTACTTCATATCATCATAACAAGAAAAGCTCTGAGGACTCAAGATATGTATCTGACAGTAAATTATTCAGACTGTCCAGTACAGAGGCAAGTACTGGTTCTTAAACTTGGTCTTAAATAATAGCTGGAATAAGCCAGATAGCAGCTGTCAGGTTAACATTATGTTTTTCTTACTACCAGTAAGAGATTCTGTTTTGATATAATAGGGGTATCTTTTGGGGATGGAAATGCCTACAGGTGTATTTCTGTTAACTTCAGAGAGATTAGTTAGTTTAACTAACTTTTGACCTGTTGTTTCTTAGTCCAGTGTCAAATTAGTTTTCAAAGAAAAATTTAATCAGTTGACTATTTGAATGCTTTCTGCTGACCATAGTGTTGTGGTTAACAGACATGTGGGAACTTGCCAAGTTACTGTAGTTTAGGTAATTAGCTTTTTAGCTTCTTTTGCAACACCACATGGAGTTTGTGAGTAACATTTTAGAGTACATTCACTAAAATATTCCTGTTAACTAAAGGATAGGAAAGAGGAGGAAGTGTTTCCTTCAGTCCTGTGACTTCACCACATGAAGTCTTGCATTTGACAAGCAGAGTTTTCAGAGGTGTATCCAGCTAGAACACTAATTGCTTTAACATCATTCCCAAAGACTCCTCTTCAAGCAGAGGGAAATTAGATGTGTGTTAAATGCCATGAGTTTTCAGATTAGCTATAACGAAGGCATTTAGGATGTAAGCATTGCTTTTTGAGACATTTGAGTATCAGTATAAAAGGCAGTGTCATTTCCACTAAGTGCTTCTTGGAGCACATGGAAAAATCCATTGCTGTTATTGTCTTAGCTGGGCTACAGAACCTGAGGGTCTCCAGATTCCATAGTGCCAGCCAACATTAAAGGAGAGAGCTAGCGAATCTGCTACCCTGGGTTTTATTTGACATTCTTTTACATGGCATTATCACCTAAACTTGAAATCTGAATATTGGTTTGGAAGAAAAGTACTGCAGTCTTTTTGTTTAAATTAAATTTGAAGCACAGCATTTTTTTTTTGCTGTTGAGGGTGGAAATATGCAAAAGTGATTTCAAAGGAAAAAAAAAATTACATCCTTGAAATACTTAGGCTGGCCTGTGCTTTCATTCTGCACAGTATATTTGCTTTCCCTTGGCAATGTTGAGGTAGCACTCCGAATCTTAGACTGAGTAATTCTGATGAGTACCTTCTTATGAAGTGTTGACACTGGGGGCTGGCTGCCAGGAGAAATAATTTATGCCTTTTCCATAATAACAAAACCCTGTAGCTGTGGGGCATGTTCACCAAACTCCAGTGTGCAGCAGCTGTACTTCTCAAAAAATGGCCACCTGGCTGTCAGGCGTGACTATCCCTAGATGGATGACTGCCTGTGAACAGTGTTAAACATACATAATTTCTAGCTATTGCTACCATTTATTTCTAATCAGTGGGTATGTGGAGACACTGATGCTCCGATGACATCATTATTCACCTTCTCTGCTCTGGCAAACGTTTAATCAAAACCAGCCCTTCCTTCCCAGGACACCAATTTCTAGTTGCATTAGTGTGCATTTCTATGAAACCATACGTTTGCAAAACAGAATGTAAAAGATACAGCACTGAACTTTTTCCAGAGTTAATGTGTATAGGAAATCTGTCTAATTTCCGAATTTTTCTATGTTAGGTTGGAAAAAAAATACTGTTCTGTTCGCATCTAAGGTTAAGAATGTGTATTGTTTGGACATTCATTTAAAGTTCATGGGTGTGATTCGATGTCAGTGTATTTTAGAGGAGCTCTTTGCCTATAGGGAAGGCAGAAACAGTTGAATCCTTCGTGGCAGGCTTCATGTCCATCCCAGCAGATAGCTATGGTTTATTCTACCTACATTATAAATCAGTAGCGTATGATTAAGTGAGAGGGCAACATTTGGAATAGAATCAGAAAAGTACTGCTGGCGATATTTCTTATCTACAGCTAATACTAGTAAAGACACAGACACATACACATAAAGACACAAGAATGAGGCAGCGACTAAAAAGGACAACTTATTCCTGGGTAATGACAGCATGTAAGAAAAGTCATGAAGAGTGTATTTCTATGACAGGGTTAAGTCTTAGAATATCTTCCCTGTCTTAGGTCTAAAACTGGAATTGACTGGCTAGCTTTTTATACTAACAAAGATAACAAAGATAAGTACTTACATATATCTCAAATGCAGTTAATGCTTAATTATAAAGTTTGGGATTCATTTGGAGTACCCTACTGATTCAAGTGGGTTTTGATGCTAGCACTCTTCCACAGATTCATTGGAAAAAGTTACCATACTTACTGCTGTGGCAAACAGCATTAACCAACTTGGAGTAATTGTATCTCAAAAATAATACCAAACAAATACTAAAACTTTGAGGAGGGGGTCGAACCCCTTTACTGTGGTAACAATGTGATTTACACTTTTCAGGATTACCAAAAAAATTGATTTTTTGATTGCTGTGGATGGTGGATGAAAATGGCCCAAGTTCCAACCATTGAAAAACGCTGTAATAGTCACTGGATGGTTATTTTGTAGTATTTTCTTATGGAAACTCTGATTTTAATATTTTATTGCTGGAACTGAGGTTTATTAATCTTACACTTTTTTAATAAAAAGTATTTTAATCAACGTAAGAAGATTGCTCTTTCTGTTTTACCGTCTCACTACTTTGACTCATGCTTTGAGGTAGTAACTGTTAAAACTGCTTTCTGGCTACATATTTACAGAGGCTAATTTTGCAGAACCCTTATGGTTCTGCAGAACCCTTATGGTTCTGCAAAATCAGGTGCTGTTCTGTACAGATGCACACGCTAAAGAGGAAAACTGCAAATACAGCCTGGAGCTTAGATGTACATTGCCAGCCCTGCAATAAATGTTGGAAAAAAAGTGTATCATTATAAGGGGAGGGTGGGATGCTTGTGTTCCAGTTAATATGCCAATGTAATAACAAATGAGTTGGCATGTGCTCGTCCTGCATGCATTAAGACTTTCCAAGGACACATCCACTATATGGAAAATAATATGATCCACAGATTGAATGTGAAGTGTTGGGGTTGTTGTGTTTGTTTTTTTCAGACTCAAGTCTTCCAGGAGAAATTTTCTGAGAGCGTATAAATACTGTTTCCTTCACAGCCTCAAGATTGCAGTGAGATGGAGGGAGATGCAGCTGGGAAAACTATACCAGCCCTCCTGTCTGCCTGTGGCTGTTGAACAGCTCGTAGTGCAGATGCTGGGCTCAGCTCTGTTGCCTGACTTCCAGCATGGCTGTGTTGCAAAGCGGCTGCTGGGTAACCAAACTTCTGCATTGGAGAGAAACAAGCCAGTAGGTGCTGTTGATGCAGCTTAACCGCATGCCCACTCCTGTTGTGCGCTGGATCTCAGGGATACCTGGTGAGCCATTGTCATTTTCCCACCTGTGAACACCTTTCAGCACTCTGTTTTCTAATGTACGTGGCAAGCAGAAGACTCTGAGGCTGGTAGAAGATGTCGCGGGCAGAGTGATTGACTGCACTTGTAAGAAAAAAGCAGTGAAATGTTTGTTAAGGTGAAACAGTGATTTATCAAAATTAGTAGTAAATGCAACTGTTTTACATACAAGACTCAATGCCAAGGTACACTTTATTATTTACTGCATAGAGGACAGGGTCAGACAAGCTGTCAGGGAGACCTTCCTGTTGAGTCATGAGTTTCAGAAAGGATCCCCTTGCTTTCTAAACTCCTTCTCAGAGAGGAGTCTGGGTGCAGCTGAAGCCAATCCTAGTCCCAGACTTGGTCAACTCTTTATGTCTAAAGGATTATATGTGCATAATCAACCCTTTATATTATTTAGCTAAGATTTCAAAGTTTAGTATGCTATTAGTCACATTAGAGAATCTGTTACAGCAAGAAATCTCTAAGCCTCGGGGAGCAGAACCTTAAACAAGCATTCTCACTCAAGGGGAGATCCTGACATGCAGCCCTCTGCTGTGCAGGAGAGCTCAAAGGGTGCTTGGGCTGTCCACTATTTATAGAGTAAGATAATTGACCTATAGTCATATCTCACTGGAACGAGATACCTAGGTCTCCACTTCAGACAGTGTTAGGACTGTGTTGTCAGCCACCCCCTCAAGGTCCAGGCACAACTGATCACAACTACCGATGGTCATGACTCGAGCAGGAGTCAGCGAGTTGGAAGAGAGAGACGAACAGGGAGGGCACACCACCACAGAGGGAGAGCACCCATCTTCCTGTTCCTGAGCCAATGTGAAGTATGCTGGCCTTGTAAAGAAGAAACTAGTCTCCCAGTTATCCTACTGTGTTCTGTACTGATGCTTGGCAGTTGAGCATTAAACTTCAGTTTCCTACTAAGATCTCACAGACAGTGTTGAGAAAATGTTTTTCAAATAACATTTGTTACAACAGGTTCTACTGTCTGTGTAATCAAGCGTCATCATCATGAATGGAGGCTGCGGGACCTAGAGAACTGCAGTCCTACTTCTCACAGGCATATGTACAAAAAAAAAGCTAATCTGAAAAGGCAAGAGTGAGTTAGGAGTGCTGTGAACTTTTTTGCATTGAACTTGCATAGGGTAGCTTTCTGACTCGACTGAAGCCTAGAAACCTTTAGCCCCTGAAACAGAGTGGATTTTTAAGTGAGTAT
This sequence comes from Pedionomus torquatus, assembly GCA_013398155.1. NCBI lineage: Eukaryota > Metazoa > Chordata > Aves > Charadriiformes > Pedionomidae > Pedionomus > Pedionomus torquatus. The sequence continues at coordinate 54,236 of VZRU01020354.1, read as the reverse complement.
CCTAACTATTGCATATAGCAAATAGAGTTTGCAAGATAGTGACAACTTAAGTATTCTGCCAGCTCTGCTGTGAGAGCAACACCATTTTCTTCTTGTCAAATGATGCGTGTGCCCAGACAATACCCTCCCCTGAAGGAAAACTTTTCCAGTAGAACAAGTAGCAATTCTCTAAGCTCCTGCTGGCAAAAGTTGTGGAGTAGGTACTGAGTGAGATGGGCAGTCGGTGTTTGAACATATAGAGCACAGTTATTGTGCTCTGTAAGAGGTGTTGAAGAGAGGATATTTTGAGACCAAAGCTACTGCCATATATGCTTCCCGTCATGTTTACCACAGCAGATGCCCCAAAAAATTGATACTTCTATGCAATAGAAGTTCCGGATCTGTTCCCTTGCAGCTTCCACGCTGCAATTCATTTGGCATGCTGTACACTGTATGTATGGTTGGGGACCTTTCTATACTGTTAAGGGTACACGGTAAGTTCTGTTTTCAACTGAGTTCATGAATAAAGCTGCCTGTTGGGAGTGCTTTGCTGTTAACGGTGGTGGTGTGTATAGATAAAGAGTGTGAACATCACAGTAAGATTAGTAATGATCTGCAGTATTTTTTTTTAATCTCAGGATTTTAAGTAGTTTGATTTAACTTTGTGACTTAAGGCAGAACTCTGGAAGGAATATTTGGGATTTCTGTTGACTATAACTTATTATGCAGTCATGCAATTAGTCATGTAAATACTATTTAATTTGTGACTTGCTTACTTTGTATGCTTTATACCATGTTAATCATGCTTTGGCTTTGACAATCTGTGTTTTATCACACCAACTTGTAGAATATACAGCTTCTGCAGTCTACTTGTCTTATGTTAAGAACAACAACAATAAAGGTTGTTTTTTCTTGAACCTGCAGTGTGCATGCTCATGCAAAGGCCTAAGTAGTACACTTGTGCAAATTGGAACCTAATCTAAATGCCTTTTCTTTTGGATTGAGACAGTTGTTCTGCCGTTACCACCTTTTTGGCATGAGTTACAGCTCTTTCTTGCTGAACCTCCTTTTTGCAGACTTGAAGACTCTTACTCTTACTTTAGGAGGTACTGGAACTTGAGTAATTTCTACGCATTGTACCAACACTTTTTATCCTCCCACTTTGCCACAATAAATGTAGCCAGACTTGTTGTGTGATCACACAGTACAGAAGGGGAAGGTGCTCTCTGTTTTAAACAAAACTGATTCAATATTCTTACAGATACCAGGATTATTTGTGGTGGCATGGAGAACAAGGACTGCTAGCTGTCACATCCTCATCTTGTCTCCCTGTTTCTTGATTGGTGCCAACGCTGCGAGATCCTTGCAGCATTTTTATTTTGACAAAGAAGGCTCAGAGCCAGGCTGAGTTGTAACACACAGTTACTGCTTTGCACTTGTGGTATGCTCCTGTCCATGGCCTAGCCTTAATTCTCACAGCACTCCAGGGAGCAATGCCAGTTCTTTGCTTTTTACCTATGCTCGTTCTTGGCTTCTGTGACTTTTCTTGTCCATGCAGCTTGCTGCATATATGTGTTTTGCCAATTGATGGGCTCAAGAGAGAGGACACAGACACCAACAAAAAGAGCAGGCTTATTTTACTGTCTGCTTCAAGGTAATACAAAAATAAGGTAATGCACTTAGTTAAAACAAGAAGCTTATTATACTCTAGTTTTACGCAGCAAAGAAAATAAGCAGGGTAATGCACCTAATCATGAAATAATATAGCAAGAATAAAGCAAAAAGAGGTAATGTACCTAATCGCTACTACATAAAGTTAACTATAATGATTAAGAAAAATACGTCATCTGTTTCCCTAATACTTAACCAGCATCCAGATTCACAGTCGCTGAGGAGTCTTGGTTGCAGCGAGGATTTAGAGAACCTTTCCTGGAAACTGAGGAGGTCCTGTGCAGTACCTCCACTCATAGGTGAGGTCTCCAGAGTCACTGCAAGAGGGACCAGCTTTTGTTGAATAAACAATAAACATCTTTCAAAACTTCAAGTGCAGGAACATCTGGTCTTGCCCTCCCTGTTAGATTCCACCCAAAGCCTTGCCTGGGTTTGAGGAGGAACCCACGGGAGGTTTTTTTAACTATTTTGGCTTTGTCCAAATGTCTCGCAACAAGTGACATGCCTGTAAATAAAGATTGTTGTGCTGGTTACAGCAAAGCTTTATAGATTAGTATTTATATATATATATGTATATTCATACTAATATAGATCAGTAATACATTGCATATATGACTAATACGATGCATATTAGCTATATTTTTGGGTTGTGAGGTTCATCTAGAGGTCAACTTTAGTTCAAGGCCTGTTGTTCACGCCAGAGTACTTCAATATGCTGTTTGCTAAACTCCTGCCTAGCCATTTCTGATGCACAAATGTTTATGCTCTGTGTCCTCCAATGTAATTGTTCCTTTACAGAGGAGGTTTCACCTGTGATGACTCTTAATACTCATTTGCTTCTCAGAGAGAAGGGAGGGATTATTACAAAAAGGGCTATAGTTAGGCTTCCTTTTCTTTGAATCCCTCTGTTTCCCCTTGCATTTCATACTCAACTGCATCAACTTTGTCTCTGAGGTAAGGTTCATTCTTTCCAGATGGCTGTAACAAAATCACAGGCTAAAACAAGGATAGATCTGGATTTAGCTTGTTGAGTTGAGATGGAGAAAGTACTTGGATACCTAACCAAGTGTAGTTCCACCACCGGAAAGGCTTCAGAAGCAGCTCTGTACTTGCTAGCTTGTGAAATGTGCTTGGCCAAACTTTGTTCATTTTGTACTGCCAATTTCTCATGTTCAAGCTTCCACAAGTAGAGCTGGAACAAAATCTCGGTTTTGATGGTACTGAACTAGGTACATAACATCTCTGTGTTCAATTCTAGTATTTTCTTTTCTTTTTCTCTCTTTCTGTGTGTGGAAGGATGGGACTGGGGGCAAAGGTTCTGTACCTTCCGAAGAATCAAATCCACAGACACGTAGGTCCTGCATGAGGATTTTCTGGGAGGCTTGCTGTGTGTTCGGCACGGAGGCCGACAGTGCTGCGACAGTTTCCTCTACTGCTGTTGGCTTATACTGTGCCCAGAAATCTTTATGCTAACAGCATTCACTACTTGATAAGAGCAGAATTGTATCCAGAGAAGTGAGGGCATTTCACTCTTAACTGGAAAGCATTAGTGGAATGTGGTTTATTGTGTGCTAAGAGAGATTGGTCCCACTTCAGCAAGGACAGACAGTTGCACTAAGGTGACTTTCACAATAGGTTTTGAGCTACCTGCTTTGTTTTTTGGGAAACCTCCAGTTTGCAGCAGGCTGGTAGGAAGGTACACTCAAAAAATACTAGTGACACCTGTGAAGTAATATCCCTCTTGGGTGATTTGTGGTTTGTTTTTTTTTCCTAAGGAAGAAGTTTACTGACAGAATTAAGAGGCAACTAAAGTATTGCAATCTGTCAATTCTGAAGATGTCTACTAATGGGCTTAGAAACGTAATACTGTCATCTTTTTTCTTCTTGAAACATAGCTCTGTATTTAGGAGCTTCCTTTGATTTTTCTCAAATCAACATCCTCAGGAAGCCAGCAGTGCAGAAAGACAGTGCCACCATGTTTTTTATCTTTATGTATGATGGTAGAAACTGAGTTTAGTGTCCCAAATACCTGCAGGAGTTGAAATGCTGATTTACAAGTGGGTCAGTTTTCCCTGCCACTGGAGGCAGCATCTGACAAAGAAATAAGGCAGATGGTCAGATGCTGTAATGACCATCTGTTCTTAACCCAACACTTGTCTCTCTGGGAGTCTTCACTGCCGGCTTGAAGCTCCTGGTAAGGATGGGGGGGCTGGTCTGTCTCTCAGCGTGCAGCCTGAGTCTGCACAGCTTCCATGTTCTCACAGAACTTCTTTAATGAGGCCCCTTACACTAACCTTATCTAGTAACTGGGAGGTGTGCTGGCTTCCTTTCCTCCATCCATTGCTTACTAATTCCAGTGAGATTTAGCACCTCATGGCAGCACCTCATGACACCCCACAATGTACCTGAGTGCCAGAAAAAAATGCATGGACAGGCTTGGGGCACGCTGCTGTCTCTTTTCCTCCTTGCACAGGGTATCCGTAGTATCATTCAAATTAAATGCCTGTGGCACTTACTTGTAAGGTAACAGCATTAGCTGTGATTAAGAAACCTGAGACATCATATAATAAAAACCTGGTTTAGGCAAGTAAAGCTGTGCTGCTTACAATTGCCATGAGGTGAGAAAGAGCAATAGACATAACGAGTGGTACATGGTATTGTGCTAAAAAGGGTCAACAAAGAGTGTGCAAATGCAGCAGTTGGAGAGTTCGGTGCAAAGCAGTGTAATATTACTCTTATATATTTGGGTTACCAAAATTAACCTACTCAGAAGGGTTTTGTTGGTACATTTCCTTGATAGACAATGCAAGTTTTAATCCATTTTCAATTAGCATTAGTGAAAAAACAACTAAGCAACCAGTTTATTAAACTGTCGTTCTCAAAATAAAAGAGATATAAAATAAAATAATAAAAGGAACTACCAGCCTTGTTAGTTTTTTAATCCTGAAATCCTCCAATGCTATGAAATGCTTTATTTCAAGAGTCCAACGGGTGATGTGAAACATTTCATTTGATCAAAATCTAATCAAATTTGATTATGTAAACGCATGTCTTTTTTTTTTTTTTTCTTTTGATTTGTTTGGTTTTTTTTTTTACTAGAACTGGCTAGAAAAGATTAATGTAAATTACAAACACTAATAAAGATATAGTGGAATGTACCACCTTTAGCATTTTGATCAACGTGATACTCTGGAATGACCAGTTGTGTTGTGTGACCCCACATGCACTGACAATCTCAGAGACTGTCAAGTTAAAGGTTGTTCCTGCTGCATGCTGGCAGGTCACTCGGCACGCTCTATGCTATTACAGGTGCTCTGTGTGCTTCCCTCCACACACAGTCCTGCAGGTGATCATCCCATTACAGCAGTAATGAGTACTGCAGTATGTAAGCCTCTTATTAGATCCCAGGCCAACCAATGCTTTTGTGAAAGCAGCTGCCGGGAGGTCTGGTCTCCAGCCCCTAGAGAGGCTAACAGCAGCTTGAAAGCTTATTTCCTAAAAGCTGAAACATCAAAAGATGGCATAAAAGTTACTTACTCCATTCTTGGTGCTCTTGGCAGATACTGGAATGGGCACTTCGCTTGGGCTACCTGCAGCGAGCCAAGAATTAAAACACCTCTGGGATGCTGCCGTTGCTAATGGCACACCTTGGTGTCTGTCTGAGCTGCTCCCACTTGCTTCTTGTCAGATCTACAGCTGGGCTGTGCTGGCTGGTCCCGGCATGATTCCTAGGAACACTGACTTTTAGAGGATCTCCCAAGATTCTGGAAGCCCTTGGATATGTAGGGAGGATCTGGGGAGAAGTGGCCCATATTCCATGTGTCGGCGCATACTTGGAAAAAAACCTGAGGAAGTCATGAGTTTATTATGGCCTACAGCCACCTGGACTGTGAGAACGTGGATGGTCTTGCAGTTGCACACGTGTAAAAGTCTTAGGTGACAAATAAATAATTTTTACTGTCTGATCACATCTTTGCGTGGTGTTCCCCTTTAATGGGATACTTTTTCCACAGGAAACTGTTCCAGCAACCATCACAGCACTTAGGTCACTAGCTGGGTAAGAGGATCAGTTTGAATCTGAGTGGTAGCTTCTAAGAGCACCTGCATGCACAGGTACAGACATTTCCCCTCCTTCCCATAACCACATTTTTTTGACTGGTGTCTAGTTACTTAGCTCAAGCACGATAAACGTTTACCTAAAAATCAATTTTACATGTTTTGTATTTTAACAGGCATATAAAGTCTAAATTTACGCTATAAAAATTAACTCATTTAATGTAAATTTTATTGTAAATTTAAATTTTATGCAAATTTTATTGTAATTTTATCATTTTATGTAAAGTGGCCACCATGATGTGTAACTATCTGGTTTTGTTTTCTTTCTAATTGCATTTACATTTGGAAACATTTTCTGTATTTCATTTCACCTGAAAAACAGTCAAGTGGTAGATCTCTCCTCCTCATTGGATACAGTCTTTTTGTGCTCTTGTTTTTGCCAGGTGGCACAAGCCAAAATACATTAATTACTGAAAAATCTGGAAATCACAGAACATTGAAAGCAGCATTCCAAGTTGCAGCTTCATTTCAGAAACTGTGGAAAAACAGTACGATTACTAACATCTTTACCCTGAAATATACTAAGCTGCATCATACTACTCAAATACTAAAGATGCACAGAGTCCTTGAGCATTCCTGGAAAGTTATGATTGCCCTGTGCTATGCCAAAAGGCTTTCAGCTTCACCACTGACATCTTTTGAGTTCTCTATAGAGGTAGTAATACCGTATTTTTCTCACAGTGAAGGGGGACGGTGAAAGCCTCTGCTCCTGCTACAATAATCCATGTAGAAATGAGTTGGAAATGAGTAAAGTTGGGCATGCCTGAATGGTGCAACATCTGCAAGTGAACTGCATTTGGGATCCAAGGGTAACGCCTTTCCTGGTGGTCTGAGGAAAGCTGATGTGCCACAGAAGGTCACTGGTGTGTATCAATCAGGACTGGATATCTTGCAGGCAGAGTTTTGCAGCCTGACTGAGGTAGATGGCTCGGAGCGACATGCTTCGGGGGATTCAGGTTCTGCTACTCTGCTCTGCTCCCCAGCACACCGATGAAGAAGGGTGGCTTCCTCCCAGGGAAGCCAGTTTACCAGTTTCTTACCAGTTTTTTTTCTGGGAAGCACCACATGGTTACAACTTCTAAACCCTTTGTCCCTCTCTCCCCAGCACCTGAACTGAGACCAGAGTTTTAAATCCATTCCTGGGTACTCCTTGGCTGTCCTACTTCCTATGGAGCTTTGCTCCCATATTGCCTGGCTCATTAAATCTCTGTTTGTAAAATTCCTTAAACAAAGCACAGCCAAAGCATCTTGCCTTTTTCTAGTGATGCTATGGATTCTTTGTCACTTGAAAGCCCTGAGTCAGAATGCACATCTCTTCAAAAGAGGCGTTCTTTACTCTGCCAAAAGGAACAGTCTGGGGTAGGAATTACCGGTTGAAGACTTCTGGCCAGTAAATCGGATTAGGGAGACACAACAGCCTTCTCCAATTTCAAAATATGTATTTGATGGGTAAGCTTTATTCTAAATGCATGGATAGTTTCCGAGTGACAGTTCTTTTCATGCAGTAACATTTGCTCAGTGCCTTGCTGTTAGCCTGCTTAATGCTTGCCAGCAACACAGCAGGAAAGTTCAAGCCTTTCTGGTGGCGGATTTTTCACTCAAAGAGCCAAGGTGCACATCCCGGGCCTCTGGGGTGCTCTAAATCAGAGAAAGTGTGGTGAGACCCCAACCTCCAGTCCTGGCTTGAGGAATCCTCCCCTGAGGTTGGGGCTTTTGCTGCTCCAACAGAGCGGGAGCATCAGCTGTGTTAGTGCCTGAGCTGTGGTGCGGTCCTCTGGGACGCCTGCAAACTGGTGTCCTTTGCAGCTAAATCACCACGGGGCTGACAGAATGACTCTCACGACAGTGGTAAATACCTTGTCCCTAGCTGAGTATATGCAGATGTGAGAGCACTGTTAAAAATTAAGTACCTGTCTGGTTTTTATAAACCACCCTTATGGTAACTCCAGTCTCTTAGGTCCCCAGTGTAACACCAAATTGTTATATTGGTCTGCTCCCTAAAGCATCATCTTTCCGTTTGCTTGTGCACAGGAAGGAAGAGGGAGTGGATTTCATGCCGTAAATCCTGCAATCCGCACCGGTGTCCTTCCCGGTAGGTGTAGCTGCTACGTTACCTGCACTTTGTACCTGTATGCAGGTCGGTAGCTTCTAGTTGCACTCAGTCCTTAAAGCTTAAGGGCAGTTTAAGACTGGAAATAAAGTTCCGAGTAGTTACCTTAAATATTACAGTGCACACATAGAGAGGCAACAAGGCTTTGGGAGGGAGCCTTTCCACCCAGCCCCTCATCGCTACTGTTGGTGGCTTTGCCCACGGTA